>CM054184.1:11560524-12048024 GCA_028829895.1 Sinotaia quadrata
TATGCTACTTCTATAATGTGGTTCAAGTCAACTGAATTAGCATTACCATTATCTTATATATATCACTATATTATATTACTTTGATACGAGGGGCGTCCGTTGGCCTTGCCACTGAAAAAATTTATCTAAGCATGAAAGGGAGGTAAGAAAATTGTCAACACTACAACATTAACCTTTGTCTCCTCTCTCTCTCTCTCTCTCTCTCTCTCACACACACACACACACACACACACACACACACACACACACACACACACACACACGCACACACATACGCACAAACACATGTCATCATTATTATCATCATCGAACTAAATTTAGTTTTATAGCAATACGAATCACTAGTCACCAATGTCACATCAGAGAAATGTGAAATGTGTGATATTCAATATCAAACAAAACAATTCAGAAGCATTCATGCTGTATGTATTTCGTTTAAATTACGCTGTTTGCTGTGTATTATTGTTTTATGCCTTTCAAACTAATTATATTGTGCCTTTACAAACATTAAAACAAAACAAATTAAGCATGATCAACATGCACTTTAAAAATCCTTGTTCATGCAATTCTTCTAAAAGAAATTTCGCAAATGAGTGTGTATGTGTGTGCTATGTGTTTGTACTTACCCCATACTTCGAATTCACACATGCTAATTATCTCAGCATCATTTTTGGTTATATTCGTGGACTTTGAGATCTCTATAAATCGGCCTGTCAATGGTTTAGAGCAATTTATATCGGTTACTTCATCAATTTTAGTGTTGCTAAATTTGTAGCACAACTCATTATTCACAGTGATAGAGGCCGTTTGGAGACGATCTGAGTCTGTAATCATGAATCAAAACGTATTGCTAGTATGATTTCGTATTGAAAATGTACACTTCTTATTAATAAGCATGAAAAAGTTACAAAACTATAATTAACGTCAAGCATCATTGCTAAACTCTTAAAAGCCGACAACGACTGCAATGAACATTAACTCGTTAAAACTCTCAGAAAGATGGGGTAAGGGAATTGTCAGGCCAAACAAACAACAAATTCAATCTTATAACCAATGTGGGACACGTCTGGTCACCCTTCACTTATTAGTATTATTATTTTTTAATTAACAACACAAAACTAATTACAAGTGATCGATAATCTTAATTTACACTTATTAATAATTTTCCCACAAACCAACATTGTCTCTCTATTGGCGGATTATATAGGCGTCCTTGACCTTTATTTTTGACGCAATAATAAGATCGACGTTTTACTGTTACATATTCTTTCTGCAAGTGGAAACTTCTTACTAAATGAGTAATAAAAATCCATCTTTTACATCATGTGAGAGACAAGCAGCACAACAGTGTTTTCATCATTGGGAGAATAGCATAGGACTTAATAATGGTAAACAATTAACTTGTGTCTTTGTTACGAAAGCACATGAAAGACTATTGAGACAGCTCCCCTAAATCAAAGAAACTATTATTGCTTATCCCTAATAACTCCATTTCTGTTCTCTCATAAGAACTATCCTGTGATTTGTATTGAATTGTTGAATTGTATTTTGGGGATATACGATTGTGTACTACAAAAACATATTCTGTGTTTTTGTGGAAATATTGATTCAAGTACTTGATTTCATTGTATCCATTACATATTTGATTGCTGATTTTATAATTCTATTGTTAAATTTATTAACCTTCTTACGCATATTGATAACCATATGTTTGAGAAGATAGTGGGTGGAATGACCCTGCTAAACATCCGATTTGGATTTGTCTTCTCCTTTAGTAAGAAGTTTTCCACGTTATGGAAATATTATGCATATAAGCCTTTGTCTTTAATGTTGTGGAAGAGAGTAATGACTGTATATCCGCCAAGTGAGAGGCGAGTGATGTCTGCTAGAGAATTTAAATTAAGAATCTCATCACTTGTAATTAGTTAGGGATGATAACTAATAATAATCAAAACCATTAACTTAGTGGCTTTCGCTCCACAGATAGATAGACAGATAGATAGATAGATAGATAGATAGATAGACTGATAGATATATAGACAGATAGATAGATAGACAGATAGATAGATAGACAGACAGACAGACAGATAGATAGATAGATAGATAGATAGATAGATAGATAGATAGATAGATAGATAGATAGATAGATAGATAGATAGATAGATAGATAGATAGATAGATAGATAGATAGATCTTCAATACTTACAGAGTTTTTGAACGTAGATTCTAATGCTCGTGATGGTGTATTTACGACCCAGATCTAATTTCCATGTGGGATTGACCTGAGGATCCGTTTGAACACAATTAGCATTTTGGGGGTCATCAAAGTAAGCAACATAATGTTGATCTCTATTCCCGTTGACAGCCAAGCAACCTTGAAGACTGCTAGCATTTCCATACCGAGAATTATTTCTGAACGTGGTGCTCAGTTGTGCAAACTTCCCAAGAGCAATGTTTTCTGTAAGCATATTTCAGATAAAAGAAACATACATTAAAAAATCAAAGCAATTAATTAATTTGAATAATGACATATAACTAAAATGAAATTGTACCTAAACTCTCAGTTTACAATTAAAGTCTTTCGTTGCAATAAAATGTCAGTGGCAGAGTAAATTTGCTTCTCCCTATTTTAAAATTGTAATTGTTATATAAATTATTAAATTGTCAGAGTAACCCGACTTTGGGCACTCCTTATGATTTTTTTGGAAAGTGTCAGAGTTTGAAGTAAACACCTGAGTTGAGAATATGCTAGAATATAATATTAAATATTATTTTAATATCCAGCGGACTAGCAGCTAATACATCAAAGTTTAAATTTTGTTTGCTGTGATTCACATCTCATTTAGTACTCACCTTATGCTTATTAGAACGAAAAGAGGGCTAAGCTTACACAGACAATAAGAGGGCGTATATTAAGCTTACAGAGAACAATAAGAGGGCGTATATTAAGCTTACAGAGAACAATAAGAGGGCGTATATTAAGTTTACACAGAATAATAACAGGGCGTGTGTTAAGCTTACAGAGAACCATAAGAGGGCGTACATTAAGCTTACACAGAACAATAATAGGGCGTACATTAAGCTTACACAGAACAATAAGAGGGCGTACATTAAGCTTACACAGAACAATAAGAGGGCTTACATTAAGCTTACACATAACAATAAGAGGGCTTACATTAAGCTTACACAGAACAATAAGAGGGCATACATTAAGCTTACACAGAACAATAAGAGGGCTTACATTAAGCTTACACAGAACAATAAGAGGGCTTACATTAAGCTTACACAGAACAATAAGAGGGCTTACATTAAGCTTACACAGAACAATAAGAGGGCTTACATTAAGCTTACACAGAACAATAAGAGGGCTTACATTAAGCTTACACAGAACAATAAGAGGGCATACATTAAGCTTACACAGAACAATAAGAGGGCTTATATAAAATGATAATACGCATAAAGCGAATACCTTTGTTATTGTTGCCATCAGGTGAATCGTACAGTAGTGTCATATTACAACCGTTTCCTATACCAGTACAAGAACAAGCAAGTCCTGAAAAAAACCCACAAAACCGCCATTTCGCATTTTTCTTTATCGCTAAAGCATATCCTTTAGATTGCTATATTTTAACATCCCAAAATTTGTCCATCTAATATGTAACAGAAGTAACATTTTGCTAATTTTAAGTTCCTTCCGAAGATCTTTGGAACGAAAGAAGTACTGTAAACTATACGTCTATATTCTCAAACTTAGTTTAGTGAGTGTATTTGTCCAGGACTATTTCATGTCGTAATGACGCTCACGATAATTCTAAGAAAATTTCAACCGGTACTTATCACTAATTAAGGTAAATATCCACTTAAATTCAACATAGTCTGAAGGGAAACCTAAACCAGGTTAATCGTGTACAGTTACAAAAAAACATGATAAATTAAATTCAATGAGACTAAAGTAGTGCATATGACACATCTATCATTGGAATATATAACTTACTTATAGTTATTAGCAACAGTACCATGGTCCAATTACTACTGCCACACATAATGCTCTTTCTCCTCTCACTTCTATGACTAGTGCTGTATAGCTTGTACCGAGACTAGTAGACGTCTGTCAATTTATTTGCGAAATAATGGATGACAATATTTCATGAGTAGTTGATGAGACGCTAGTTACTTGTGCCGCAGTGAATATTATCACACATTTATTAAACTTGAATCTTTCAAACTATAACCGCCATATTCCACTGCTATGACTAGCTGTATAGAGCTTGTACCGAGACAAGCAGACGTCTGTCAATTTATTTGCGAAATAATGGATGACAATATTTTATGAGTAGTTGAGATGCTAAGTTACTTATGCCGCAGTGAATATTATCACACATTAATCTTTTGTTATACTGAATCTTTCAAACTATAACCGCCTCCAGTTGTGGTTGTGTGATTAAGGCAGTGATTAAAATGACCACGTTGGAGTCTGTGTATGTGTGTGTGCTTGATTTGCGTGTATATGTGTGTGTTTGTGTGTGCGAGAGAGAGAGACTCTAGGTTCCATTTATTTTAATAAATGACTATATGGATGTGTGTAATACGAAAATTCAACTTACTGGACAATGGCTGGACGTAAGGAACAAGAAGAAAAAACCAAAAGAAAGAGAATACCCTATTGAGAACTGACATTGAGTCTGCATTGCGAGACTACTTTAAACCTTACTGTTACTGGGTAAGACATATAATGATTTTGATATACTCCGAGGTCACAAATGACGTCAATTAGCGCGTCATACCGACACAGCGTCAGTCCACAGGTAGGTTTTGAACGTCATATCATAATTGACACAGGAGGTGGGGAGAAGAGAATCGTCCATGGAGAGTGAGTGTGTGTGTGTGTGTGTGTGTGTGAAAGTACATAACATTGCTTTGGGCATTCTGTGGATATTTAGTTCTTTGTCTCTTATGTAGAGTGTATGCACCATCATAGCTTCAAAAATTCGTTTGAAGTTACTTTTTGTCGTGAGTGACATGTCATACATAGTTGGTGCATTCCTTTTTGCTAACTGCTGCATTATTACAGTCAAAGGTAAACACAAGAAAAATTCTCCTCTCTCGAACCAGCCCACACACTCGAGAGAATATATAATTTTTAAAACTCTCCGTGTCTTTGAAGACGCTATAAGTCTTCAGAGGCACTTTGGGAGCCACTCGCTATAACCAAGGCTCTTCTACAAACCCCCCACCTTCAGCTCACTCATCTTAACGGCAACAAAATGGTGGCCTTTGAAGACGCACTAGGGCAAGCAGCTAAAATCACTTTCTCCCTCCTCAATTTTATTAATCTTCATTGACTCATCTTTAGCATCAATGCAAACAAAACTCATTCAGCAATAACAGACAGTTCGCCGCATGACTAAATAGATGCACGCTTAAAATAGTACCAAGAAGGTAAGTGCATTCTACACTCTTTATATTCAAAATATAGAATTCGTGCACTTCAAACACAAAGGAGTGCTTTAGGTAAAATAGTTTTTAAAAGGTGAACAACAATAAAATGTCTTTCATAAAAGGATTGATATAAAACAATTTAAGAATATATTTATATCTTACTCTCCATATCCTCGTCTATTATCTCCCCCCCCACCATCTCTCTCTCTCTCTCTCTCTCTCTATATATATATATATATATATATATAGAGAGAGAGAGAGAGAGAGAGAGATTATTGCATGGTAGATCTTTGAAAAGCTTATAACATTTATGATAGACAGACAGACAGACAGATAGATAGATAGATAGATAGATAGATAGATAGATAGATAGATAGATAGATAGATAGATAGATAGATAGATAGATAGATAGATAGATAGATAGATAGATAGATAGATAGATAGATAGATAGATAGATAGATAGATAGATAGATAGATAGATAGATAGATAATACGAATATTGTTAGAATTATTACACACTAAAAGATCACAGAGGTTATGTGAATAATGTGAGTGGAATGATTGTATATTAAGTAATAGGAAAGATTATGTAAATAAATTTAATAGAATAATTAGTTACTATGTGCATACATAGAACGCTTCTTAAGTACCTAAAATAAATATTACCAGCACTCGAGAAAATTTAGGTTGTTTTTATTTTCAAACAGAACATTTTTTTTTGGTAGGGGCAGGGAAACGATAACACAATAAAAAGGGGGAAATAGATCTGCAGAAAATATAATGACGTAATATTTCCATGCATGAATACTGAAAAAAAACAATTTTCAATTTGTATTGATATTAGAAAGATATAAGAAAGAACTGGCGAAATATAAATATTTACAGAGAATATAAATCAACATTTACAATGAACTAAGTAGATAAAGTGCATTGAGAATATGTATTTTATACAATATTTACAGTGAATCATATCATATGAACTAAGTAGATAAAGTGAATTGAGAATAGACATTGTTTATGTCAATCAGCCTATGGGAACTAAGTATATAATGTGCATTTGAATGTATATATATCAGCTCTTAGGAAATATAGTATTTAAATAGCACACAATATGCATATTTATGAAACAAAATTTTATACATATTATTATAAAAACACAGAAAGCAATAACTAAAATCTAAAATAATATATTAAAAATAATACAAAATGTGCATTTATAAACAGTATTATACAAAATGCTGGCACAAAAATTTGCCTACCATTGATCAGTCTGTTACTCAGACACTATTTCAAACAAAGGTTTTGCGTAAATGTAAGAAATGCTAGATGAACACCACTGAAATGCAGACCCATCTAACTAGTCTTGCAGGGCTAACGAAGAAACGAAAAAAATTATTTGCAGAAAATGAATGATCACTCTGACTTAGGATATGTTAATTATTCATCTGGTGAACAGCTAACTCAAACGACGTGAATCTTCACAAAATAGCTGAGTGACTTTGAGTCTACTCAAAAGATGATTAACCAGTATGCATGTATCTGTTCACATAATTTTTAACTAACTGACTGGGTACGTACTCACATCCACTGTGACACTTAAAATCTAATTGATACAGGAATCTATTCAAAAAATTATTTGGATAACTGGTGTATGAATCTATTCAAATAATGATTAAATGGCTGGCGTATAAATCTATTTGCACAAATATAAACCTACTGATGAATGAATCCGTTGACTTACATATGAATCTATGAAGATAATGATAACCTGACTTACATATGAATCTATTAACATAATGATCACCTGACTTACATATGAATCTATTAACATAATGATCACCTGACTTACATATGAATCTATTAACATAATGATCACCTGACTTACATATGAATCTATTAACATAATGATCACCTGACTTATATATGAATCTATTAACATAATGATCACCTGCGTGGTGTATGAATTTGTTCAAGCAATGATTAGGTGACCTATGTCTGGATTTATTCACATAAAGATTAACTGATGTATGGATGAATCTGTTCACAAATTGATTAGCTGGCTTACGTACGAATTCGTTCACATTAGGATTACCTGGCATATGTACAAATATGTTCACATTGGGATTAGCTGGCTTATGTATGAATTCGTTCATATTATGATTATGTATGAATTCGTTCACATTGTGATTAGCTGGCTTATGTATGAATTTGTTCACATTAAGATTAGCTGGCTTGTATACGAATTCGTTCACATTAGAATTAGATTCCAAGGTGAATATTCGCATTCACAGTATATTTAAGATTTCCTAGAAATAAAGTGCTGTGTACGGCACTAAGTGGAGTCTCATTGTCTTTTGTTTTTGAGGGTCTGCATTAAGAGTCCTGATTGTTAGGACAAAATACTGCGTGATATAATCTTCTAATTGAAAACAGAATCATCATTACTGACATGATGAAATCATGTGTGACGTAATGTGAGTAATTAATCACAGTTCAGTCAAAATAGAATTCTGCATAATGTTTATTGCTTCGCTCAACTGCTGGGCAGCCGCCGCTAGCATCATTATATCCATTGCTTCTTCTTGTGTGACGTCATTGGCTTCAGTGATCTGGATGACCTGGATTGGTGGAACGCTTCCATGCAAGGTCGACAACTGAAACAAGCCATGAGAAGATAACCGAATAAGTGATCGTTATTATGACTATAAATAATCGAACAACTGCAAAGAGGGTCATAACTGATTATATTATTTAATTACTTTATCAGTTGACAGACAACTTGCATCCTGTTTATGTCGAGTGATGTCCCCTACAGTGCTCTTGCATGGGGAAGAGAGAAAGAAATTTCACGAAAATGTTGAATGTATATAAGAAAGTCTTCACTTTTCCGAAAGCGCCCCCTACATTAATAATAATAATAATAATCCGAAGCTATATTTAACGTTGAACTGATTCAGTAAGTCCATACTTCGATTAAATTTTATTTGCTGTGAAATAAACATTCATACTTGTTTCTATCGTCATTAAATTAACATAATTATAACTTTACCCTTCTGGTATTAAATTACCAAAAGTGAGATCTACGGAATGGGGGGAGGGGGACATCAGAGCAACTCTTACCATGTTCTCCAGCACTTGAATTAGGTCACCGTAGGTCAAAACGAGGCTATGCAAAGTGCAGTAGTGGCTAGTGTCCGTTTGCGTGAGTTGCTCTGGAGTCCCACATTTACACGGCGTGTCGTTGATGCTGCACTGGGCCTCCTCGTATTCGTCATCCTGCATGGCAACCACGCGATTGCTGTACTGATAGGAGATGTTGTAGACAGCTAGAAGTTGTGTCTGGAACAAAAGATGCCACAGAGACAATAAGTATCTATCTATCTGTCTATCTCTCTCTCTCTCTATCTATCTATCTATCTATCTATCTATCTATCTATCTATCTATCTATCTTTCTTTCTTTCTTTCTTTCTTTCTTTCTGTCATTCTATCACTATTTCTCTCTTTTTTCTCTCTCTCCTTTTCTCTCTCTCTCTCTCATTTATCACTATTTTTCTCTCATATGTCCCTATTTCTAGTGTCTCAAGCAATGGATCGAACCAATCCAATGGATAACATTTGAGACAGCAATGTGTTCTTCTGCAGCAGAACGCTCTTCTCACTCTTCTCATTAAGTGATAACTTTTAATTAGTCTTAAGATTTAAAGGTTGTATAGCAATGGACAATCTTACGTCTTAAAAAAAAAGTAGGTCATTTGAGACTTACGAACAGGCTCTTTTTTAGATCAGCTTGCATTATGTCATCGGTTGTAGGGAACTCTTGCCTCTGGGCTGCCTGCCATAACGTTTCACAACACGTGAGTGTGGCACCTGCGTTAAATTCCTTGCACCAGTCTGCGCACTAAGGGTAAAATGTGATAAATGATTATTGTAACCTTCAAGAGAAATGTCGTGTAAATAATAAATATCATTAGTGTTTATTAAGAGAAACAAAAGGACAATCGGTTAAAAATTACAAAAAGAAATGGGCCTATTTCTTTCCTCCCTTTAATTTCAGCCCCAGGAAAGTTTCACATAATTATTTATTAAACCTAACTCTATCGTTTGTTTATAATTTATTCTAATGAATACAGTGTCCGCTCACCAGTTCGCTGTACGTGTCATTGGTCTGCTTCACTGTATAAACAAGTCTGTCCAAGCACAAATTTCCTTGGCTGTAAAGGTCGGGCTTTTCGTCAGCTTCTTTTGCAGTTGTGCTGGTGGGAGCCGTGGAGGTGGTTTCAATTGGAGTCGTGGTTGTAATGGAGGTTAACTGGCTTGAATGCTTTTTCTTAACATCCTCATCCAATGTTTGTAGGTTAGGTTGATAAGCAGACGATTCCTGTGGAATTACGCTTGTTGGCAAGGCGTCACGTGCGACTTCGAGTGTAGACATTTGGGCTTGTGAAATCATATTAATCAGAGTTGGACTGATGGATTCAGATGGAATCAGAGTGTTTAGAATAGACGTACTGGTTTCAGAAAAACTCGTACTGTTTAAAGTAGAAGAAGTAGTTTCATATGGATTGGTACTGGTCAGAATTGTAGTGGTTTCAGATGGACTGGTACTGGTCAGAATTGTACTGTCTTCAGATGGACTGGTACTGGTCAGAATTGTAGTGTCTTCAGATGGACTGGTACTGGTCAGAATTGTAGTGTCTTCAGATGGACTGGTACTGGTCAGAATTGAAGTGGTTCCAGATGGACTGGTACTGGTCAGAATTGTAGTGTCTTCAGATGGACTGGTACTGGTCAGAATTGTACTGTCTTCAGATGGACTGGTACTGGTCAGAATTGTAGTGTCTTCAGATGGCGGGATATTGGTCAGAATTGTAGTGTCTTCAGATGGACTGATACTGGTCAGAATTGTGGTGGCTTCAGATGGACTGGTACTTTTCAGAATAGTAGTGGTTTCAGATGGACTGGTACTGGTCAGAATTGTTGTGGTTTCAAATGGACTGGTACTGGTCAGAATTGCATTGTCTTCAGATGGACTGGTACTGGTCAGAATTGTACTGTCTTCAGATGGACTGGTACTGGTTAGAATTGTAGTGTCTTCAGATGGACTGGTACTGGTCAGAATTGTTGTGGTTTCAAATGGACTGGTACTTTTCAGAATTGTTGTGGTTTCAAATAGACTAGTACTGGTCAGAATTGTACTGTCTTCAGATGGACTGGTACTGGTCAGAGTTGTAGTGTCTTCAGATGGAAAGGTACTGGTCAGAATTGCATTGTCTTCAGATGGACTGGTATTGGTCAGAATTGTAGTGTCTTCAGATGCACTGGTACTGGTCAGAATTGTACTGTCTTCAGATGGACTGGTACTGGTCAGAATTGTACTGTCTTCAGATAGACTGGTACTGGTCAAAATTATAGTGTCTTCAGATGGACTGCTACTGGTCAGAATTGTAGTATCCTCAAATGGATTGGTACTGGTCAGAATTGTAGTGTCTTCAGATGGACTGGTACTGGTCAGAATTGTAGTGTCTTCAGATGGCGGGATATTGGTCAGAATTGTAGTGTCTTCAGATGGACTGGTACTGGTCAGAATTGTAGTGTCTTCAGATGGCGGGATATTGGTCAGAATTGTAATGTCTTCAGATGGAGTGGTACTGGTCAGAATTGTAGTGTCTTCAAATGGTTTGGTACTGGTCAGAATTGTAGTTGTTTCAGATGGACTGGTACTGGTCAGAATTGTAGTGGTTTCAGATGGACTGGTACTTTTCAGAATTGTATTGTCTTCAGATGGACTAGTATTGGTCAGAATTGCATTGTCTTCAGATGGACTGGTAATGGTCAGAATTGTAGTGTCTTTAAATGGATTGGTACTGGTCAGAATTGTAGTGGTTTCAGATGGATTGATAATGGTCAGAATTGTAGTGTCTTCAAATGGTTTGGTACTAGTCAGAATTGTAGTTGTTTCAGATGGACTCGTACTGGTCAGTATTGTAATGGTTTCAGATGGACTGGTATTGGTCAGAATTGTTGTGGTTTCTAATGGACTGGTACTTGTCAGAATTTTACTGTCTTCAGATGGACTAATATTGGTCAGATTTGTACTGTCTTCAGATGGACTGCTAGTGGTCAGAATTGCATTGTCTTCAGATGGACTGGTACTGGTCAGAATTGTACTGTCTTCAGATAGACTGGTACTGGTCAGAATTATAGTGTCTTCAGATGGACTGCTACTGGTCAGAATTGTAGTATCCTCAAATGGATTGGTACTGGTCAGAATTGTACTGTCTTCAGATGGACTGGTACTGGTCAGAATCGTAGTGTCTTTAGATGTACTAATCAGAATTGTACTGTCTTCAGATGGACTGGTACTGGTCAGAATTGTAGTGTCTTCAGATGGACTGGTACTGGTCAGAATCGTAGTGTCTTCAGATGGACTGGTATTAATCAGAATTGTAGTGTCTTCAGATGGACTGGTACTGGTCAGAATTGTAGTGTCTTCATATGGACTGGTACTGGTCAGAATTGTAGTGTCTTCAGATGGACTGGTACTGGTCAGAATCGTAGTGTCTTCAGATGGACTGGTATTAATCAGAATTGTAGTGTCTTCAGATGGACTGGTACTGGTCAGAATTGTAGTGTCTTCATATGGACTGGTACTGGTCAGAATTGTAGTTTCTTCAAATGAATTGGTACTGGTCAGAATTGTAATATATTCTGATTGACCGGTACTGCTTAGAATTATGTCTTCAGTTGGACTGGTACTGGTAGGAATTGGAGTGTCTTCTGTTGGACTGGTATTGCTATAAATTGTTGTATCTTCATATGAACTGGTGCTACCTAGAACTGTAGTGTCTTCAAATGTAATTGTACTGGTTAGAATGGTAATGTCTTCATTTGGACTGGTACTAACTTGAGGTGTCGTGTCTTCAGACGTTTTGGTACTATTTAGAATTGTAATGTCTTCATTTGAACTGACATTACTTAAAATTGCATCTCCTGTTGGACTTGAACTACTTAAAATTGCAAGGTCTTCCAATGCACTGATATTAACTAGAATCATACTGTGTTCATATGAATCCGTATTAGTTAGAACTGTAGTGTCTTTAGGTAGACTTCCACTGGTCAGTAATGTAGCGTCTTCAGATGGACTGGTACTGGCCAGAAGGGTGTTTTCAGGGTGACCTGCTCTGGTCAGAGTTGCTGCGACTTCAGATGTGCTGGTACTGGTTAAAATAGTAGGGACATCCGATGGATTCATATTGGTAACAACAGACGCGGTGGTTTCAGATTTCATTGTGGGTGTAGTGAAACCCTTTGAAAAGTCAGTAATGATTTCTTGCGAATCTGTAATGCCTGGGGCGTAGTCACTGTCGGCAGGAAGTCCATGTGCTATGCTGGACTGAAATGATTCATTGATTTCCTGTGGACTCATGTGTGTTAGAATGCCTGTAAAGAGTTCCTGTGTTGTCGATCGAACAGACTCGAAAGCGTCACTTCCTTGCATAAGAGTAATGCTGTCGGGAGTAGTTTCTTCTGCTGACTCACCGGATGTGACGCCTGTGGATGTTTCTTGTAGAGTCTGACTGGCTTTGGTATTTCTGTTTTTAACCCATGGATTCATACTAGCTGAAGTGGAAGCATTTCTTCGTTTTACAAATGAAATGCTGGTTGGAGTAAATGTGGTGACTTTTTCTGAAGATTCTCTGGCTGCACATTCTGCTGTGGTCTCTTGTTGATTCGGATTGGTTGAAGAATCTCTTTCGGTATCTTGTTCGGTTGGACTCGCTGAAGAATCTACAGTGATCTCTTGTTGAGTCGGACTGTTTGGAGAATCTGCTGTAGTCTCTTGTTGAGTCAGATTGGCTGAAGAATCTACTGTGATCTCTTCATGAGTCGGATTGGCTGTAGAATCTGGTGCGATCTCTTGTTGAGTCAGATTGGCTGAAGAATCTACTGTGATCTCTTCATGAGTCGGATTGGCTGTAGAATCTGGTGCGATCTCTTGTTGAGTCAGATTGGCTGAAGAATCTACTGTGATCTCTTGTTGAGCCAGATTGGCTGAAGAATCTGCTACGATCTCTTGTTGAGCCAGATTGGCTGAAGGATCTGCTGCAATCTCTTGTTGAGTCGTGTTGTCTGCTGTGGACGTGATTGCGGTCACAGTTCCTTCAAGAGATGACGTTCTGCTTGCGCGCTTAGATGGGTAGGGCCTCGAATTTGTGACAGACATCACAACCAGGAGGAATAATCCCACTGTTGAAAAATAATGTTGAATAAACAAATGTATAAATAAACTGATTTATACTTTATAAATCAATTAATATCAAATAAAATCGGTTAAACATTTTTGTGAATTTCTCTGCCAGTCTCAGTAAAATATTAGCAATCATGAAAAATTCATCTTTATCAAGTATTCATTCTGTTGATTTCTACACACACACACACACACTTCTTGTTTCCGTCGCACATTCCTGAGCTTAAATTGAAAGGATTCGATACCCACCTACTTTGAAGTATCGCACCTACTTTGAAGTATAGTATTTTATAGAGAATAATTTCTTTAGAAGAACATGTTGACGATTAGTAGCCGTCTACACTAGTGGATTGTAAATCTTTATTACCGACTGAACTTTGCAATATAAAAATAAAAGAAGCTAGATGCTGATCTCAAGGGTTATGCTGATCTGCTGGTTAGTGTAACTGATGCACAACTGTCTTGGATCACCCCTTCACGCGTATACGAAATGTATAAAATCACGTGACTAGATGACAAAAAGCTTCGGTATACAGCGAAAACGACTATGAATTATTACTCTTCACTCCAAGGTTTATGGGTTGTGAATTTTTAAAATTATTTAATAATATTTATGTGCACCATGAACTTTTAATTCCCTCAGAATTTATGGCCACTTCCAAGATTGCACCATTTAACGACTTCACAGTTGTCGGACGTGTCCATTTAATGGAAAGGAGTCTCTTACATAAAGTGGCCATTGCATTATACCAGAATAATTTATTTTCCTTCTTCTCTGATGCCATACATGGAAAATATTTTATAAGAAAGGTACTACTGCAACTGTTAATTGTATTGGAGGTGAAGCAGTTAACTCCAATGACCTATTTTTGTTGTCAGATAATGGGAAACTACCCTTGCTAACAATTCACTAAAAACGAAACAATTCACGGATATTATTTTAAATACTTACCGGCAATCAATTTCTTCATGATCGACACGTATTGAGCACTGGGTTAATTTTCAGTTTTACTTTATACAGATTTGTACTACGAATTTCACCAATAAGCTCTTGTTTCTTACAAGCTAGGCAAAATGTGCTCTTGTTTTTTTTTTTAGCAGCTAGGCAAAATTAATGTGCTCTTGTTTTTTTAGCAGCTAGGCAAAATAGTGTTGGCGTTGGTGACTACGATTTCTTTTCTTTCTTGGAGCTCATCGGAAGTGCTACTGAATGTTAAACACGAAATCATAGGGACTTATATAGGGTAATGCCAGTCAAGTCTTTATTTACATATCCGGAATTGCCAGTCAAGTCTTTATTTACATATCCGGAATTGTCAGTCAAGTCTTTATTTACAGACTCCGGAATTGCACCAAAAAAACAAAAATCAGTTTCGAGGCCTAGATGATAGTGACGTCAGTAGAGTTATCGCTGGCTGTGATGTGAGCCAAGGTTAGGATGCTGGGTTTTGTTATCACACCGGGAGTCGGACGCAAGTTTCAGTTCATGGTGTTCTGGTTATACTTAGTATTGGATATCACCGTTTGTGTTCTATATTGATCATCCATAGTATTAATTTTGAGACGGTGTCTTGCAGTAATTAACAGTTTTTTAAAAAGTTTTATTTTAGGTAAAGACTACATTGGTGAATTTACAAGATCCATTTATAGCTTACCTTTCTACCCCAAAAGATTTTTTCAAAAAAAAATACACTACTTATTTTCTTTTAGGGATATTGCTAACAGTTGTGAAGGTAAACAATAATGGTTTAGTGATCAACGGACAAGCGCAAAGTTATAAATAATTTATAATATAAAAAACAGGAATAGAAACAATGTGCACACTCTTTATTTTAGAGTCTAAGATCTGACAGAGTTAGATAAAAATATATTATTTATTTTAGAGGTAGATCAATGTGTTGTTGTTACTAAACACATGCAAATTTCTTATCATTAAAACATGCACAACTCTTGTCATTAAACACATATACAGTTCTCGTCACTAAACACATACAGAGTTCTTGTCTTTAAACACATACACAGTTCTTGTCATTAAACACATATACAGTTCTCGTCACTAAGCACATACAGAGTTCTTGTCTTTAAACACATACACAGTTCTTGTCATTAAAGACATTCACAGTTTTTTTGTCATTAACACATACACAGTTCTTGTCATTAAACACAAGCACAACTCTTGTCAATAAACACATCCACAGTACTTGTCATAAACACATCCACAGTTCTTGTCATTAAAAACATGCACAACTTTGTCACTAAGACATATACAGTTCTTGTCATTAACACATACATAGTCCTTGTCATTAACATATCCACAGTTTTTGTCATTAACACATCCACAATTTTTGTCATTAACATATACACGGTTCTTGTCATTAAACACAGGCACAACTTTTGTCATTAAACTCATCCACAGCTTTTGTCATTAACACATTCACAATTCTTGTCATTAACTTATACACAGTTCTTGCCATTAAACACAGGCACAATTCTTGTCACTAAATACATCCACAGTTTTTGTCATTAACACACAAACAGTTCTTGTCATTAAACACAGGCACAATTCTTGTCACTAAAACACGCACAACTCTTTTCACTAAACACATCCACAGTTCTTGTCACTAAAACATGCACAATTCTTGTCACTAAACATGCTCATGAAACGATCAGCCAAAATGAGAACAATTCTTGCAACCCTTACAACAATTCCCTACTACATGGCTTTGAAATGCAACCCTTACAACAATTCCCTACTACATGGCTTTGAAAAGGAAGTTGATTGTGACAGACCGAATTTATTGATTAACAAGCCACGGATATAATTAATATCACCGCAGAGGAGGTTATGATAATTTCTAGTATCAAGTCGGACAAATCGTTGGACATGACACAGATTACAGATTTCAAAGATTTTTTTTTTAATGTGCACAATGTTAGCGCTTCCACAAGAAACGGCAAAAGTAGAACGCGCTTATTCTGCTGTTAGTTGCTGGCAAATAAAAAATTGTTGCAAACATGCTGTCTACTCCTATATTGGAAAGTTTTTACTGCCATTAAGGAACTGGCCGGGGAATTTTCTGCAACCCGTGGTCGTAAGAGTGAACGCGTCCATGTGCGATCATCGTATAAGTGACAAATTAAACGCCGATGAGAACACAGATGAGAATGAAATGCAAACTACGACAGCAAAACAAACTCATACAGCGAGGTACTAAAGACAGTTATAGTGCTCTCGTCGTATAGGTGCATATCATTATATTTTTTATCACAGTTTTTAAAACAATTTGACACTCAACAAAGTGTCAGTAAAAAAAAAACAAATTTAGTTTTTCAGTAAAATATTATGAGGATTTTAAACGTTTGTCAGAATTTTTCATTTTATTGATCTGGCACTCCAGTTGTTCCTAAGTATGTATGTAAGCGCATGTGTATTTATGTGTGTAAGCTTATTTGATCCAATTAAATAGATAATGATGGTAAAGCATTGTAATGTGTGTGTGTGTGTGTGTGTGTGTGTGTTGTGTTTAGTGTGTGTGTGTGTGTTTGTGTGTGTGTGTGTTGTGTTTAGTGTGTGTGTGTGTTTGTGTGTGTGTGTGTGTGTGTGTGTGTGTGTGTGTGTGTGTGTGTGTGTGTGTGTGTGTGTGTGTGTGTAATTTTTAATTGACTTATTTGTACAGTTAATTTTCTACATTGAATTTTCGAGCGCCAGAAAAACAAAATCAATTTGCCACTGCTATCTTTTACACGTCTTAAAACTTCAATAATGAATGCTTAATTCATCTAGACATTTTCACAAACTGATCATAAAGAAATTAATCTAAACCTATTTAATCTTCCTATAAATATGTCACTTATTCAGTTTGTTTAGACCTACTCGATCTTTCAGTGTCATATCACATAATAATATATTTCTCACCAACTGATGTCTTGAGTCAACGTATAGTTTCTAAGTGCTCATGTCTGTTGCACTACTAAAGTAAAAATAGCTACCGTAATCAAGCGCCGTGTAAATGACGCGTTTTGTGACGTCACCCATGCTTCCATCTCCTTCAAGGGCGTGACTTTGGCTACATGTCTTTCATATTTTAATTTATTTACTCTTTTTCACATCAAAATATTCTTTAATTTTCTGCATCTGTTGTAAGAAAAATTTGAACTCAATCGCACATCCAACAAATAATCCCAAAGTTCAGCAAATAAGTAAACTTGTTTGTTTGGAATGGCTAAATTGTTTCTTTCTGCATGGCATTTCGACATCGACAAAAGACAAACAAGTGTAGTGTATTAAGGTGTTTTCTAAATGCGAGTTAAAAGCCTTTGAAAATTTGTAGTTAATATTTAATATGTTGAAACCCAAACCCAAACCTCACAACAACTTCAACAGAAGATCATATCACAGACAAGAAAAGTTAACTAACTCGGCACAAGACTGTTTTATCGTTCCTATTCAATGAATTAGTTCCGACAACCCACCCACCTTCTCCTTTCCAAGAAACTGAGTGTCACTTCAAGGGAGTTAATCACTATATTCGATTACCTTCCTAATCGCAAATGTGTGTAACTAAACACTAATATTGATACGGGATGAATTTATAAAGAAATTTGGAGAACCGAACTAATGAGGTATTTTAAGGCATAGCTACACACACCCAAACAAGTAATTATAAACAAACGAACAAAACAAATGTATTTTGACTTGATTTATTCGAGCAGATGCCAATATACCGCGTCAAACCTAAACTCCGACTGGTATACTAGGGATAAAAGATATTTAATACTACGTGAGTTCAGGTGTAGGCGTGGGCCTACGTGTGTTTGTATGGGGGTGATAATCACACGTTGAATTGACCATAGCATCTGAACTGAAACTAGGACCAATCTCCTGGTGGTGTGTGATGATAACCACAGCAGCATTCCGGTCATAGCACACAGCCCAGCTTTGTTGATGGGATAACTGATTACCATCATCATCAGAAGAACTCGAAAGTGACAAATCATTGTTCGGAATCCTGTCGCCTAAACTAATGAACTGTCTGACAGCAAGGTATAAAAGCCAACGCCTTCAGCTTTCTGGATAATTACAGTTTTAAAACGGAGGATTGCCGGAAATAACCTGTCATCTTTGTGTACTATTTACGTCGCGTTAACAGAGAAGTAAATAACTTTACTTATCTAACAGTGAGCTGAACTTTGTGAACGTTCTGTGGATCAGATTGCCAGTGATAAACGGTAAGCTTGTGAAAGACAAATAATTCTTATTCTTAAATGGTTGCCATTCATCAGGCAGAAAGGCAGTCGAGGTATAAAACTGAATGCTCTTAGTAGATGTGAAGTAAGAGTTGTTAAGTACTACTATGTACAATAACATGAATGGAAATCGAAGCGAGAGAATAGTGAATATTTCCCGCAATACATAGGAGTTCAAAGCTGTTTCTCTTTAATAAATAATTTGACAATATTAACAAAAACAAACCAATACGTCACAAAAACTTATAACGACTTATAGGTATACGATACGGTGATCAATTACACGAGTAGAATGGAATAAATAACTTGTATCAGGACAATACAGCTTCTAATAACATGTTATAACAACAACCGAACAGTGAAAGGTTGACGTCACCAAGTTGGATTACGTAATATCATATGGATCGCCATCATGAATTATGTGGCTATGCTCTTATATTTATTTTCTATTATTTCCAATGTACATCAACATACAATTTGCGCATATAATCGTGTCCTTTGCAGTTCCAATAGTCTCTCTGTCTTTGTGAATTTGTTTTGATGTATCGTCCAAAAACCACTTTCAGTCTGTTACTATTGACAATTCACAGTCCCACTATGCAAACAACTTCAACTAAAATCTTCCATTTGCTGGAAAAGCCGATATCTATAAACAACGAAAATCACAAACCAACCGCTGTTATTCCAGCTTTTAAAACTCCCATATGCGAATCCTAATGTCCAGAATACCATATTACATCTCCTTTTATTGACACATGATTTCGATGTCGATCGACCACAAGTGTCGCCATCTTGTGTTTAGTATACTAGTCGTTGTTGTTGTAGTAGTAAGCCATTTATTAACGACTTCTGTTGACCATCAGTTGTAAACCAAGGTCTCTGAATCTTACTAAGATTCTTCCAATTCAGACGTTATGTTCTCAAGGTTTCTAACCTTACAGGTATCACCTTGCTCTGAGTCATGCTGCTCACATCACGCAGAATGCATTTTGTATGGAGTCGTGAAGCTTATCTCTGATATCAGGAGTCATCAGCATGGCAGTAGTTGCTTCCCTTGCTTGCATTAGCGGTGGAGGTGACGTCCCGTTTCGTTTGACGAGCTTAGTTGCAGTGATGCGGTTTGAAAGGTCTAGACCAGGGACGGGCAAAACTTTTGAGAGCGCGGGCCAGATAAAACTGTTGGAACAATTCGCAGGCCGGATAGACGACCAAATATCACAAGTCCAGCAAGTTCAGAATATAAAACGAGAACAAAAGTATGTAAAAAAAAATAATAAATGACTCAGTTTCAATGAAAAGTTAATGAGATGGATGGTGTTGCTTACAATGAATCAGTGATTCAATGTCTGGCTTAACTGATAAGGTTGACAAGCGAAGGATGTCATTTAGATGACGGTCAGAGAGTTGAGAGCGAAGGCGACTCTTTGTATATTTCATCATTGAGAACAGTTTTTCACAGCAAAATGTGTTTCCAAACATAGATACAATGTGCTGAGCATGTTTAACAGAATGTGGAAACTTGCCTGATGGAAGGATGACATCACGAAAAAAAAGAAAGAGGAGAAGAGGTACGGAACTTTGCTTTTAACTCATCTCTGCATTGTATATCTACCAAACTCCATCTGCAAGGAAGCTGGAGCGTCATCCACTGTGATTTCAAAAGGAGATCTGGTAAATCTTTTAATACTAGTAATGATTCAGACGATGATGATGATAATAATAAGACAAACAATAACAAAAAATAACAACATCACCATCACCAATACGACTACTACCACTAAAATGAAAGAATACACCAAAAGACACAACGAAGTGGCAAAAAATCATATATAGACACCTATGTGGGAACAATGGACAGAAAACCCCAGAAAGGGGCACGGATGCATTAACCGGAAGCAACCACCGACATAGGGACCAGAATACTGTGGGACGTAACGGATAAGAACAGATCAAGCGATTCCTGTGCGAAGACTGGTTCTCTAAAGTCTAACAGAACAGCAGCAACCATCGATGTCTTTGTTCCAAATGACAGAAACATAAAAACAAAAGAAAGAGAAAAAGCTAGCAAAATGGATACAACAAAAGAAATTAGAGAGCACTCGAGGAAACGAGGGAAATAACTACAGCCATTCTGACCATCATGACTCTAGGGTGGAGTTTTGATGAATCAACGCTACTCTTAAAAAATAACTAGCATGACCTCGTTTTTCCAAACTTTGGAACCTCACCACCCTCCAAGAATGCACACTTACATATTCATATATGCATACATGCACATGTACTCGTGCACACACACACACACACACATACACACACACACACACACGCGCGCGCGCGCGCGCAAATACACAACACATTTTACACTTGAAGAGCCAAGGTCTTCTTCTTTCCAGCCAAATATTAGTGTAGGTAATAGATATCGGCTTTAATTGAGACATAATCGACTTACCATTGAACCATTATATACAAAAATGAAATGTCGAAAGTAGCCTTAGAGATGTAACCTACTCAAGTACCACCCTGTTATACGAAGACATAAAGGATGGAAGGAAGGAAAGAAAGAATCAAGCTAACAAACTAAAAATTAGGAATGCATATAATTAAAGGTTTCATATTTTATTAAAGCGCAAGAACAGACAAATATATAGAAGATTAATACTTATAAAGTCAAACGTTGTGTCACTGTATACACAAACAAGTCAATTAGTTCCTTGAATTTGTTCAGGCAATCCCCTTTTATTGACGTCATCGCTTAGCTTCTCGTCATCGTACGTCATGTACAGTGCATTCCATTCAATATCTAAAGACACCCCAGTTGTTGTTTTTTATAAATGATTCAACACAAGATGTGATGAAATCTTTTTTTCTCCACATGCTTTGTGCATGTGTATTTATATGAGAAGTCTGTGTGCTGTCATATACACGTATGTGTGAGTGTGTGTATTTGACTGATCGCAGGTGCATTTGTCTGTTGGTGTATTATTGTTAGTATGTATTTATTTACCTGATAACTAATTCGAAACTTGACTTTTCCACATAGTATCATATCTGTGACAGTTCAAATCCGGTTGATAAACACTAATTAGGATACACCTCAAGCGCCACTATGGACTGATAATGAGAAAAAATGTTCTATTTAATATTTATCAAAAGTGAATTATCGATATAAAAGTGCACTACCAATTTATTTACTAACTTGAATTTGTAAGTGCACTGTTCTGACAAATATGTTTGGATTTTTAAAATATTTTAACAATTGGGTATACATTTTAAAAACTAATATATTATATCATAATTATCATGTCATGTCATATTATTATATATTATGATATGTCATTGTATTATAGTATGTTACGTTGTATTGTGGTTACTATATTACTATCTACATAAATATGTGTCTATTTCTTGTAATTAATGTACATATTGTTTTGTCTTGTTTCGGTATTTCTAATGCAGTCACTGGTAGTTGTAAATTAAAAGTCAGAATTTCCTTTCTCAGATTCTGTTCATTCTCTTGTCTATTTGCATCTATTTAGGCATGACTGGGCGTGGCTGTAGAGGTGAACCATACATATCTGGTGTGTGGCCATTCACAACATTTCGTGACTGTGCCTGTACCAGAGATAAGGGATGTGAGAGAAGTGAGTGTGGCATACAAATTCAACATTTATAGACACATTCACTTATGCAAGCATCACACTTTTGCTAATCATTAGTAAGCGGCGCAACAGTTGCTGAGACATATTTCTTTTTATTTATGTTTTGACCTCTACCACCACAGTAGACAGACAAGCACATGTCCTCACTGCAAAACAGATAACACAGTCACACACTTTCTCACACTATGCACACACTTCAACGTACAAAAGAAACTATTGAAACAAGCTATCACTACACATTGCCTCCCTCTTCCCTCCCAAAAATAGACTTTAGTCTATATACAGAACACTAACCACATTCCTGCTTTTTACAAACACCATAGACTCCATTCAAGAAAGCAATAGCAAAAAAGTTAAATAAAATTAAAACAAACAAAACAAAATAAAAACTCTCTTTAAAAAAAAACTCCCCAACAGTACAACGCTCACTGCACAAACAAAACCACATTTCGCCATCCCAGAGACAAGTCAAGGAGAGGCAAATCTACCAGAGCACCCCAGGGACGAGAACTCCAAAGACGAAAGACCCCGTGTATGCTCTGGTACGCAAAAGAGGTTAATGTAACCAGCACACACACAGACACACAGAGAGAGAGAGAGAGAGAGAGACAAACAATTATATATACTTAATCACATAATAATTAATGACTTCACTAAGCTCCGCTCTGTCAATGATACCTGTAATTCCTCCTCTGACATTTTCTGTTCATTTCGGGTGATTTATTTTTAATTCTGTTTGCAAATAAGTTTATAATTATACCTATGTCATGAACTCACATATTTCTTTGCAATGTCCATCACAGATGACTGTTTTGGTGTTTTGCGTGCAATATGCTTTAATTTTCAAATGTTTTCTTTGCAACCTGCTTCAGAAAAAGGTGCTTTATGCTTGTGTCATTCCATTCACTCGGTCTCTCATATCTAATGGTTTTCTCGCTGAATTCAGATTTGTCTTTTCCTTTTAATGACGTCATGTACAAATTATTTTCTCACCCAGCTAGTGTTGTCAACTTCCTGTAACATAATGCACTTTCCATAACCAGGCCTTGACAATAACGTGTCCT
Source organism: Sinotaia quadrata (assembly GCA_028829895.1). NCBI lineage: Eukaryota > Metazoa > Mollusca > Gastropoda > Architaenioglossa > Viviparidae > Sinotaia > Sinotaia quadrata. The sequence goes on from CM054184.1 coordinate 11,584,185, forward strand.
GAACAGTAGAAATCAATAGGTTTGGTGTTGGACATCTCAGTGACGTAGGTTTGGCTACCGAAACCCTGGTACAGCCGACAAATTCCCTAACTACGTAAAGAATATCGCCTCTTTAAGTCATTAATGGCTAAAAAGGGGTCTCCGGATTAACCCATGGCTTACTACAGAAGGAAAAGGTAAGAGCTTAACTACATAAAGCGCATTCGAAAACAAAATGCTGAACAGAACATTTCAAAATTGTTTCAAACTTTCGAAGATCAAGAAAGTCTTATTAGTTAAAGTTAACGCACCCTGCGTGCAAAATAAATAAAATATTTTTTTTCAACATTTCGGGGAGAAACAAAATCATGGCTTCGCATATTCAAAGTCTCATACAACTCATTATAATTGGTGAGTAGTTAAAATTGTAGCCAAGTAACAAACTGCTCATAATAATTGGTGAGTACTTAAAAATTAATAAAGTAGAAAATATCTTAACTCTTCTTTCGCTAAAATCAATTATTACAATCTTCGCCTTCTTCTTTCGCATTTATTTGTCCTATACCAGCAAGCGTATAATATAATTTCCAAAACTCCTTCTTTAAGTTATAGACGGTTAAGTGTTAAATAAAAAGAAAACCCAAACTATGCAGTGAATAAAATGTTGGAGGTGTTGCTTATTATTTTTTTAACTGTATTTTTTTTCTAGCTACGGATAATATTGATCAGATCCTTGCTTTCTTTGGCTATCATATATTGTATTAGTTCATTTAATCAAATCAGTAATGCCATTCTAGTTTCATAAGTCTTGTTTCCACTGTAACTATTACATTTATTCCGTCTCTCTCTTGACACAGCCGGATGTTGCGCGGCGGGCACAGTCTACGCACTTCCTTTGACCTCTGACACTGACACTCAGCTCTACTCTTTGCCCTCTGAAACCACTCCTGCTGAAAGCGAAAGCAGTCCATACAACAGTGACCATTTGACCGCACCACCAAGATCGGTACGTTCCCTGGTGCCAGGAGAACCTGCAAGAACAGAAGTCCTGCTCGACCAAGGCAACTTGTGTGTGGACCGCTTGACGTATACCATAGCTCAGACAAATGACGTCTTTACTGATCTGGTAGGTGGCTGTTATTAGTGCTAACATACGTAAGTTACGATTCATTTTGCTAGCCCACATCCTCTCGTCACTGACCCCATTTTACTGTTATTAATTAAACTTCTATAAATAGCATAAACGAGGGAGATTAGATTGAGTTTCTTGTTTTACTGTGTGTGTGTGGGGGGGGGTGCGTGTGAACGTTTATGTACCGTGTGTATGCGCACATATGCGATAGGTATGCTTTATGATGACTAGAACAATTTTGTATATTTTGCAGTACACTATTGATTCACTTGTAGACTATTGGTCTACCATGCAGTCTATTGGTGTACCTACAATCACTCATAATATCATCGTTTTGTAATGTAATATGTTGGTATACAGTAGTCTGTTGATAAACCTATAGCCTATCACATGATGTCATCTTACGTCAGTGTAGCCTATTAATATACTGTAGAGTATAGACTATCACTATTCCATAGTCTATGTAGCCTACTGGCATTCCTGTGGAGACTATTGCAGTATCATCATAGTCTATGTACTCTGCAGATTATCGTAATCTATGTAGTCTATTAGTACACTGTAGAGTGTAGACTAATAGCTCACACAGTCTGCTTGTTCTCGGAAGTGTATTAAATGGCTCTCTGTGTGGTGTTTGTCTGCAGTGTACCGACTGGTGTGTCGAAGATGGCCAGAGAGCAGAGCCATGTTGCTCTGAGCTTCGTCAAAGTGCAATGACCACGTCAGACTTTCCATCAACGTCCGGAGCTTTAGCGGCCACACCCAAGAAAAGCCTTTATGTAAGAACCGTTTTTGTCTGTATACTTATTATTTCTAATATTTGGTTTTTTTTCTTTTCAATAATCCTCATTATCAATTTTTCAGTTAATAAGTAATTTATATCGGTTGGTATACTAAAAAAAAGTTCTTTATTATTTTTTATACTTATTTGAAATGGCGTTACATTTGTTTCCTTCTGTGTTATTGTCTAAGCATCGAGTCACTAATACTAGTATAATTGAAGGTCTATTTATAGCTGGCTAAAAGCAGATTTTCAACATATTGACCACACTATGCACACATAACTGTAAGACATGATTACCAGCATACTGACCACACTGTGGACCTAGGACTGTAGTATATGATTACAAAAGCTGTAGGTCAGCAAATTATTTCTCTCATATACTACTAGTTACATTGATACTGATAACTACGAGTGAGTGAGTGAGTGAGTGAGTGAGTGAGTGAGTGAGTGAGTGAGTGAGTGAGTGAGTGAGTGAGTGAGTGAGTGAGTGAGTGAGTGAGTGATATAAACTATTAGACGACAATAAAAAGGAAGATAAAGATGATGATGACGACGACGATGATGATGATGATGAAATCAGTTTACTGCATTTATTTATGCAACTCTCCAATGAACTTTATTTTACACGAACCTACAGACACACACAACGCCAATGTGCACAACCTCTCATGTCCAGTGTGTTCCTTTCCTTTCCAGACGGACCTAGTCGCCGTGTACAACATCTCCCTCCAATACAGCGACCGCGTCCTGGCGGCGGAAACGGAAGCATTTCACACGGCCTGCAGCTATGACGAGATGCCCTGCCGGTCTTGCAGTATTGTTCCAGAAACGTCCATGCAGCCAGACACGAGACATTTCTGCGCTTGGCGCGGCCTTCTTCTGACGTATGAAGACCTGCTGGAAGGGCTACAACAAATGGTACGTGGCTGTACTAAGACCAAGTAAAGCTCACTTTTATTAACCATGAACTTTTTCGTAAGAAGCAAAGAAAAAGACAAAATCAGTTTGATCCACTGAAATTAGCATGTTTCGTAATAAAAGTATCAAAGCATCCGACAAAACAACGGATAATAATAGATATATCGGCAAGCCGAACATGGACCGTCCAACCAACCAATCGGTAATTTTTATTTTAAAAATTTAAGTCATACAAAACTGATGATACAATTTATTTTATATTTTTTGTCTTCAAAAATGTTTACCTACTCTGTGATAATAATAACAGTTGTATACTTAATTAATAATTGGTATTTGGCTGTTTTTGTCTGGTCGTAGCTCTTCAGCCTTCATGGAGATGTTCCTAAAATGGACGTCATTACGAATGACACACTGCATGACGTCACGGCAGACCAAGCAATAACTATAATGATGCTTGCAGCAGCTGGTGAGCAGCTGACGAAAGCAAAAGAAATCATGGAAACTTCAGTACTTCCACAGCTTTGAAGATATTTGAATGAAGTCACATGAAAACGACTTTTCTTATTCCGGTCGAGTTGATCCACAGACAAAATTTAAATGCAGGTGAAAGGTCGTTGGCTATTGGCTCTAATGATTAAGCTTTTTATAAAATTGTCTTAAACACATCCATTGTTCATATATTATTATACCACATTTTCATTTTTAATGCTTATATTAATAACTGTTCTAATGCTTATGTGACAGTGTTGCAACCTTTTTATCAACCTGTTTACTAAAAAAAAAAAAACCGTCCATTTCATTTCAGAAAGTATACGCCCGTTTCAATCGTAGAACATCCATATAGAGACATACCGCGTGATATTTACATTAACATCGGCGTTATATAACTACATGTATTTTATAATGCAGTCTGGTATAAATATTTTGTTATAAATATACCCTATCACAACCGCCACTCTATCAGAATAATGTAATAGTATTTATTCAATTCACGTCACGTGGGGTTTAAATAAGCCCTGTCGAGTCATACGACATATCACCTACAATTCTTTAGCCTAAAGATTTGTCTTGTAAAAACATTCTTCAGTATCTCAGGCTTAAGGGGTAGTAGATGTTTTAATTCTAATACAATGTTTACTAGTTTTGTATGCATGCTTACCGATTCAGTATTACTGTAAAAAGAAATCGTTTTACTTTTGCATTCTTACTTCTTAGCCGAACATCTCTGACACTCGGTGTTATAGAAACAAGAAATCACTTACAAGTCTTACATCCTAGCCGAGCACTGATGGCGGTAACCCATACTCATTAGGTATTATTGCAACAAGAAATCACTTACAAGTCTTACATCCTAGCCGAGCACTGATGGCGGTAACCCATACTCATTAGGTATTATTGCAACAAGAAATCACGTACAAGTCTTACATCCTAGCCGAGCACTGATGGCGGTAACCCATACTCATTAGGTATTATTGCAACAAGAAATCACTTACAAGTCTTACCTCCTAGCCGAGCACTGAGGCGGTAACCCATACTCATTAGGTATTATTGCAACAAGAAATCACTTACAAGTCTTACCTCCTAGCCGAGCACTGAGGCGGTAACCCATACTCATTAGGTATTATTGCAACAAGAAATCATTTACAAGTCTTACATCCTAGCCGAGCACTGAGGCGGTGTCCCGTACTCATTAATTTAATTATTATTACAACAAGAAATCACTTACAAGTCTTACATCCTAGCCAAGCACTGAGGCGGCGTCCCATACTCATTATTATTGCAACAAGAAATTACTTAATGCGACACTGTTGCAACTTCTTGGACGTTTATGCTGATCAAACTGAGAAGTTTTCAGCTGTACGTATTGTTCGCGATAACAGTTAAATAATTTACGAACAGGTCACGCGTATTCCCTACATATCCAACATCTTTTTTTTAAACAATCACTTGCCAAGGTAAAGCCCTTCAAGGTATTTTTGTCTATAGGCATGCCGCAAAATGCCTCCATTAAAAGGCGTCCCCCCACCCCCACAATCATACCATTGTGCATCATAAGCAGGTCTCTAGACACGTCACCATATTGCGATAATTATGATGGTAGGATGTTGGTTTCATATCAGTATATATTATTTCGTTGATTGTTTGTTTTTCCTGATAAATAGTGATACTGATGATTTTGTTCCAAGTGTTGATATTACTATTTATTTTGCACAGTGCAGTTGCATTTTGTTCTGCAACATACAATCGCAAGACAGACATGTCTGAGTTCCAGACACGTGGTGGGCAAATTTTCTTGCCAAATCTATTGTTACAAATATAGTAGGCTTTGCCATAACTATTGTACACCTGAGTATAGTAGGCAAATTATCTTGCCAAATCTATTGTTAAAAAATGTAAAAATGTAATATTTTTGTCAAGACTGTATATAATCTATTGTTTGTTAATGTTCAGATGTTTTTTTTAGGCAATTTTATTCATAAATATGCTTAAAATTTGTTTGCTACTGATCTTTAATTTCACTTAGATTTTATTTATACACTTGATGTGTATGCTTTGATTTCCATAATATGTAACTTTTTTATTTTTAATCCAAAATGTTCAGCTCGTCCTGCATAACATTACAATAATACTATAGCTGATTAGTACATCTAAAATAGTGATGTATTAACAATGTATTATAACTGATCATTCATCTGAAATAGTGATGCATTTACATTGGATTATAATCGATTAGTTTGTCTTGTATAATGCTTTATTAACAATGGGTTATAATTGATCAGTGTTAACACTGTATTATATCAGTTCATCTGAAATAATGCTGTATTAACAATGTGTTATAATTGATCAGTTTTAACACTATTATGTGTATAAGTTATCAGTTCATCTGAAATAATGCTATATTAATGTGTTATAATTGATCAGATTTAACATTGTATTATAATTGATCTGTTCATCTCACATAATGCTGTATTAACAATGTGTTATAATTGATCAATTTATCTGACATAATGCTGTATTAACAATGTGTTATAATTGATCAATTTATCTGACATAATGTTGTATTTAACAATGTGTTATAACTGATCAGTTTGTCTGACATAATGATGTATCAACAGTGTGTTACATGTATAACTAATCAGTTCATTTGATGTTCAGTGATGTATTAACAATGTGCATGATAATATGTGTAGTATTATTTATATATATTTAATCCTTTATTTTGTGCATTATGAAAGATTTTCATCCATTATAGCATTCTACATAATACTCATCAAAATATTAAATTAACACAATTTAAAATACAAGTTATCTTGTGAAATAATAAATTACTCTATGCCCATTATCCTACATAATAATTATTATAATAAGCAAAAAATAATATATTAAAATAGTTATGTTACCCTTGTAATATTGTGATAAAATATACATATGTATACACATTAATGAATTAAATTAAACTGGTTATCATCATACTGATTTTAATTGTACAAACTGTCCTGGGTATGTATTAAATCATTATTCTGCTTCATAATTATATTCTAAAAGATAACCTATATACTAATATCCCAGGTGATGTATTAGATTAAATTAGTCATTCTGATTACAATATAAATTGTTTGTTATATCAAAAAAAATACTATATTATTTTATACACATTGTCATGCATAAATGTGTATTAAACTTTGTATAATGCATAATATACAGCATTTACATTTCATTTAAGATAAAAGAAATAAACTGTGAAATCTGTAATTCCTGCTTCAGTATGGTTTAATGAAGAGTTTGTATAATGAGTGGACAATAAAATTATCTCCGAATGACTACACTAATCACATGCACAGATCTCAAATATAGATTACTATTGTGACAGGTATTTTAAACAGGTAGAGGTGCCTCTTACATTTTGAGGATTATATTATCTTTCATCAATATATAATACAATGCACCTCTCAAATGCAGACATGGATGTAAAGAGCAGTTTCCACCGACACCTACTCTTCCCAGTGTTAGCCTTCATTTTTATAGACAAATACTAAATATACTGTAAACACACAATCACATATAAAAAATTACATGAATAACTTCACTTCATAATTTTATATATGTGCACAATCATACACAAGCAAGTACTCGGATGTATTCATCCCTACATATGAACTAACAGCTTGCATACACACATACATAAATGAACACATATACTTAGTTACATGCACATAAACAGACATATATGCTTCGTTGGATAGATGGCTGGATGGTGTACTGATGAATAGAGATGAGAAGGGGGAAATGGAAGAAAGAGATGACTAGAGAGAGTAAGAAGTGGGGGCGGAGAATGATGAAGGATATAGTAATGGATGGTTTGAGGAAGAGAGAGTGGAAAAGTGAGAGTGAGTGAGAGTGAGTGAGGAGGGAGGGCAGGGAGCAAAACTGAAGGATGAATGGTCAGACAGATTGATAAGAGTGAAATTAAAAAAGAGTGACTGATCAAAGAGCCACCAGAATAATGGGTGTAAGGATAGACAGACAGATAGATATATAGATGGATGGATAGATATATAGAGAGATAGAGAGATAGAAAGAAAGATAGATACAAATAAAATGGACAGATAGATAAGGGGTAAAAGTCAATGTGATAAATAATGACATAATAGTTGTGGAAGAGCAGGGAAAAAGTATAGTACAGTTACAAATTTAGCTCATCAGCCAATTAATGATGTGATAAGTTTCATGTTTTAATCAGTAGACATGTATATGTTTCATGACTCATCAGCTAATTATATTGTGGACAGATTCATGACCCCATTTATCCAATCATCTATTAACAATGTGTTATTGATCAGTTGTAACATTGTATTATAATTGATCTGTTCATCTCACATAATGCTGTATTAACTGTAATCTATTAACAATGTGTTATTGATCAGTTGTAACATTGTATTATAATTGATCTGTTCATCTCACATAATGCTGTATTATCATCTTGTGGACAAATTCAGGACCCCTTTTAGTTACTCCACTTGTGGACAGATTCATCACCCCATTTAGTTACTCCACTTGTGGACAGATTCAGTACCCCATTTAGTTACTCCACTTGTGGACAAATTCAGGACCCCTTTTAGTTACTCCACTTGTGGACAGATTCAGGACACCATTTAGTGTTACTCCACTTGTGGACATATTCATTATCCCATTTAGCTGATCATCTTGTGGACAAATTCAGGACTCCTACCCCTTCTAGTTACTCAACTTGTGGATAGATTCATGACCCCATTTAGCTAATTATCTTGTGGATAGATTCATATTCATCAGCTAATCATTTTGTAGAATCAATCATAACACACACACCCCACACTCAATTATCTAATGAAAAAAAGTATTTTTATTGTGCAAATTATTTTTCTCAACAATACATATTGTAAAAAGTGTGTGTGCATCTGCATGTTGTAATTATCATGTTGATAAAAATGCTTTGGTTGCTGATATTAAAATTAATTACTCAGTGCAAAAACTGACTCGTGCATAAATTAATTTAATCACATATAACTATTAGATACATTAAAAACAGAGTGTATGACTGGATTAAAAGCACTTTTTTGAAAAAGATGTTATTCAAATTTTTTATTCAATAAACCTATTCAACAGAGAGCAAGAAGATTCTTATTCACAAATAATATTCATAAACCTCAATCTATTTGCAATTATAGATACATACTTCAAACTATTTGAATTTACATTTTATGTTCACATAAATGCACACACAAAAAAATGTTCATATATTTTGTTTTTGAAATAAAATTCCCATCGCCAGCAATAATGTTCATTATCGGGGAAAAGGGTTGGGCCTGTTTTTTCTCATAACAAATTCAATCTTCCGTTGCATTTCTGAATTGTAGATACGTGAACAGCGTTCATAACTCACACGCCTTCGCTGCTGGGTAGGTTTCTCATACCGTTCATGTCTTCTCACATCATTAAAAAACTTCTCACTGCGAAGTATTCTGTTATAAAATTCAAACATAAAAATTACAAATATATCGCTAAAAAACTTCTCACTGCAAAGTATTCTGTTATAAAATTCAAAAATAAAAATTACAAACAGTATATTTTTATATACAATACTATATTTACAAAATGATGTTGTTTTATATGATTAGTATCATAAATTTAAAATTACACCTTATGTGGATTGGAAAGGAAAATTCAAGAGCATTAAACCAAAAGAGATGGTGAAATCAAAAACTGGTGATTCTTTAATATAAAATTAAATGGAAAACTATGATATAACTGCAATATATTACTGTTATTTTTGACAGACCTACCTATAAGTTCTCATAATACTATATTTAGAGTTTATGGAGTAATTCTATGAATAAAAGTCTATATGCAAATTCATCCAGGTTAAAGATACATGATTATTACTTTTAAAAGAAAAGACAACTGTTTTATGCATATCTTCACCTTCATCTTTTAGTTATTGCAGATAACAATTTTCTAGCCTAACTAATTTGAGGTACAGCACTGTAAGTGTAATGTTATTGTCACAAATGGATAAAAAGAAAAAAATCTTGTAATTTATTTATTTGACAAATTAGTATCCAAGAGGATAAAATAAAGTTGAATGGAGAATTTTTTTCCTTAAAAATAAAGGAGTCAAGAATACAGATGTCAATATTTCACAAAATATGACCTCATTCACTGGGAGTAGACAAAACTCCCAAACTTTTGAAGGGAGCCAGCCACTTTTTTTTTTTTTTTTTTTTTTTTTAGAGCCAGTACATTTCTCTAGAGAGAGAAAAAGAAGAGAACTCACATACCACATTAAAACTTTTAGGCACCATAGTAAATGGGCACCAAGGATTTCTCTACCCCTGCCATTCACCCCTCTCTATAGCTAAAAGGTCATTGGCTCTTCAGTACTGAACATTGGAGGACATGATGCACAAATCTAACCTAGACATGCTACTTTACGGTTACCTTATGACCCAGTGGAGCTTTCAATCTTTCCACCTCCACACCCATTACCACTACTTAGACAGGTTTTTTTACTAGCAGATGTAAATGGAACTTTCCAGATAGTTCAACAGTCCTAATATGTGAGCAGCCTAAAGTTCTTTGTTCTTTATATCAATCAGAGGTCTAAAAACTACTCAAAGCTATACGCTGAGCTACTTTTCTATTTGCTTGCACATGTAGTACTGTTGCCAGAGTTTCTTATGCTGGAACATTTACTAACATAAATGTATACAGACACTGGCTCATGTTTCATTATTTAGCCAAAGTTTTGGATTAAGACTATTTGATGCTAGGTCAGACTTGTTCTATATTATTGGCTACCAAGTACCATTCTACTCATCCTAGACCAAGATGCAAGCCACCAATCCTCACTCAGCAAACCTGCCTGAGAAGACACCAATGTAAGGCTACTGCTGCTCTAGAATCCCTCCCTCCCCCCCAAGCAGACACATAACAGTTTTAACACTTCAAAGATATTGTATTGGGAGAGTAAAGACTAGGGTGGAATGACTCCACTTGTACTTGCTTAGGAATATAAACTCCTTCTAGGCAGTAACATTTGTTACAGTCTTACACCGATTGAGTATGTCTATTGTGTCAAATGTACACACTGTTTTGCCTTCTGTTTCAACATAACAATACAGTCAGTGGTCTACCTTTTGTTACATATATAAAGACACCTGTTCATTCATTAGTCTTTTTATTTTAGTTTGTTCAGCAGATTCTCTGTTCATTCTATCAACTGTCTACAAATGTCTCAGCATGACTATGGTGAGCCATATATCTGTTTATTGACAAATCAAGTCAGTTTGTAGCTTTATTCATGCATAAGCTGAGAAGTGGGTATGGAACATGATACAACATCTATAGCTGCATTTTCTCATCCATTTCTCACACTACACATAGCATACAGTACACAAAGGCTGTAATACAGTGTCATAAACTGTACTCCAAATATGTGGGATACTGATGATACTGCCAGGCAAAGTTTGACTAGAAATAACTTCACCTAGGGCTAAGGCAATATCTTTACAGAGGTATAAAGTCTAAATTGTAATACTCTATTAACATTGTCCTAGGCTAAATAGGTCCAAGTATGGAAATGATAAGACTTAACTGAGCTCTGACAGAATTCTGCAACTATCAAGAGTGATAGATAAGTCTATTTACATGACACCTGGACTAGAATAGCTAAAGATATATAAAAATCTACTGCATATCATCTTGTTTCATGTGAACTAAGGAAATAAAACTTACAACATCTGACCTCATACTTCTGCATTCACAACTCAGAGACAATGCCAAAATTGTCCAAATAAATTCATACATATGATTTTGTTCGGCTGGTGATTTCCTTTCAATTAAGAAACCACAAATAAAATAATAAAAGGTCTGGATCGCGAAGAATTATAAAAGAATGACAAAACACTTGCGTTAAGCTAACTTTTATGAATGCACATGGTAATGATGGTTAATCGCCAATGTCATTACCGGATATTTTTCGTCATTTGATTTCTTGTTCCTTTCACTAGTTTCCCAGAGCAAATTAAACACATGTATTTGTACTGCAGAACAAATAATGTAAAGTACTTCTTTTTTTTTCTTTAAAATATTATATAGGCTATATTTCCATATTTTCTGTGTCTGGATACATTATAATGATTATTATCCCGTACTTGTAGCCATTACATAATCTTTTCGTTCAAAGTTAGAGTAAAAACTCAGTATGAAAATGCAAACAACCGTTGTGCTCGCGATAATGACGCAGGAGGGTCTGATTGTGCTTTTAAGATATTTCATTATTTGGTGTGAAAGAAGAGCAAACTGAATGCGTTGTAACGCCAGCAATTATTTTCAGTGTTATTTTTTTTAAAAGATGGAATTACCTGTCAAGCACTCTATACGCTGGTTCAATATCATTATTCCGCACTAAAACTGTTTTTGCCAAAAATCGCAAATGATTACGAGACATTTTAGTGTTATTATTGTTAAAGTTACTAAGAAATGTCAAATACACCACTCGATACTCTTGGCTATAGCGGAAACATTTTCGTTTCTGGTTTGTCGTTATCTAAAATATACTTAATAATAGTGAAATATGTTGTCGGGGTATATAACAATTCTAAATTATATTAAATAACTATACTTTATTATATTTTGCTTTGGAAAATAATTATAATATGTGATAAGTGGTGAGTAGTAATCAGAACGTAATACGTTTAGAGTGATACTTCCGGTAAGGTTGGCGGTGTTTGATATAAACGCTAAAACAGCAGATATAATATCGTGAGGTTTGCTCTCAATTAAAATTTAAAACAGGACTGCCTCATTCAAATAAAACGAAAAATATTTTGTTTTCACTTTACCTTGTATTGATCTTTTTATATACGCACTTATGCTATAGTATAACATTTTAATAGTTAGCCTTAAATAGAAGACGTGCTGTTTTTATTACGTTTAGGCCTACCTTCATTTTTGCTTCTTCATTTTCAGTTTACTTTTCTAACTTTTTTTTTTAATGTGTTGACCCATTTTTTTTCGTTTTCGCTGTGTTTTGAGTTAAGACTGTTATAAAGTCGATGACTTGCAAATGCAATAATATATTCATTGAATCAACTTATGTTTTTGAATTTGATTAATCTTTGGAGTATTTTATTCGTCCTTACCTTGATGCTGGTTATTAATAATAAAATAAAGAGTTGGATTATTATTTTTTTTAGGGGGTATCATGGTGAGTGTGTTGTTAGAGCTTAATTTTAACTTATTATTTTTTTATTTCTCAATATAGAATAACATTTTATTAACAAATTAATTTCGGTTCTTTTTTAATAATTATTATATGATAGTTGTAAGCGTTTTAGGCTTATATTTTATTAATCTAGTTCTAGCAATACACAGTGATAGTAGTTAAAGTAGAAAGAGTGGTAGTAAAATCTTTTGATAGTAGTTAAAAGCAGAAAGAGTTTTAATAAAGTATGTTAGTGTTTGTGATTTTTCTCACTCAGATTGAACTGCCAGATCAGCCTGAAAGAATATTGCATATTGCTAAGTCAAACATAATGGCCGGTCAAGGGCAGAAAGGTGAATGATTTTATTTTAATATTCAGAATTTTATTTGTATATGTGTGGGTATGGGCATAATGTTAGCTCTCAGTGTCATTTTAGAGCATAATCAGATTCTATCTCAGTTAATGTTACCATGCAATTGTGGTGTGCATGTTTCTTGTTTTACAGAAATTACCAAACAAAATTTACTTTTTAAGAATGTGAGGGATTATATTTGTTTGCTGAAAATATTTGTTATATGCCAATCATTAAGTTAGTAATAATAATGTAATGCACTCATGCATAATTCTTCTTTACTTGTATTTTTTATTTCAGGCTTCAATTTTTTTGGTCAGTCTGGAAACACTGGTGGCTTTAACTTTGGTACGGCTGCCAATACTACCACAACCCCAGCCAGTGGTGGATTTAACTTTGGTACAGGAGCCAATACTGCCACAACCCAAGCCAGTGGTGGATTTAACTTTGGTACACCTGTCAGTACTACCACAACCCCAGCCAGTGGTGGTTTTAATTTTGGTACTGCCACCAACACAGCTGCAGCTCCTGCCAGTGGGGGATTTAATTTTTCTTCACAAGCAGGCAGCCTTGGTTTCAATACCAGTACCACGGATGTATCTTCTGGGGGGTTCAACTTGTCTCAGTCTACCGGCTTTAATGTACCTAAAACAACAGGTATGGCTCTATCTCAAACTTCAGGTTCGACAGGACTTCAACCGACTGGGATTACTCAGCCTCAGTCGACAGGTTTGACAGGACTTCAATCGACTGGGTTTACCCAGCCTCAGTCGACAGACTTGACGACTGGGTTTACACATCCTCAACCGACAGGTTCGACAGGACTTCAACCGACTGGGTTTACCCAGCCTCAGTCGACAGGTTTGACAGGACTTCAACCGACTGGTTATATGCTTTCTCATTCGACTAATGTGACAGGATCTCTGCCAACAGGTTTGAATTTTTAACCTGCCTGTTGGCTTCATCACTGAAGGTGGCTAAAATAACATGATTTAATTGCTAGAAACCATGTAGAACCATTCAGCAAGCTTCATAAATTATCATGTGTATGCAGAAATGAGCTACAGATTTTCTCTGGCCAAGCAATATTTCTGAATATTATTTTAGTTTATTTATTGTATTCTTTAGGATTGGATGTGACAGTTAGATGAAAAACTGCTTTGGAATAATTCATTAGTTCATTACACTATAATAGTATAAAGTATAAAGAGGTAAGACCACTCAAATTTTGAAGTCTGGCCAAATAAGCTGATATATGCAGGTTATGTTATTTACCTCAAAGTAACTTTGCATACAAAAGTTTGGAGCTCTACCTTTAATACTATTAGAAAAAAAGTTATGACAGTTCAAAGTTTGATATAAATTGCAGAAAAACAGATTTCACGAAACCCCCTTTTGAAATGACCACACAACAAAAGCTATGAAACATACACTGCTCATATTTGCTATTTCAGCTCTCTGTAACACAAGTAATGAAGTATATTGCTGATTTTTTTGATTTTTTTTTAAAGATCAAAGATGCATAGAAAATGCAATACAGTCCTCAGCATTTTGTTTAAATTTTCAAGTGGTCAAAAATTGAATAAAATGTCTCTTTTGGAGTCTTGTAAAATAAAAACTACTTTTTGTACACATCCAAATATGTATGTCTGTAGTGTGAGTAACATGTTACTCCTCATCATTGTCCTGATCTCAATTTTTACCATACATTGATTCACTCACTCACTGATTCATACACTTATTATTATATATCTTAACCCTGATCAGTCATTCAATGACAAATTCTCATTCATCACTTACTAGATTGTTTCTTAAGGCCCGAGTTATAATAAAATAAAGAAAGGTACTGGTCAGCTACAGACTAACGCAGAGACAAAAATCCTTCAGTACTAAGAGTAGTTGTTCTTTATTTTGGATTGGTGCTTTATAAAATTAATTTAAAATATCACCGATTAGTTAATATATTTTCGTTAGTTAATATATTTTTAATATATTTTCCAAAAAAAATTAATCTCTTCATAGCTCTGAAATTATACATCATACAGAGATGGTTTATATATCTAATTGATCAGCAAGCTATACTCTTTTCTAAATATATGAAACTTGAAAGGCAATTTGTATTATTTATTTATTAAATTATATTTTTCATTTTTTTTTTTAAAAAAACATTTTACAGTGAAAATAGATACATTGTGACACCTCTGGAACTATACACAACACAAATTGATTCACCTATTAAAATGATCAGCATGATATTATCTATTTAACTAAACAACTGACATGTTATTTATATTTGTTTGTTTCAGTATTTCAAAATATATTATTATAATAGTTTTTAATACAAGCTTTCATATTTAAAATCATAAAAATGTATGCTTGGTATGTATGCAGATTGTTTACATAGATATTAAACACATTATTATTATTTACACAGAAATAATATCTTACTACTTGAATAATCTTTTGCCTTTATAATTAAGTGCATCCTTCATTTTTTTTTAATATTAAAGAAATTTTTAAAAATCATTAAACCAGACAAACAACAACAAAAAACCAAAAGCTGAAAATTAAAACTTGAAAGAAAATGTTCAAATTAAAAACTGTGAAAAAATAATTTTAAAAAAAAACATGCATGCAAGATCACAAACACTAAACAGTAAAATAAATAATATATTTGGTTTAGTAAATGCAGTTTTTAAAGGAAATGAAACATTCATAGGCTTAGTATTGTTACATGTTTACATTTTTTTTAACAGGTAGTTTTCTTTTTAAATTATTGCTGTTTGAAAAGTATTTTTTGGAACTAATAATATTATCATCCATGGCTGAAATGAAAACAGTATATAAAATAATATCTATAAATATAATCTGCATCTTTAAAACTAATTGTTTGAAGAAAATAGCACACTTCCAACTTTCATTAAAGTTACACAAATAATTATCTGTTTTCAAATTGACAACTCAGAGAAAATTAAATAATGTTTACTTAAATTTTAAGTTTATAAGAAAATGATCACAAATGAAGGTAAACATTAATAAATGTTTACAGATAGATCTTTCTGATAACAGATTTCAGTTGATCATACATGGCAAAAACATTGACATTTGTGTCAGTGTAACTGTAAGCATGTCACAGAAATGATAGCAGCAAGAAGGGTGCTAGGGATTTAGATTGGACTGCATAGAATAATAATTTTGTATTATTCCTATTGTTGGAAAGACAATTTAATGGGTCATGATTCATTATGTAAAATGGATTCAGAAATAAATAGCCTGCTAAGAATATATTAAAAGCTGATTTAGAATTAAGGCTAGGATTATGGTTAGGTTTCTGGCTAGTGTAAATTTTTTTGACAGTTGATTGAATTGTAAATGTCATTATTGCAATATGGCAGACAACTCAAAATTGGTCTGACTAGTGCAGATAGAACTTTCTAATTGATGAATATAAATGTTTATTAAAAGTATTACTAACTGAGAAAAATATGACATAATATGTAGAATTTTATGTGGTTTCAGTATATATACACACACATGCATGATAACGCCCGTTACTAGCATGGAGTTCAAAGCTTGTAAAGTTAATCAATGGGTGTGTGTTTTGTAAAACTGTACCTAAAGCTATTTGTAGTTTTATATAACATTAACAGTTTCATCAACAACAAAAATGTGCTTTTTTTCTGACAAAACAGTATTATATTATTTGAAAAAAATAACTTTTATTTTAATTTTGCTATGTGATTGTGAGCAAATGATACAAGCAACTTGAAAGAATATCACCAAATTTAAGTGCAAATTGCTGCATGTTTCTCAGAGCAGCAATACAGCCACCTAATTATTATATATATCCAACTCCAAGTATTGATTTCATTCATTAGGTTTCTAATTATATTATGAATTGGCTCATAACATTCAGTATCAAGAACTTTTATTCGTTTCTACAGTGGTTGAGCACCAAAATAACAATGGACTGTCAGTTGTTGACTTTTTCAGGGGCATTTAGAAAAACAGAAATTAGTTAAGAGCAAACTCTTTTAGTAAAAGTTTTACAGAAATGATTCAGTTTGACATTGATATAGGCAGAGCATAAACTAAAGGAATTAGTGACTGCCATGATATTGACCACATCTTATTCTTATTCACTCACTTCCTTTTTAAAGTTATGAATTTGAATATTAATTTGCACTTAGCAAACTAATGTTAACAGTTACCAAAAAAAATTTATTTCGCATTCAATATGCATGAATATGAAGGAATATATTTATTAGATAACATGTTCTCATTTCAGGACAGTGTTCCATTCATTTTTCTGGTATCTTTTCATTTGTCCTTCAAGCACAGGGTAGTGCATTCAGCTTTGGAACTCCTGTTACAACCCAATCAACTGCAACAACAACAGTAACTACAACTACTGGAGTAACTACAGGTGCAGGTACAGGAGGCTTTTCATTTGGAACAGCAACTACCCAACCAGCTGGAAACACTGGTGGTGTTAATATGGGCGGGAAACCAACAACAACTGGGACGCCATTTTCTTTTGGTGATTTTGTATATTTTCTAGATTAAAGTTTTAAATTATATTATCTAACATTTAACGTGGGTCATGGGCCATTCAATGTAAGGTTTGAATGGATTGACCAGTCTTTCATAATTAACCACTTAGAAAATTTTTTTAACCATTCAGTCCTCAAACAGTTTGGATTGATTTTAAAATGGCATACATTTTCAGTTTTTGTCTGGATAAGTGGGAAGGGGAATTGTTTACTGTCTCCAACCCATCATAAAACACAATAGCTGCGCACGCATGCCTATTAACCAGCATAAAAATTCTTATTTGTGGGGATGCTAGGTTCAGTTACACAAATTGTGCAAAGCAAATACATACTGGAAAGGGTCATCAGGGTAAATTACCAATTTTCTCCCCACAATTTTTTTATTATTTCTTTTAAATTTTAGGGATTGGTGGTGCAGCTGTTGGTACTACAGTTGCTGCAGCCTTAGCACCCACTTCTACACTTCCAGGAGGGTTTAATCTCGGAACTTCCAACAGTGAGTATAGGATTGAACTCATAATATTCCTATTTCAGTATTTGACTTTTACTGTTTTGTTTTCCACAATCTGAAATATATAATAAAGGCTTCAGTTGCCTCTTTCCACCTTGAGCATAGCCATCTGTGTTGCTCTCATTTCATGTCACATCCTACATTCTTATGGGAGCATACAGGTCTTACTCTGGCTGTAGTCCGAAATTAATCCAGGATTTTTTAAAGGTTAAATAGAATATAAAGAAATTTTTTTCTTCATATATTTCTTTTAAAATTTGAGAGTGGATTTAGCAGATGCTCATAATTTCTCAAACTGTAAAACGACAGATGACTTGAGCACTGGCTGTAGCCTACCCCACTGAATTGAAATCATGCTGAGATTTGGAATTATTGCGGTCAGTGGACAAAGGAAAGTATTAGCAGTGATTTTCTTGTTCAGATATGAGTAGTAATCAGCGATACTCATTCTAGTTCTGCTACTGGAATGGTGGCATTGATTGAGTCACAAGTAAAAAATTGACGCTAGGACATGTCTCTGCTATATATGAGTATACTCAGAAGACGGAAACTGTGCCTGGATTTTTTTCAAAGGAAAATGAATGCATTACATATTCTTTGTAATTGTATAACTACAAAATTTTCAATTTCATTTCCAATTTAAATCTCTTGTTGATGTTTTTCATTCCTGGAAGGCATTCAGCTGACAAACAATAATATACTAAACTATATTTATTCCTTCTTGCAGTGGATGTATGTAGTGAATAATGTAAATATAAACAAATCAGCATGTAATTTTTAAAAATTTAATATGAAGAATTTTCATATTGCACTTTCAAAGACTGGGGAAAAAAATCAAAGTTTATCTTTTGAAAAGTTGAGAATTGAAAACAGTTAAAAATATAAGTTTTGAAATGTCAATAATTTTTGGTTAACTGAAAGAAGGAGAGAGGTGCAGAGAAATGTGATCTTTTTTTATATTCTGAGATGGATTTGTTTAATTTTTTTTTTTTAAAATACTGTTTGTAATTTTTATGCATGACCTAAAGGACAAAGAGTGTTAAAAGAGCACTGTAATAGAGAGATCTTGCTTGGATTTACTGCTTTTTGTACACTGTGTTTCTTCTACACTGTACAACTGTACTTTATATTGCAACTTTACTGCTTTCTGTGACTCTTTCCCACACTGTATCTGTATGATTTATATGCTTTGCATAACATCCTTTCTACTTTCTGCACTCTGTGACTCCTACACTGTATGATTATGTTTTGCATAGTATCTTTACTGCTTTATGCACACTGTTACTATATTGTACATTTCATAACTTAGCACAAAAGAATTTCAGAATTACTAAATGAATTTAGAATATATTAACATTGCTAAATAATGTTTGATTTCAATTTTAATTTTTTAGTCCTTTTTGAAAGTGTGTTTGAACAGTAATTGAACCACTCTGAGGACTAAATGACAGTATGGCGGAATACTTTTTTCTTTTTGTTATAATTAATAATTGACTTACTGATGATTTTGTTGGAGTGTTTTTGTTCATTTTATCTTACTGTTCACTGCAGACACACCGTCTACCACTTCTTCGTCCTTGGCATCTTTGTTAGGGGCCCCACCAAGCACACAGCCCACAATTGGTAAGCATTTATTGAAGACTGCCATCAATCAGAAATCTGTTCTTGCTCTGTACTATACTTGTCCCTATAAATTTTGCAATCCTTGCATTTTTTTGTTTTGTTTTGTTTTTTGTTTTTTGTTTTTTTTGTTTGTTTCTTTGTGAAGAGTTTCCTTCAGTTGTTTTTCCTGGAATTATTTTTTTTATTAAAGTTTGCTAAAAGAATACATAAACTCTTACTTATCTTGTATCAGACATTAAATTTTTGTGCAACATGCATCTGTTGTTTTTGTAAAAGTCATTTACTAAATTCTGGCAGGGTAGAAAAAAGTCTAAAAGTTCTAATGACATTGTTAACCTGCCCATTTCTTGCTCATGGTGGTACCTTTAGTAGCAGGGTAGGTGACTAGTTTGTGAAATTGTTAGATACTGCATTTGGGTTTCTCTAGACCATTGTGGTTGCTTTATCATTAAGTTTCTGTGAAATCATCTGCACACTTTGATCCACTCATCCACCCTTTAGCACATGATCACATGCTATAGGGTAGTTCTTACAGCCATCACTAAATTTGGTATAACTGTTTTCTTCTTCAAGCATGCAAAACCATTGCAAGAGAAATTCCCAAGGCCATGCTATTATAAAATGAAGGGTTGCATGTAAGATTTTGATAGGAATTTTAAAAATTGGACGTAGGATTTCCTTTCAGAAAGTTTAGAGTTACTTCTATATTATTGTATACATTTCTATAAGAATATTTCTTAAATTTTTTTTTTTAGACATTTCAAACTGCTGATGAGTATATGTTCATCAACTGTCACCATCATAGTTGTGTCTTCTAGCAACCACTAACGGCTGACTGCTTGCCTTTTATTGATTGCTGCAAGTGTTGGTACACAAGTGAACAACCAAGTAGTTATTTACGATGATACAATGCAATGCATTGGATTCACCAATGAGTAGTTAAGTTTATGATGGTATAATGTAATGTATAAGGTTCACCAGTGACAAGTTGAATCGGTGATGGTACTTTCTAATGTATTGGGTTCTTGTCAGTACTGTAGCAACTAGTAGAAACTACGATGGCACAGTGTAATATATTGGGTTTCTTGTCTGTAAGCTAGTGACTAATATTATGATGGTAGAGTGTAATATATAGGGTTTTTTGTCAGTACTCTAGCTATTAGTTGAAATTATGATGTACAGTATAGTATATTGGGTTTCTTGTCAGTAATCTAGTGACTAATTCAACTTATGGTGGTACAATGTAATATATTGGGTTTCTTGTTGGTATGCTAGCAAATAATTGAATTTATGATGGTACAATGTAATATATTGGGTTTCTTGTCTGTACACCCAAGATTAGTTGAATTAATGATGGAATTGCAATGTATTGGGTTTCTTGTCAGTACACTAGTGACTAGTTGAATTGATGTTGGTGCAGTAGGCTTCTGTTTGAGTGATTTTCATGCAACCAGTACATTCTATTCATTGAATTTTGTATTGGCCAGATAACTGTGAATTTACTGTATTAAATTGGGGTAGTAGGGACAGTGTGTTTGGTTTGGGAAAGAAATGTTTGCATGTAGTAATTTCATCCACTACAGGTGCTTCTGCAACAACACAAACACCATCCACTACAGGGTTCACTCTTGGAAGTGGTCTGGGGAATTTGACGTCTGCTTCCTCCACGTCTTCGTTTTCCTTTGGCACTGCCACAACTGCGGCATCAGCTTCCAATGTTCCTGGCTTTTTTTTAGGAACAGGTGCTCCAAAACTTGGAACCACAACAGCATCTGCAACTACTGCATCTGGTCTTGCATTGGGTCAAACAATAACGTCTGGATTGGCTGCAAGGTAGCTTGTGAATAAATATATATAAATATGGGTGATTCTCTAGAAAGGTGACCCATAAGTGTGACATGAGGGTCAAAAAATAAAAGTTAGAATTAATAGTTTCTTTTTATACCAGCAAAAGATAGACCTTTTTGATTCCCTTTACTGCAAGGATTGTTATATTTCATCAGTTGGTATTCGCACAGAAGTTCATCAAAAGATGGTAGAGGCCAGTTTGTTCTGTTGCATATCAGCAACCACATTAATCATATTTCCATATGTTACAAAGTTAATATTAATGAAAATCAACTTTTCTATGCTTGGATGCATATAACTTGTAATAATAATAACAAAAGCATATATCTTTTAAAGAATTATATTTGTAATAATATCAGTTATTAATCATCAAACAGTAATTACACATATGGAATATACTGATTTGTGCCATTAAAGTAATTTTTTATTTTAATTAACTTCATTTCTCATAATTATACAATTATATAAGTCATACAATAAAACAACAGTGTAATAAAATCCTAACTGGTTATAACCTTAGGTCTGAGGAGGATCGTGGATCAATTATTGAACAGTTGCAACACAGTAACCAAAACACTAGCATCACATGGAAACAAAGCAAAATGCATTATACCAGCAACTAGCTTCAAAGCATGCCTCTCTCTTCTGTCCTCATACAGTAGGGAAGAGAATATCTCATGAAAAATTAATCACATTTAATAAATTATAAAGATTACGGTAATTAAAATAAAGTAATTGTGTCATTTTCATTTTCATATTGTCAAACAATCTTAGTCATTCATATTAATCTATTGCGGTGGGTTGCTTTCTAGTAGTGCCACCGCTTCTACCACAACCACCACAACAGCAACATTAGCATCAGCCATCGCAAAACCAGCCAGTCGTCAGATGACTTACAAGCAGCTGGAAGAAGAAACCAACAAGTGGATGACAGAACTGGAGGAACAAGAGCGTAACTTTCTTCTGCAAGCTACCCAAGTTAATGCATGGGACCGCCTGGTTATTGAAAATGGGGAAAAGGTGAGGCAAGAGATTTGGAAAAGTGACAGTTTTTATTAGGCTACATCCCACAGTTTATGTATTTGTCTTGAAAAATGAATGAATTTACCTCAGCATTCTATAACTAACAGAAAATCTGCTCTCTTTTGTTTGTTACTAATTTTTGTCCCTCATTTGAAGCTTCAAAGATCTAATTACATAAATAATAGTCAAATTCAGATCAGATTCCACAAGAGAATTCTTCTGAATTTGTTGGTCAGCTATTTGAAAAAAATCAGGTGCCATAGATAAGTGCTGAAACTTTTATTTTAACTGGTTGCTTTTGCTGTTTATGTTATTTGTGTTTGTGTTTATACAGATTGTGCAGCTGAACTCTGACTTAGAGCGAGTCAAGCTAGAGCAGCAGAAGCTGGATCATGAGTTAGACTTTGTTCACAGCCAACAGCGAGAGCTTGGTGAGCTTTTGACTCCACTGGAAACTGCCTTGGATGCAATGCCACCAATCTCCTACCAGCAGCACGCTGACCTTGAACGTGAACACACGTATGTTCATATATGAATATAGATTTTATGAGTATTTGCATTAACCTGAACACAAACATACTTGTGAATATAGTTAAGATGTATCCACTATATGCATTTATTTGCACACACGTAAGTACATGTTAACATAGATGAGATGTTATCAATGTATGCCTTAATGTAAACGTGTATATACATGTGAATATAGATAAGATTATAAGTGTATGCTTTAACATAACCCACATTCATACATATTAATAGAGATAAGAAGTGATCGATGTATACATTAAGGATAACACGTGTATTTGTTTGAGAATAGGGATAAAATGTTATCACTATATGCCTATATTTTTTTAACTTTTGTTTTTAGCACTTTCTCCATTGAATAAATGTCATTAGTATAAATTTAAATTTGTAATTGTTGAGATTTGATACTGCCATTTGCTAATGTATAGTTTTAGAAATAATGTAATTATTATTTTGTTTAGATAATATATGCAATTGAATTTATTCATTTTATATTAGATTTTATTATTTTATTTTTTTATATTAATATAATATAATATGTTTATATTAATATAAAGATTTACATTGTTTTATTGTTTTTCTTTAAATGAGTTAAAAATAACAATTCTTGAGCACATTGCTTCTATGACATGTAGAAACCTTTCATGTAATTATCTTCATGCTCACAACACCAATAATTATGTGTCTGATAATAAAGTTGAAGTTTTGTATTCTTTTGTAGTTACCAGCTGGCAGAAAGTCTAGATGCACAGTTAAAACGAATGGGACAAGATCTAAGGGAAATAATTGAGCGACTCAACCATTCTTCCACAAAGCCAGATCCAGACGATCCAGTGAGTGTGAGACTGTTAGTTCTTGGTTTGGACTTGCAAGTCAGTTTTTTATTTTTATTTTTAAAACTGATTGTTTATTCAGTACCATCTTGATTGCCTACAGTAAGATGTATTATTCTTTGCAACAGTTGATGATATTTTTTATATTATTATTATTGCATTTCCAGGTACAGCAGATAACAAAAATTCTGAATGCTCACATGGACTCTTTGCTGTGGGTTGACCGTCAGACATGTACGTATTGGCACAAGTTGCATATGCATATGCCTGATGAGCACTAATGAAACATGTTTAAAACATTTTAACCTTTTCTTTGCTAGGTTCCTTGTGTAGGAATATCAAGTTTTTATGTAGTGCAGAAATAAATAAGGTAACTCAAATGGGGTACACTTCCTGTTTATACCGACTTCAATTTACATAGGTAGAGAAAGCCACTTTTGTGGTGATGGTCTTAAACAGTATAAATTTAGTTCAATCTAGGTTTTTCCTGAAAGTAACAAGTATTCAACTATTTCTTTTGCTGGAGTATCAATTAAATTACACTTGCTAGCTGGCAATACAGAGCCCTCGTAGACGAGCACAGCCTTTGGCAAACAAATAAATCTGAAATTAATTTATATGCTTTTTTTGCTAGTTAGATGTAAAACTAAAAAAAAACGCCCATGATCAAAAAACAGATACAGCCATTGGTAGAAAAGAAAACAAACCAGTTTATGTGTTAAGAACTTGTCGATCAAGGTTTCAGTATGAAAGATAAAACTTTGATGGTAAACATAAGTGGCATGTAGATTAAAATAATAGTCAGCAACTTTTACTAGTCCTCACTTACTATCAAAGCTGTGAGTACCATGATTAATTTTTCTTTGTTAATTATATTTATTAGTATAAAAATGGTAATAATATATATATATATGCTTTCCTCGTCTTGACATTACTAGAAACCATGTTGAGCTCTTAACCCGTTCGCCGGCGGCCATGTTTTGACGCTTAACGATAACTGAATGGGTCAGTGTGCTAAAAAATTTAAAGCGACTGTAATTATCAATGGATTTTAAAAATTTAAATTACTACCTATTATAGACATACTAAGGAATCTTAAAAGTATTTTTTAAATTTTTTTCGAATTCAAAAACAAAGAAATAATACAAAGATTTCTTATCTTTTTGTTGAACTTGGGAACATTTTCACCGTTTTTTTTTTTTTACTAGTCTACTAAATAATTAAAAGCAAGCATAATTCGTACAATTCTAAAATGATTTTCAAAATAAATATTATGGGGGACATTTTAAAAATATTTATTTAATTTTTTAACGTTTGCTTATTATTATTTTAAATTCAAAAATAAATAAATAAATAAAAAGTTTTCTTACCTTTTTCTTGTGTTGACCTTCGTCAATTTGTTAGATGTTTCCTTGAATAAAATCCGAAAGAAAACGATTTTTGTTGATTGCCATTTGAATATATGGTATAAATAATAATTTATCTTGTGTAAATAAATATTATTCTGGGGAAATTGGTTGATTTTGAACAAAACGAAAGAGGCATATGAAAACCACGAGGGTTCGGTTTGAGACTGATCGGTTTTTTTTTTTTTATTATCAAATGGTCACATCCAAAAATTCAGTAGGCCTGTCGAATTTCATCTACAATATGTTAAATTAATTTACACAATAAAGTTCTTTAGGTAGGATCAGGCAATCAACTAAAAATCGTGTTTGAAACGTGCAACGTATAATTCCAAACCGGTTCAAAATGGCGGCTCAGCTTCTTTACAAGCGAGGGGTGACTCGGGATTTTTGAACTTTGTAATGGAAAATACCTTTCTAAAATTAGTTAGCCAATGATAAAATTAGAGCAGATTGGCTGCTGAACACAAACATATCTTTCTCCTTGACCTTGATTGGTATTTTTTTTTAAAGTGGTCATCGATAAAAATAGTATCATAACGACGTCATAACGACGACCACGAGGGTTCGGTTTGAGAGCGATCGGTTTTTATTTTTTATTATCAAATGGTCACATCCAAAAATTCAGTAGGCCTGTCGAATTTCATCTACAATATCTTAAATTTATTTACACAATTAAGTTCGTTAGGTAGGATCAAGCAAACAACTGAAAATGGTCCTTGAAACGAGCCATGTGTAGTACAAACTTAGGTTCAAAATGGCGGCTCAGCTTCGATAAACGTGAGGTGACTGGGGATTTCCGAACTTTGTAATGGAAAAAACCTTTCTAAAAATAGTTAACCAATGATAAAATTAGAGCAGATTGGCTGCTGAACCCAAACATATCGTCTGCTTGACTTGATTGTTATTTTTTTTAAGTGGCTATCGATTTAAAAAAGTGTGCGCATGCGCGAACATAATTCGGTAGCGGGCCAGCGAACAGGTTAATTGTTTCATATATTGCTTTGTGCAGCCAATCTCAATCGCAGAGTGGAGGAAATGAGCAGACTTATGGAAAGCGAGAAGAAGGAACAAGAGCGAAACTTCCGCTTGGCATATAGTTGAGCACTAACAGCCAGAGATTCATATGGCAGATTCTTAGATTTTTCGTTAAAAGTTATTGTTAACAGATGCATATTTCTCTCATATTTTTATAGTGAGTCCACTTAAAATTTATCTAACAAAGGTAAAAAGATCATTGATCAACAATCCTTAATGGAAATGTTGCTCATATGAATCATGTGGGAATCAATTAATTTTTTTTAATGAATATCTAATTATGTATAAAGATTTTGGAATAATTATTTAGGATTAACAATTTAGAGCAGATGTAAACATTGACATACCCATAATATTTTTTTTTTAAATCTAAACAAAATATACCCTATTTTCTTGAACATCTGATTTCTTAAAATGTAACATTCTGTGTGCAGATGGAGATCATTTTATGTAGGAGTACAAAATAAGTGATAGCACAAATACAACAACTGTGCTAATTTCTGTTGATATTTTTATGTAAAGTAGTACCACTCCACTAATATTTGATAAAGATAAAATCAAAATTACATTAATTAATTAATTAATAATTAAATTGTTTGTTGAAATCCTAAATTTTAATTATATCTACAAATGTGCAATTTCTTTTTCAATCAAGGGACTTCAGCAGCAGTTGTCATTACTGTCGGAATACTTCCGTTGATTAATTTGATTTGTATTTATTTAATTTAAAAAATTATCAATCAATCATGATTACAGAAATATCAGGTTTCAAGAATCTGCCATTTGAGTCATATTATGCATACCTGATTTATTTCCCAAGATATTCTGAACGAACACACAATCAGTGAACTGTGACAAGTGTAGAAAATAACAGCTTGAAAAACCTTGACTTTAAAAAAAAAATTAGCCAGATGCAAAATGAGGAAGGTTGACGGAGCATCATGGTTCAGCAAATGGGAAACAAAAAATTCTTGTCTTGCATCCAGACCGGTAGC
The DNA here is from genome assembly GCA_028829895.1 of Sinotaia quadrata. Taxonomy (NCBI): domain Eukaryota; kingdom Metazoa; phylum Mollusca; class Gastropoda; order Architaenioglossa; family Viviparidae; genus Sinotaia; species Sinotaia quadrata. Next base: position 11,611,445 of record CM054184.1, read on the forward strand.
AAAACTTGTGTATTTATACTTTCTGTTTTAGTTCTCCAAAACAAACCTAATAGATATAAAGACTGTTGTCTAACCATGAGTGTAAATCTTTATTATTTATCATGAGTTTAGAACTTGTTCCTGTGTGTATGAATTTGGGGGCAGAATGTGTGATTTGCCATTGCCATGAGTAAAGGAAGAGAAACACACTGCTCTTGCACCCAGACAGAAACAATATGTGTATGGATTATGTTTTAGTTGTTCTGAAATGACCTAACAGATATAAAGACTTTTGGATTACCACGAGTGTAAAACTTTATTATTTTCATTATTTTAGAATTATTCCTATGTGTATGAATTTGGAGGCAAAAGGTATTATTTGCATAAATGCCATTTTGAGTGTGCAGATTTTACATTTTTGTTTTCATTGTTTCAAGAATGTAAAAACTATTTTTCTGTTCAGTGTACAGAATTGTGAATGATTGTGAAAAATAAACACTGCAATAAACTGAGGAAGACTGAATTAATGTTTTTGGTCAATTGAGAAATAAATATTTGAAATGCATATTCGAGTTTTTAATTAATACTGAGAGAGTGGATGAGGTTTTAACAGATTTTTCTCTTTCCAATTTGTTTAATATATCCTCTAATAACATAATAAAATAATTAAACATCTTAACCACAAGATTTTGCCATAATATTTAATTTCATTTTCAAAAATACTTATTTAGGTTTTGACTTTAAATATATAAAATAAAATATTACAAAAGAGGTGCCATTTCTCTTTACTACACTTCCATTGTCTAAATGTAAGTGGATAACTAAATGCAGTGGCTAAATCAGATATTGCATTAATTCAAACTAAACTACCATTAGTTGTAAATCATAAAATATGTCTGAATTAACTGAAAATCAAATCATCCATTTGTTTATTTTTTTTAATCAAGGCCTCAGTTAAAAATGGGAATATGTTCCACACAAATGACCATTAACTGGAAATACTGTCTAATACAATTTACAAGTTAGACAATTCATTCCTGAAACTCAGGAATCCGTTTTTTCACTGTTAACATTGTCTTGTTAACTCTTAACACTCACAATTTAAACAAGGTAACAGTACACAAATAAAATCAAGTATTTCCTATTTATATAAACCTCATTATACTTAGGAGCACTTTTGTTGGCAGGAGTTGTCAATTATGAATCAATTGAATACCATTGTCAGCAATATCATATGACCCTGTGAAAGATGGATTGATGAAAATAACATAAATTGTAAACCAATGCTCTCTATTTATTTATATATTATTATTATTATTATTATTAAATGCATGTAAAATAAGTACAATGGTTTTCTTTCACTGTCTCCCTAATTCCCTATTGAAATCTCCACACCAACCATTCATGTGTTATGGTTGGCAAGTTATAGTGTAAAATAAAGAAAAGTAAAAATTATATATAAAGTATTAACAACAGTTTTGATATATGCTGCAAATTGTCAAACCATACAGTTTTGTTTCAAAAGCACTTGCGCTTCAGCTCAAAACACTATAGGCCACACCCATCACTTTTAAATTTCTCATAAAACACAAATCAAATCAGTTTGTTATGCTCTACATAATTATTGTTTCTTATGTTCTGTTATGTAATCAATGTTGCTGTGTAATCACTAAAATTATCAGTGAAGTTTATTTTATTTAATTCTGGTTTTTCTGTCATGCTCATTGTCCTATATTTACTTAACATAAATATAAATGATAAACATTTGAGTTACAGTTTAGAAAATAATGTTTGGGGGGTTTTTTTTTTAGAAATGTTATCTTGCTTTTGACCCAGTTTGTTTTATTAGTCACAGTTACACCAAAGAATGTAGACACTGATTAGTCTTGTCAAATAAAGAATATCTTAATTAATGTAGCTATATATATTGACAAGTTACACTAATTAGTCTGTTACAGCAAAATATATGGTGATACTTAATGTTTTTGAGTATATTAACTTATAATTACATTGAGAAGTTACACTAATTAGTCTCGGTTACACCAGAGTTTACCAACTTCATGATTAATGTAGCAAAAATAGACTTAAAAGTTACACAGATTAGTCTCAGTCATACCAAAGTTTACCAAACTAGACTAGCAAGTTACACTGATTAGTCTTAGTCAAATAAAACATTCCATCTTAATGTAGCTATATTATATTGATAAGTTACACTAATTAGTCTTGTTAAAGTATTTGATGTCATTCATGTTTTTTGAATGTATTAATTTCTAATCTATATAATTAATTGTTGAATATTTGCCTTATCTAATTTTGCATAATTAATTTTGTTTCCATATTTTTAAACAATTCATTTATTATTTGGTGAAATTTGCTTCTGTTTTGTGAAAGTTTTTCATCCTTTTTTTTTCCCCATAGACAAATGAAAAACTTGCTGGTCGAGCATAATAATGGCTGTTGATTTGTACACTCTTTCAAAATATAGCAGGAAAGAAAATAGTATACCTAGTTTTGATAAAGTCTGCTTAACATCTAACTGATTTAAATTCTGTAAATCCCTGAAACTTGAGCGCCACCCCCCACCCCCAAATTTATGCTCAATTCAGTAAGGTAGAAAGAGCAGGAATATTTTTAATGATGCTGACCGAATGTATATATGCATGGAATTTGAAAGAGTGAATGAAGGGGCAGGAAAATGAATGATTGATAAGACTGAAAGAGAAGTACCTTCTTTCAACTTAAAATCTCATTTTATGTAATCACGTTGCAGAGATCATTAGCCGTTGTACAAATCTAGCATCAAGTTGAGTGCGTTTTCTTTTAGCTTCAGTATCAGATAAATTACCTGAGGATTTTTGTTTTGGGGAATCTCGCTATGTCTCTCTATCCTGTCTAGTTCCTCACTTCGTCCCTTAGCTCGCTCTTACTGAGAGTGAGAGTTTAATTTTGATGTGAGTAAATATTTTTTTCTTTCTTGTATTGATGCATATTTTGTGAATTTTTCTCCTATGTGTAAACTTGAATTCATTGTTTGAACATGTACTGATAGATTTCTTTGCAGGTAAGAAAACAGAAACTGTATTCTTATTACTGATAAATGTTCTGATAGAACCTAAAAGAGTGTTCAGAGTTCAGCCGTGGGGTCACCTTGGAGGTATTGCTGTTTCTTGAGATCTGTGAAATATCTAATATTTTTGTGCAATGCTTTGAAATCTTAATATTAGGAGCTACTTTGGAACTCATCTGTCCCTTGACCTAGTGTGATCGTTGGGTCGCTGAATGGTTGACAGCTCCCCACTTTGTCTCGGTCATGTGCCAAACTCTGTGTCTCTGCAGATTTTTTCCACGACCATTCTGCGATGTTGGCCCACATTTTTCTTTATCTGCCTCGATTTCTGCCACCCATAAAGTGGAACTATTGGGATTTCATCTGTTGTAATTCACCTGATGGAATTGTCAGAATGTCTTGGCAATACAAGAGATCATGTATTCTCATGCTATATCATTATATACACAGATTATGGATTGGGAACGTAATGAATTCCCTAAATATATACCACAATTATTAGTCGGTTATTATTACAACTAAAAAAAAACTTAGGGGGACGGATTGAAGTTTACCTAATGGCCTCGAGGCCTACAATTCGCGCGTAGACTTCATTAGCAATCCTGTAGATTAAGTTTGGCTTTCTTTTAAAAAATAAATTATTATAAACAGCCTAAACAAAGTCAGACTCAATCCAGAGATATTATTCAGATAACTGCTTTTTTTTTCTAAAATCTATTTACTAGTTAGTTATTTACCAAGCAATTGTATTCAGCCGATTAAATGAAAGTAACTGCTGTGTAAAACCGTTTCCAGGGGAAATTACTCTAACCAGGAAATAAGCTGAGCAGACGCTCTTAACTGTAAGATATTACTGAGATAAATTGATTTAAACAACCACCACCCCGGAAAAATCATGTGAACTTTAATAATATTTATGGTTAATATTTTAATATTAAGAATAATATAGAGATCTGAGCCGCCTATTGATATGATTTTTTTTTTTTTTACGCGGGGATAAAATAATAGCGCTGTGACAATTAAACATTGACGTTTTATTTGTCAGTTCACTGTTTTGTCGCAGGAAATGATAACTATCTCAGTTATCATAATTGGTTGTGAACTTTATTTCGAAAAATTATCTTCATGTATGTATTAAACAGATCCGTCGAGTAAATTAAAATGGTTAACACACCTATTCCTCATAGTCTGCGTTCAGAGGCTAAGAAAGCTGCAAAAATACTGAGAGAATTTACAATGCCTAATGCAAAAACAGGACCTGACAAACTTATTCCAGGTAAAACTTTGAAGTGCTGTTAATTTTGTTGTTTTTTTAAATTCTGTAAAACCTTATTTTCTGCCAATTTGGGCTATCGCTAGATAGCATATGTCTGCAAAAATTATTTTTTAAGTTTTTGCAATAACCTTATAATATTTCTACCGTAGATTGTAGTTTACTTAATTTGATTCATCTTGTGTTATATGGCATTTTATTTCATTATATCCTTATTTAAATAAATATTTTAAAAATTACTTTTAAAATTATACTTACATATTTTGTTAATTATTTATTTTTTATGTTGCTGATATTAAAGTCTAGTAGAAATAGTATATATATAAAATATTTATTATTTTGTACTTATTATACTCCTATAGTCGGAATTCTGGCCAAAGCTCGTGGCCTAGCAATCATCACTGTGTTCAAGGCAGGATTTCTTGTGACTGCTCGAGGAGGAAGTGGGATTGTTATAGCAAAACTTCGTGATGAACTTGACTATAGTGAAGGTAAACAGCGGGGGGGGGGGGGGGGGGAAATAGAGCTAGAAAATAATTAAAGGTTTCATTCATATCTTTACCAAACCATTCATTAAACATGTGCAATTTAAAATTGTATGAGTCTTTTTAACTTTTGATTATACATTTTACACAGCTATGTTGGTATTAGTCTGTTAATGTTACAGTCAGTAGCGTACTTGTGAATTCTGTGGAATGATTACTTCTGTACATTATTTAAAATGTCAATTAAATTAACAGAATAAAACAAGAAAGTTCTTTTGATATATATATATATATATGCATCCCCTACGAGACAACACTTTTGACTTAACTCCTCAATCTATTCAAACACATAAGAGATTGGGTGACTTAAAATAAAATGATTGTATATAAATATTACTTAACATATTATTGAAATCCAGTTATAATTATATAATTTAATAAATACAGATATATTCAGTCATCCATCAATGTGAAAACTGAAATTGAAAGTTCAGAGTTAAATAGATAATTAGGCAGTATTTCTACATTATAAGTCTGTAACTTATTACAACTTATACTAGTTATAGGTGTAAATTGAATTAAATTACAATTTACACTTAATAATCAGATGTGAAGCTATTATAAAGTTTCTTTTAATCATTTAGATGTGTGCTTTTGTCTCTGAATTAAAACCATATAATTCTTTTTATACATATTAAACAAATAGAATATTTAAATAATTAAAACAGAAATGAATTTTTAAAAATATAATATAGATTGATTATTTAAATAATCAAAAACAATCTCTTCCTGCTAATTTTTTTTAATTAACTATATTTTGTTTTGAGACTTTTAAAAAAGAGAAATATGTCTTACAAATCTATGTATACACTTAATTATGTATTTAATAAAAGAAAAATTATCTTAAACTAATTCATCTACACCTGTGTTTTGAATTATTTTATTTTTCTGTAGGATGGTCAGCACCTTCAGCAATTGGTCTGGCAGGACTTGGTGGAGGCTTTGAAATTGGAATGGAGGTAAAAACAACAAAAACAAACTTGCATTAATAACAGTAAATTTTCCCATATATATGTTTTTCCATCACCTTTGTTTAACTTTAAGCATTCTTTTAGGACTTTACTTTGTAATGTACTACTTAATCAGAACACCATATACTATCCATTATGCCAAAACTGTCCATTTCACTTATTTCCACAGACTGACAAACTAGGTTCTTCAATAACTTAAATACCAAGTGAAGAGAAAATAGGTCAACCATATAAAAAATATAAATCATTAATGTTAGGTTTTTTATTAATGGTATAGAAGGAATTTCCAAGTACCATGGTTATTGTAATATAATTATAATCAATTGAAAGAGCCTGTTTCTGCAAGATTTCATATTTCTACTGTATGCAAATGTGCCTGATAATGGCATGAAAAGCCATACAACCACTCTTTTATATTGAAGGCATGACAACAACAGAAAATGTCTTCTACAGTAGTATCCAATGCTATTGCATATATAAACTGTGCATGAAACAAAGAAATAACTGTTTTTCCATCCAAAACATTTAGCTGCTATATATTATGATGATCTCATGCATCGAGAAATTTTTTTCTGATTCTTTACACTACAATGGCATTTATAAAAGCTATTGATTCTCAACCATGCCAAAATGCTTTATAAAAATTGAGTTAACTATCTGGTTGTTATAAATATATATATAAATGCATACTAAAATTGGACTTAATTCATTATGTTCTATTTTTTATTTCTTTTCTCTTCATTGTGGTGTATTCAAGTGGATGGTTTAAACCTGTTACTAGTCTCTTTTCCTCTCAGGAAGTCTGTTTTGTGTAATATATGTACTTGATGACCTAATTCTATGCAGGTAACAGACTTTGTCATTATTCTCAACACACATGCAGCAGTTGAAGCTTTCTCTAAAGGGGGCAACTTAACTCTTGGTGGAAACTTCACCATTGCAGTCGGGCCACTAGGACGTAATTTAGAAGGTGACATTGCTGTTCGCAGCCCTGCAGCCATTTACACATACTCTAAAACCAAAGGCATCTTTGCAGGGATTTCAGTAGAGGGGAGTGCTCTTATAGAACGCAAGGATGCAAACAGAAAGTAGGTGAACTCATTTGTTCTACTCAATTGGGCTATAAAATTTAAAGTTATCTTTTTCCATACTTGTTAGTTTTAACATTACAAAAGTACTGGGTGTTTCTGACATTTTGAACTATTAAACAGAGAAGTTAATATGTTTATTTTTAAATTTATATAAAATGGTATTAGGCAAATAAAGAATAGCTTGCACATAATGTATACATATGATGTCATTATTTCTGAAATTTGTGACTTTTTTTTAGAAAGAAGCTATACAAATTTCTAGCATTTTTGCCCTGTTCTACTAAGGTGATTTACATGAAGTTATCATCATCATTTCATCTCAAGCACTCATTTCTTTACAAAATGTGTCAGCTCTCATTATGAGCCAACCTCACCACCCTTATTCTATACAGCATTCTCAAGAACCCTCTTTCCATTTCCTTACTGATTATACACATAATAGTAAATATAAAAGTTTTACAAGTGGAAACAGCTTAAAGATCGCATTATCCATACCTAATTATATTATTTGATCCTCTCACTGTATCTTTCAGTTCTTAACCACCTGTAATTAAATATATTCTTTGGGGAATTTCCTTCATTATTCTTCTGAACTTTATTGTCTCTGTCATGGAAGAGGGGAATTGACTTGCTGAGAAAATTTTTTGTTGTTTCTGTTTGCATTTCATGTGTGATTCTTCCCCTATTCATTCTTCAGCTATCCAATTACCATGAAATTTCATGTTAGTGTCACATCACAAGGATAAGTCGAAAAGTAATGAATCTATTTTTTGTTAGGTATGCATATAAAACCAAGGTTCAGATTGTTGGTTGATGTGTTAGTGTGTGTGCATGCATGCATGTGCGCAGTTTTACCCACACTGCTTTGCTATTGTGATATATTTTTTTAAACAATGTATTAATGAAAAGAATGAAAATGAAATGTGAAACACTTTTAAATCTTTTTATGGGTTTAGCATGACAATGTTTTTACTGAGAATATTGTTTATTTTGTAGCTGTATACATTGTTTAGGAGCTAGCTGGTATTGTGTACGCATATGAGAGAATGAGAACAAAGGAACAATTTTTTTGAGAATTGCATGCTCTGCATGGAAGGAGTTGTGTAGCGTGGCGTTATTGCCAGCTTGCAGAGTTTTCTTCACATGTCCTCCGACAACAAGAAAAAAGACTATGAACTTAAAGCAGAGATAGAAGTGAATACAGAAAGAATTGATATTATACCTATGAGACAGTGCACAATTCACAATTTGTTTGAGAGAGAGAGAGTTGAGAATTTATAGTCACAGTTTAGAATTTGTGAGAAAAGAAGAAACTTGGATTTTAACTCTTAATAAAGATAGAGTCTAGATTTTGCAGTGGAGACTTTGCTTAGAGAAAGAAACAGTCTGTGTTGTGAATTTATTCTTTGGGAGAATGTAGTTTGTTTTTCGACACCAGAAAAAACAGACAGTTGGAGAGACTACAAGAAACAGTTATAGAAGGGAGTAAACTGGATTTATTTCCCGTGTCTTTTTTTTCATTGCCTTATTGAGTGCCGCATGAAGTTACAATGGTAACTGGGACAATTCAATGTAGTGGAAGTTCGCTGGGATTCAAACTCCCACCATTTTTGGCGAGCCACATGGCCCAACTGTGGCGAGAGATGAACCAGTTGTAAGGACAGTCATCCAGGAATGCTTCCACCCAGACTATACAGCAGGTTTCAGTCACAATCCACATAGACATATTGGTGGAGGTGTGACGTCACAGCACAAGGACACTCCACTGATGGCAAGGGGCAAATTCAACTTGTCGCAGATGGCAGAGGTTGAGAGCCTGCATGACTTGACCTATGGACAGGCTGTTGACTTTGGGATCAAGCAGAATGCTGATCACATGACACGAGGAAAGTGTCGGGGTGAAGGCCACATACAACCAGCCCATGAGAGGAAACGTTGTTTTGATTATGTCTCTACTTCACTTGTGTTTCCTTCCATTTTTCTACATGAACATTTGTATCATCGTCTGTGCCACCATTCGTATCACCACTTTGTATCAATAAATCATCATTGAATTCACCCTACTTGAATTTTTGATGGGTGTAGAAATAAAAACTCTAAGTGAGTTATTTCAATATATTGTAGAAAAAACCTCCTGTAATTTAATTTGATTATAAATATGTAAGACTAGTTAAGGATTTGAAATTGAATTAATTATCCATTCTTGCTCAGCTATGGAGGAGCTAGTCAGCTCCAGGACTTTTGTTGACATTTATTAAATAATTACTGATAGAAGCAGTTGATAGCGGAAGTTATCACATTGTCATGTATTCTGAATTTTTGTTTTTTAATCGTCATTCATTGCTTAGAAGTTACCCCTGTTTATGATGGATGATTTACAGTTTATGTACAAGAGAGAAACCCATAGGATAATAAATTTTATTCACACTCATCAGAAAATAAACCTCTCGTCTGCTATCGTTTTGCTTGGTAAAAATAGTTATAAGTATTTTATTCAAGATCATATTAATATTTTCATTCAAAACTTATTATTTTAGGTTTTATGGTCGTGATATTCGAGCACACGAAATCCTTGCCGGAAATGTTCCACCACCTGAGGAATGTATGGCATTATATAAGGTAGATATTAGCTTAAAAGTCAGGATAAATAAAATGGTTTTTTTCCTATAACATTGTTATTTGAAGGTATTGATAAATGTTTATATGTTTATATTGTAGAATTATGAAGAATGGATATAGGTGAGTCCTGAATATTCAACAGGATTGCATTCCAGAAAATATGAATCATGATGAGTGAAACAGAATTATGTTGTATAATTGGGAGATGTTATCCTATATCTTGGGAGTTGGGGTGGGTAGGTGGGTGGAATCTTATCTCGTTATATAAAAATATTCCAAAATATTTAATTATTAAAAACATTAAGGATTATAGTAAAAAATTATCCATAGTTTTTAAGGTAATACTATGTCAGTAATCACAACACCAGAGTGCCTGGACTATACATTATTTGTTTCTAATTAGAAATTGTGAAATTTGTGCTAAATTCATTGTCATATATTCTAGACAAATGATATATATCCTAAGATCCTGCAATTGAACATGGCCTTTGCTTTTATCAGTACGAATTTTAACAATACATCTTATTCTCTTTTTAAAAAATTATTTACATTCATAGCAATGCATCTTGTTCTCTCTTTAAAAGAAATACTCCAAAGACAATTTAGTTCTTCTTGATTTAGGGTTATGGTAAAGAGGATAATGAGAAGAGTTTTTCTGAGTGTATTTGATTTTCTGTTCTGGATTTGACAAAGGAAGTAATGCAACATTCTGTTTAATCAGGTGATGAAAGAACACCAAGAACTTGCTGCACAGGCAGCCCTGCAGCTGGCTAAGCGTCAGGCAGCTAAACATGCTCACGTTGCTGCTAACAGATTTACTGATTCAACTGGACTGTCTCTGCCAGTAAGTATTGCACTTCATTTCATTCAGATATAAAATAGGCACAGTATGAAAAAGAAAACTTGAGATTTGTAAATTTGGTTGCAATACTTCTTGCAATAAAATAATAAAACCTTTTGATAGTCTTCCTTGACTGGGTGTTATTGGTAGTCATTGACTTAATTTGTCAAGATATAGAAGATAATCCTGCTAGTTTGGACTATTGAAGGTATGATGAAAAATAAAATATCTTTTGATATTTGTTCAGAGCAGATGCACATCATTGTTAATGCTGGAATTCATAATTAATTTTTCAGAATAGCAATGAAAAAAACTGAGTCCTTTTGTGCTATTCTCCCAACTTTCTAAGTGCTCATATTCAAAACTGTTAACTTCAACATTTGTGAGCAGGGGAGTGGATTATGATTGAAATAGAAAAGTCACACTGACCAAAGCTGGGCTGGAACCCATCACTTTCTGTGCCGATATCTCATAGCCTCCAAAAATCCTTTGAGAATAAGAATTTGTATTATTTTTTATCTTTAAATTATTTTTATATTGTCCACCCAACTTGAAACAGGCATATGAACAGTTGGTTTACACATTAAATTACAGTCTTATTCAGAGGAAAGTAGTTCTTTTATCCAAAAGACCACAGCAAGAAAAACAACAGCACAAATGGTGGAGGAAAAGTCTACTAAAGAAAAAGTGACCAAACAGAGACCCAAAAGTTCTTCTTATTATTCTTCTGCAGTTAGTTCTAGCCAGGGTAAGTAATCTTATGTATACAACATTTTTATCTTGACATATTATATGATACATTTTAGAGTATATTCATTTATTTTTGTATTCTAAAATGTCAGTTTTATTTTAAATTTATTAAAAACCAAAATTATCCAAATTGTTTCTTTTCTCTGCATGTGTCCCTCTTTTATTCTTTTTCACATATGCAAGCACACGTACACAATTGCAGGTTGCATGCACACATTTATAATCAGACAGTCAGCAAAAGACAGAAATATAGATATAGATAATAACCAAATTCAAAACCTAATAGAAATTAAGTCAGACAGTCAATTTGGGATGCACATTAGGTCAAAGGGAGGAAATTACATAGTTGCTTCTTTACATACAGCTCTCTGAGAGAAGATGATTATTTCTATTTGGCATTGTTGACTTTGTACAGTTAATCTTTGTTCATTTTTGTTGTTTGGCTGGTTGTTGTTGTTGGGGGTGGGGGGTGGGGTGGGGTCAGACTACAAGTATCACATTCTTTCAGAAATTCCCAACATTGCAGTAGCTTCTGGTGGAGCTGCATTTTCAGCATCTACATCAGCTCCTGCTATCCGTATCCCAGCACGTGGAGTTGCATTGTTTCCTTTCAAAGCACAGCTTGGTAGTGACATTTCTTTTGAAGCAGGTGTGTGAATTGCTTGTACTTGTTAACTGTTTTATGTTGTTGTTATAGCCAGTTACGTTTCTTCTCTTTATGCTGGCCAACTGTTTCAAAATCTACAGTTAATAAAGAATTCCTGCTATAAAATAATAAAGCACTAAAAGCTTAAACATTACAGTTTCTATTTGTACATTGTTTTCAACTTTTTTTGATTATTTAAATTTAACTTTAAATGAAACATGGTAAGATGAAGGAAAAACTAAATAAAATGGCTTCTCAGTGCTAATTACAGTGTACAGAACTTGACAAATTATTAAAGCACTAAATACGTGAAATATTATAGCTTCTATTTGTACGTTGTTTTTGTAAAAATAACCTTTGTGGTTATTTAAATTTAATTTCAAATGAAACAAAATACTAAGATGAGAGGAAAAAATAAATAATAAAATGGCTTCTCAGACCTAATCACAGACCTTGACAAGTTTCAGTGTACTCGTGCTTGTAGAATTTGTATCTATCAATTAAAGAACAGTTTTATTTAATTATATTTATCAGATAAAAATGTTCCTACTGATTTTAGTTTGAATTATGAAACTAAGTGCACACAAATTCTTGTCATTATATATCTTTGGTGAGAAGTAATTTTATTTTTGGTGAGAAGTAATTTTATTTTCTATTTTGACAGTTTAATCTCAAATAATTTAATTCAAAAAAAAACTTCAAGAGTATGGATGTTTGTTGTTGTAATTATGTTGGTATCATGAATTGATGCTAATGAGTTTTAAAGATGGGGGTGGGGGGTGGGGGTGGATTGACTGAATAAATGTTACATTTATTTATAGAGATCATTTAAAAAAAAATTTAATAAGTCATTTCCTGCCTCTCTAGGTGATGAGATTCAGATACTGACACGAACACCCTCACAGGATGACTGGTGGGAAGGTACTTGTAAAGGTCGCACAGGCATTTTCCCTGCAAACTACATAAAACTTTTGTAAAAAAAAAAAAATTGTGGTTTTGATACTTTTATCAGTTGCCATTTCTTATATTTATGATTGTATTGTTTTCTAATTTAAAACTTACCATTTGCCTTATAGCTAAATGTCCAGAAGTGTTGTCTGTGATGGAGTATTTTATTTTATTGCATTAAAGCCTGGACTATCAACATATCCAATGGATAAAACCCAAAGATGTTGTCTGATTAGATGGTACATCCATTTTGTGTCATGAACTATGTTATGGCAGAAGCAAACTTTTTTCTTTTTCACTAATGAAAACTTCTCTACAATCAAATTATAATTTACCCTGAATATGTTAAAACTGATAGCATATCTTAATCAATTGAAAGTGATAAGATACCTTGAATATATGAAAACTGATACATACCTTGAACGTGTTGAAACTGATAGCATACCTTCAGTGTGTAAAAAATGATAGCATGCCTTGAGTACAAGTATGTTGAAAATGGTGAAAGAAATGTCACTCAACTGATTTTATCAAACAGGTGAAAGTGGAGTAAGTTTTCATATTATATTACATAAATTTCTATTTCTTTTTTTCTTAAACACAGGCTATCTTTTGCTCAATGAGGTGTATTTTTATTTCTGGATGATAAAATGGGTTAAATTTTTATTTTAATGTATTAAACAAAATCTTTAAGATATTTAGTCAATTTATACAGTTAAGTCAAGATCCCAGTTTGATTTCAATATTAAATGTTGGGTTTTTTTGTCAGACAGCTCTTTTATGTGGAGTTTTTGATTTTTCATTTATAATTTTAATTTATTTTTACTTTATTAACTTTATTTTGGGGTTGAACACAGTCTTACACTGATTGGTGTATACTTTGAAAATATAATAGAGAAATATTTATTTGTATATTTAAAACAAACATTGCAGTTACATCAAAATTATGTGATAAATTTGTCAAGCAACAATGCAAAATATTACAGATTTATATTTTTCTAACATATTTAGACTTTATATATATGTGTATATATATAATAAAAATACACAAAGATATTGATTTATAATTTTATAGTATTAAGAAAGAAAACCAAATGGTATGTTTGGCAGCATTGTTGCACAGTCTCTCTTTCATATTTATGTACCTGTGTGTGTGTGTGTGTGTGTGTGTGTGTGTGTGTGTGTGTGTGTGTGTGTGTGTGTGTGTGTGTGTGTGTGTCATTTAGGGGCTTATCTAGGTGGGGAGGGGAGGAGACAAATATAACAACAGATTATGTATATATAGGTACATAATGCAACAAATGGACCCTGTTAGTCTTATTCCATTATTTTCTTTCATTTTTTTTAAAGTACATTTATATTCCTGCTAGTATTTTTTAGTTAGAGGAATGTGCATTTTAGGTTTATGAAGACACTTTTGCTATAATTTAAGAACGGAGAGTATTATAAAAATTATATAGTACCTTTAGATTCAGCAATCAACTGTCTTCCACACTAAATAGATAGATATAAAGTGAAAATTATTTTTTAAAAGTTCACTTCCTTTGTATTTGGCAGAAACATAGAGAAATACAGAACAAAGTATTTTTAAGTTAAAATTATACAGAACAAGTTAAAAATAAAGTGTACAGAACTCTAACAATGAAAACTAACTACAGGTTATAAATGTGCAATATCAAAATAGTTGCTATAATGTCTGGCTTATTTTACTTATATCTCAGAACTGTACAATGTGATTCAAGACCTGAATTGCTGTGCAGGGTCACACAGGCACAGGCGTATATTATATGTATTACTCTCTCTCTTCACGTTTCTTTTATTTATAAGTTGTAATGATAATATATATATATATATATATATAATACTCGTTAAAATGGGTTCAAAAGTCCTAGGTACCAGATTGTCAGGCTGACTACTATTTCCAAGTGTAGTGATTTCTTTTTATTTCTTACTATAGATTAGCACAAGGAGGCAGTAGGTGAAGCAAATGTCAAGCATCACAAAGAGGTGAAATGCTAGCATACAATAAAGTAAATTTGCCTAATAATTTGAGAGAAAAAAATTACCAGAGGACAATGGTCTTAGATTGTTAATTTTTTGCAAATACTTTATAATTCACAAGAAGATTGAAAATATTCTTTTAATTTTTTTATTATTTCTTTCTTGTTAGTTCTTGAATGAGAAGCAGTCTTTCATCATGAGCTCATGATATCTGGCACCTGATTTTTCAGACTCACACCAAAATATTTTTGTGTGTATGTGTTTATAATGTGTATATATATATTTATATATATAGAGAGAGAGAGAGAGAGTGGGGAGGGAGGGAGAGAAAGCAACGAGAGTTTGGTGGTCAGTGGCTGTGTTGCAAAGGAAGTTTGTACGTAAAAGTGTTGTAAAATGCATTCAATGTTAAACTACTTGTGTAAATAAATAAATCACAAATGATTCTGTAAACCTGCCAAGTGATATTTAATATACCTTTGTGATATTAAAAAAAGTACCTGTTTGATATTGTGTTTTGATATTTTGGTATTATTTTGTAATGTGATGGCTTTTGACTGTGAACAAATGAACACGGACGGTGTAAACACATTAGATTCAGAGATACGTTTATTTCTAACAAACTTTGTGCTTTTCTGCTTTTCTCAGTTTCTGACCTTGGTACATCACATTACATAAAAATACTACAATTGAGGTGAACTATATGATGTCAAGTTGCAACTTGAAGGTGCCAAGTAATTTGAACAAATTCCAAACTAAGCATTATAAAGCAACTTTAAAGTATAACCCCTAATATATATATATATACAGAATTCATTGGTGTGTTTTTTAGTTTGTATAAAAAAATTGGAAATAAACTCTGCCAGGCAGTTTTGATCTATTTTGTATACTGTAAAACCACAAACTTAAAAAATTCAGTGCAATGAATACACTGAACATCAGAATACAAACTTAGACCACAAACTTAAGCATATCCAACACACACAAACTTAAACTCAAGCATATCCAACACAACCAAACACTAGAGCACAAACTTAGACCACAAACTTAAACTTAGTGTATCCAAGACACCAAATGCTAGAGCACAAACTTAGACTACAAAACTTAGCTTACTGTAATCAACATATCAAACATGAGCACAAGCTTAGACCACAAAGCTTAAAATGAACTTGCTGTAATCAACATATCAAACATAAGCACAAGCTTAGACCATAAAATTTAAAATGAACTTAATGTACTCAACACACCAAGCACTAGAGTACAAGCTTAGACCACAAAATTTAAAATTAACTTTGTGTTTTCAACACACCACCCTAGAACATGAGCTTAAACCCAAAACTTTCTTTTTTAAATTCAATACACCAAACATATTAAGCCCTACTCTTCATCTTAATGCCCTTGGGGATTTGAGCATCAGCCAATGCTGCAAGCTTTATGTGACTGATGTAAATGCATGGGATTACAAATGAAGATTTTATAATTAAAAGTACAGAACATGAGCATGATCATTTTTATGTTTTAAATGTTTAAAGTTTTGTCACTTTACCCAAAATTTTAGTAATTGGTAACCAAGTCAGAATTAAAGTTACTCAGTGCAACAATATCTAAAGTATAAAGTAAAATATCTGACCAGATCATAATGTACTAGAAGAAAGTTCATAGATGTCTTCTGTGGAAATGTGTTCCTGAATTGTTTATTATTGATTTTTGTAATATGATGCAAAAAAAAATAAAATATCTGTATGAAAGCAATTAATTTATAAATACCTCTAAAAATATAAATAAACCAGCATTAGCCTACAATAAAGCAATTTATATGCTACAAATAAATTAAACTTTTAATTTTATAAGTGTTGAAAGGGTTTGTTTCGTTCAACTTTAATGGTAAAAAAAAAAATACTGATTGACAGTAAAAGAAAAGAGGAAAATACATATGTTTAACATGTTCCTTCTAAACAAACAGCAGCATAAGCAATAGCTCCTAATATAATTAACCTAATTTAAATTAAAATGAATGCTACACTGCAGGCACACTTAATGCAAACAATACAAAAGGAAATACACAGCAGAAAGCTCAAACTGCTTTATATATTTATAACAAAACGAAATAAGGAAGTAATCAGCTGCATGACATACAAAACTAATGTTCCTGTTAAAAAAAAAAAAATCATCAAAATGTTCAACTTAAATGTATATTAAGAAAGGTAAGGTCTGAAATCAAAGAATATAAGCAATTTGTAGGGAATTAAAAATAAGTGATTTTTTTTTTTTAAATACAACAACAAAGATTAAGTATCAAGATTAATTTAAAGCAAAGGCTTATAAACATGTGTCCTACTGTTTATTTCAAAATCTTTCTTCTTCATTAATAGTTTTATGAATATTATATGCTGTATTAATATCAAAAACATAAACAAAATCTATGCTGAAATGGCAATTCACTATTCAAATAAAAATTGTAAAATCTGGCATCAATTAGATGATGACAATATTCTTTACAAAATAAAATAGGATTAAGAAAGAATCTGTTATTATAGGACAATATACTTGAAGTAAATTAAGAAAGCCAAATCAACAAATGAATCTACTATTAATTAGAGAACAATATATTTTAAGGTGTGAAAAGGACAGCCAAATCAAGAAATCAATCAGGTATCAAATTTAGAGGACAATATACTTTGAAATAGCATAGTCAAATCAAGAAATCAAACAGGGGACAATAAACTTTTAAAAGTGAAACAGCATTAGCCAAATCAAGAAATCCATCTGGTATCAAACAGAAGACAATACGATAGTCAACTCAAAAAATCAATCTGGTATCAAATAGAAGACAATATACTTTGAAATAGGATAGCCAAATCAAGAAATCAATCTGGTATCAAACAGAAGACAATATACTTTGAAATAGGATAGTCAAATCAAAAAATCAATCTGTTATCAAATAGAAGACAATATACTTTGAAATAGGATAGTCAAATCAAGAAATCAATCTGGTATCCAATAGAGGACAATATACTTTGAAATAGAATAGTCAAATCGGGAAGAGGACAACAATATAAGTCAACCAAATTATGATGAGTAATCAATTTCAAAGAAACTATGCTTTATACATAGAACAACCAAATTATAATGAGTAATTAATCTCAAAGAAACTTTATACATAGGACAACCAAATTATGATGAGAGTAATCAATCTCAAAGTAACCCTTCAAACAAAGAAAAAAAAAATGCACATCACACTTACGAGCAGCGATTTTACAAGTAGATCTACTAACAGATCAGACAATTCCAATGCAGACCCTACAAGACAAGGGGCGATTCTTCTTTTCCATTTTCAAGATGAAATAGTAAACTGAAGAAACATTGTATATAGATACACATGATAATGTATTTAATGCTGCACAAAATCACTTGGACTCAACTACAATAATCTTTTTTTTTTTTGGGGGGGGGGAAACCAACAGTAATAGAAGTTAATATTTCTATAACTTTGACATTTCATGTCTTCAAAATATTATAAAACATAAAATAAAAATTACATCAAACTGTGAAGTGAAGAATAATAAATGACTATTTACAATGGCACCTTAAAATGTATATGATTGTTCATTAAGGAGACTAATTAAAAACAATTCCAATGGAAGATGAAAAAAAGTAATTTTTATTTTAGTTGTATAAAGACTATAGTAGTATACTTTTGACTATTATAGGAAAATTACTAGAAAAAGTAGAATCAAGAAAGAAAGTATTTTCCCTTTCCTTTTAGTCCAATAATAAGGATAACTCTAGTATATTTTTTATTATAGGAAAATTGCTTTAAAAAAAAAGTCACACTAAAATCAAAGAAAGCAAAATTTTTCCTTTTAATTTAATAATAAAGAAAACAGTAGTATACATTTCACTACTAACAGAAAATTGCTTTAAAAATAATCAAAGTAGAAAGAAGCAAGAATAAAAGTGTAAATTTAACAAACAAAATCTTAGTAGAACAGAAATCGAAAAATATTACTATTAGTATTACTTAGAACAGTTTTACTTAATTAACTTTTATTACAAAAGTCTAGTTTAAAATGACAGCCACAACAAATCTAGAATGAACAGACACAAACAAATTATTATTTATGACTCTGTGAGGTAGGTAAAAATAAATGCACACATACACACAATCTACAGGCTTCAGTATAGAAATTCCATGATTTTTTTTGCCAAAAAGGAAACTTGAAGCTCTTAAACTTGAACTAAATGGCATAAAACAAAAATTCTGCGAT
Source organism: Sinotaia quadrata (assembly GCA_028829895.1). Lineage (NCBI taxonomy): Eukaryota > Metazoa > Mollusca > Gastropoda > Architaenioglossa > Viviparidae > Sinotaia > Sinotaia quadrata. Next base: position 11,630,441 of record CM054184.1, read on the forward strand.
TCAATCTATAATACAGATTCACATTCTTTAGTTTAGGTGATCTCAATGTATTCCAACCTACAACCTCCAGCCCCATTGAAAACATTTTCTTCTTATGAAAGATAATTTGTATTTTCTGTGCTTTCAAATTTTTTTTTTAAAAAAAATTCTACTTTCTGTGCTTGCTTGTTCTCAAACATTTACAACAATTTTCTCATGCCAGCTAGTCTATAAATTTCCATAACTGATTCTGCACTTGATATCAACAGGTGAAATAATTTTTAATGTATTTTCAGGGCCTTTTTCTCATTTTGTAATGTTGTTTTCATTTAATAACTGTTTTGAAGTCATACATTGGTCAAATATTTGTTCCATTTACATTATCATTTTAGAATTGTATTGATTATGAAATGGGTTTCCCAAAATATGTGCAATTTACAAGTACAACTAAGTGCAATTTATAAGTACAACTCTGAGGATCTAGGCAATAAGTGATTTACTTAACAACTATGATGACTTTCCTAGAACCAATTAGCTAAATGCAAAGTTCAACAATATACTGTACAGCAAGTGAACTTGAATACTTTAGTACTACAGAGAACATGAAAATAATACTTCAGCATTATATAGAAATTGAAACTAAATTCCTCAGTATTATACAGAAAATAAAACTGGATTTTTACTGCTGTACACAAAGTAAAATTGCTGAAGAAAATGCAATAAGCTTAAGTAAAATCAACAAATCTGACAAGACATTTTAGCATATAACATTTGCATAAAACATAAATAGCTAAACTAATCAGTCATATGCAATGGTGTGAGAAAATAAAAAAAATCCTAAAATCTGGCACATGGAGGGAAAAAAAAGACATCAATAAGTTTGTATCCAAAGCTCTCACTGAATAAAACTTTGTACACAATCAAGCTAGTTCATTCAAACTTATCTGCAGGAAGAAATAAGCAAAATTCTATAAATAGCAATCTGGGATAAAATGGTTTAACAACCGGTATAAGTATGTCAAGTGCATCAAATGTTTTCAAAAGATACCACTGCTGCGATAAATGACAAACACAAATGAAAATAAATGGGAGACAAATGCATCAATGTTATCTTTCCATACAAAAATGTTCATTTCACAACAGCCATAAATAAACGTACAGTGCACAATCTTTTACTAAAATATCATAACCAATGTTGAATACAACTTGTCAATATTATGAATGCTGATGACAAAATGTAAATCCTATGAAGGAAAGTGAGTGATAACAATCATTGTTTCCAGTACACACAGTCATTTCTGCTTGCCAACAGGTGGTAGTCTCTTTCCTGCTCTTTCGAAACTCATTCTTTCCATGTCCATCACAATGTGAACAACAGAAACACGGTAAGGAATGGAAACTCTGGTATTCATGTATAAAAGGGCTCTGCTGTCAAAATGGCATGATCGACAAGTGGCTGCAGGACTACAGAAAAGCTTTACAGAATTGCAGACTCTTAATCAAGCATCCAACCCTACAAAGTCGACTGAAATGAGTGGAGCTGTGAGCTAAGTGTAAACATTCACTACGTACACAGTGAATGTGACTTTACCCAAAACAGCACCATCAACAGTAACAAGTGGTCTTGGTCAGATAATTGTAATATCGGACGAGCAAAGGTTACAAATCACACAGGTACCAATATGTTTCCATTCTTCTGCCATGCATTGTTGTTCCCATTCCTGATGAGCATGGAAACTCAGGACAAAAGAACATCTGATCACCACTTTTACACAAATAAAAGTTTGCAAAAGTGCTAACTTGTGCATGCCACTTGGTCCAACACCAAGAGAACAGCTAAATCATGGAATGATATTCTGGCACATAAATCTTTCAGACTAGCCAGTTCAAACCTCTGAACAAGCTCCATCCATTTTCTATAATTACATTCTTTTCTGAAGACTGAGCTTTCTTCACTGATCCTTCATCTTGTCCTTACTCCCATCTCCATTCTATCAATTTCCATGACTTAATCTTATGATCAGTCTTTCCCTAATTAACCCCTTATCCCCCAGCCTTATCAGAGTTGTATATTCAATTAACAAATGGTCACACATTTAGGCACTTATGAACTCGAAATTCTTTTGAATGGACCAAAATTAAGTTCACAGCTTGTTATAGCGAAATGATGGACACATTCATCTGAATTATCAAAAAGTATATAGATATATATCAAAAGACTGAAGCATAATTCATAGTTGAAGTGGATTTTTCTTTGGAAATTTCTAAAATTCAGCATACTCACAAGCACAAAGATTAAACGTTTTGCTTTATAGTCTTCCTCTTTTGTTAAAAAGCAAATGAATAATCTTCTGTATCCCTCTTTAGTACTTCCATACATTTGTCAGCCAGAAAAGAAATTAGAAAAAAATCTCAAAACCCAAACAGAAAGTTGATAAGATTAAATTAAATTGTACCTATTTCTCTGTAAAGTTTAAATAAAAGTAGTTCCAAAACTAAAATATATACTACAAATATATTTGTGTAGTTTAAAAGTAAAATACAATAATTTATAAAGGAACCAAAACCACTTACTCTTAGAAATAAAAATTATTCTTAACTGGCTGACAAAAATGAAGACTAATAAAAATACAGTTAAAAAAACCATGCCTTTAACTCCCAAACAATCAGAACTGGTCACACTTTTGTTGTGATACAGAATAAGTGGCCCCATACAGGAAGAGTGCTGACCAAAACATATATTCTGTGTACTAATAATTATGCTGAGAGTTTGGAACTTTTCCTAAGAAAACATTTCCTCCTCAACTGGCTTTTTAACCCAAGCTCCACAGCGAGTCTCCTGGAACTTTCTGAACATGACTTCTTTGGCCGTCTGAAAGTCTTTGGCAGCCATCTTGGCATGGCGATATGAAGAGGCCTGAAGAAGGTCTTTGCAATTAAAATGAGAAGCCACCTTTCTAAAGCTGTCATATAAATTACGCTTGGCAAGTCTCGAGAACAGTTTCTTCTCAACCCTGTTAACATACAAAAATCTATTTCAACAAAATTAACAAACTCTTAATAATAACTAAGTATAAAACAGTATTCATAGATGCAAATTAGTTCGAAGGATACAACAATAAATGTCAGCAAATAAATTTTGCAGTCAACCTTGAAAATAGGTCTCTTGTGTATTAACATAAAGGGTGAGCTGATTTGAGTGTAAGTTGTTGGTTGTTTGTTTAATGACCCTGATGATGTGATACAAACTACAGCAAAGAGACCAAGTGGGCCTTGTAGAGCATTTAAAAATACTCAAAAGATGCCCTCTGCAGTCATATCTACTTCCAGCAAAAATAATCACTCTACAACAAGTGCAAATGCACTCATTTCAATACTTTAGTTAAGATTTTATCATCTTACTAACTTGCTACAGCAAAACGTGCACTGCTGATTCATATATACTACTTCTAAGTCAAATTTACCCAGTGTAGCAAATGCCAAGAGTGCCGTCTAACACTTCCGCCTGTTCATCCCCAATTGTCCAGTTGATGCTCAAAGCTTTCGTTTTTTGTGTCTCTCTTAATGGCTGGCAGGCTGTTACTCTGCCCAACCAAGGGTGGTTTAAATGGAAAATGGGTGGCAAAAGGGTGTTCAGAGGAGGCTCTCCACGATCTAATCGACAACACACTGCTCGTGACAAGTGGCCATGATCATACAAAAACCCTGCCAATAACAAAAAGACTTTATGATAAAGAATAAAAGTCTGATATTGCTAAGTATATTTTAAAATATTTTCTAAAATAATTTGTAAAATCACACACTAAATACATTAACAAATACTTTACCCTCTCAATTAATATGTTAGAGTAAAAAGAAAACTGAATTATTTTATTTCAATTTTCTTAGTGTAATTCGAAATAGATATAATTAAGCAAACTATGAATCCATTGATAAATTTAAAAAAGTAAAAATTTAAATTTTACCATTTTTTTTTTTTTCAGTGTAAGGCAGGCAGCATTTCAGCATTTCTTGTTTGCATGCTGAATAGTTTTATTACATTAATTCACAACATACAGCATGGATCTCTCATTATAACTGTGTATATCAAACTGAATGCATCACTTATACATTTTAAGCATTTTTATCCAGAACACTTTTGAGTTCTACAATGACTTTTACAAATGCATAAGTAGGTCTGACATCCCTGACTGGCTATTTTGCGGGAGCGCTTCCAGCTTTTGCCAATTTCACCAGAAGGGGTCTCTGGAACAAGTGGAATACTAAACTATCAAAACTAGACTGGCAAATAGTGCTCTCTGTGTTTCCTTTTCTGTACTTTGCTTATCTTGGTGCCTGGGCACTTAGCAGCAACCAAAGACCATAGTTGCTGCTCAATAGGGTGGAGTGGGTATCTTACGGGGGGGACAGGCTAGTACCACACCACCAATATTACTGGCACTCCAGTTGTCTTTAATTTTATTTCTAAAGTGTGTATTTATTCAGGTATTCTTTTGCTGGTTTCGCCAGTATTTTCTGGGCTCTAAGATTTTGTCAGACAATTTATTTCTTCTATAGTGCAAAAGGCATATATGTATTTCATATTGGGTATTTTATATACAGTCAACTTATGTGGTCTCATATGGTTAATTGTTAGAAATCAGGCACTCTACCAAGTTAATATTTTTATGCTTCTTAATATTACTACACTCAAGCAAAATGATGTTATTAATATTGAATGAATTATTGCAAATGGGAAAAATTATGTTATTAGTATTGAATGAATTATTGCAAATGGGAAAATTATGTTATTAGTATTGAATGAATTATTGCAAATGGGAAAAATTATGATAACGTGACTAGACAATAAACAAATATAAATCACTTTTTAATTTTAAAATAAAAATATTTTAAGTGCAAAAATTTTCTTGCCATCACTTCCTGATTATTTTTGTTGTCACTTTCACTTAATGAAAGGTATGTTCCTCAAGATATTCTTTGTCTCATAATACAATGTAAATTTATGAAACTAGTTTACCTTAGAGTGAGAAGGCAAACTCTAAGCCCTGGACACTGAACAATACACAGAAAAGTAAAAACACATTTTGGTGTTGCTAACATAAAAATAGTAATCACTTCCAAGCACTGACCCAAGGTAAGCGAGTCCAGATAGACAGGCTCCAAAAAGTGTGATAGGAGCGCCCCTTGGAGACCAAGGACATTCCAGCGGCATATTTTGTCTGTGCAAGACATAGTACGAAGTCTCTCCCCTCTCACCACTCCATCCCATGTCTGCACTGTGATTTCATTTGAGTCAACAGGAATAGTTCCCTCCCCTGAAATTCACAATTTATAGATATTTATAACATACAATAGGTGAAACAGGCAAAGGAAAAATTGTAATATGACAAACTATCGACAATAGTAATGATAGTAATCATGAAAAAATGATAGTAATAATAAAAATAAAAATAATGATTAAGAAAAAAAAATGTTTGTAATAATAATAAAGAAAATGAAGCAAAAGAAAAATAAAGTAACATTTTTTCACCTCACCCAAAATTAAAATAAATAAACCCATAAATAATTTTTAAAAATAAATCCATTACCAGGAATAATGTACAATTAGCCCCTAATTTTGCCTCCATCAACCCCAAAGCACCCTTCCTAATCCTGACCTACTCTGGCATAAATTCAGCATAAGCTGAAAGCGTCCCCCTTTATATCAAAAGAGGAAAATAAAACTGAAAATTTAAATCTTACTAGATGATACTGTTTTTTCCATTTGTGCAGCGCTTCTGATAGTCTAAACCAAATGCCACCTTACACCATGATAAATCCACGACTGTAACATCACTGATAATTAGTTGTCAAAAGATAAAATAATGGTTAACTTCTATTATGGAAGTAGTGATACAAATATAATGAATTAATATAATGCATAAAGTTAATAATTTTTATCGAAAACCAGGAAAATATGTCAAAGGCTCACCTCCCTCCATCTTGGTACGAAGAAGACCCTGTACATTGCTAGTGAATGTTGGGTGGTGTTCATTTCTGTCTGCATCTGGTAATGCACCACTGTTGGACTCAATGTCTCTGAAAACAATCCGCAGTCAAAACATTACATTTAAATCAAGATTCCAAACTTCTCAACAAAGCATCATTGCTATGCTTAGCAACAAGAGTCAGTGACACCTCTACTATTTATATAGTAACCTAAGTATCTTTCAACTGTGTGTATATCTAACTATCAATGCTTGTCATACACTTGTTGATTTGGTACTGATAATTTAGTCTGTACAACTGTCTACGCTAAGAAAGACACTAATTATAACCATCACACATTCCACGATACTTACTAACATCATGAAGCCAAGGAGTGTTCATTTACTTTTAGTGCAGTACATGTAACCTATGAGTACTCACAAAATTAGCGCAAATGAAAGTTAATCAAAATATCTTTATAGCATCTATCAAAAAAAAAAAGGAAAAGACCTTGATTCCCTCATCCTCCCCAGTCATGCCCTAATCGTACCAATCTAATGGTAGAAAAACAAAGGAAAAAATGTTTAAATTCTACCTAGGTGAAAAGAGTGCCCCGTCCCCACAAGGAGCAGTGGAAATGTATAAGTGAAAAGTGATTCCAGCTTTCACACAAAGTTTTCCCCTTCTGGATGGCTCAAACAATTTATGAGGTTTTCCTGGTTCATACAACTCAAGCTGATGGTACAGAAATCTGAAATAAACCAAATGGCAATAATATTGAAAAATATTACCTAACCAGACTAAATGAATTCAACTTAACAAAATAAACCAAATGGCAATAGTATTGAAAAATATTACCTAACCAGACTAAATCTGCATGAAATAAACCAAATGGCAATAGTATTGAAAAATATTACCTAACCAGACTAAATGAATTCAACTTTACAAAATAAGAATAATAAGTAAGAAAAATTTGTGTCAAGCTAAGTGAAGCATAATTAGCTCAAGTTTTACAACTTCAATCAAACAATCTCAGTTGCCTGATATAAATGTTCTAGAAAGGAATGTTCCACAATAAAAGACAATCTTATTTATAAAGGGGGCTAAAACTCAATGAAAACTTGTAATGCAGAGGACTTATAATGGGTTTCCTCGAAAAAAAACAAACAATTATTTTATAATAAATTTAAGAATTTATGTGTACTAATTCTACCAAAACAGTATATTTTGTTTTGAGAAATGAAATGGAATGTCAAATATTCCAGTGGAGAACAAAGAGTACGTCTACTTCTGTCACTTTGTTATGTTCTGACTGCAATGGATTTACCAAGCAACCATCAAAAATGATAATTAAAATATTCTGAAAGATGTCTTTTAAATTACATACTGTCCTTAAGTTATGATGGGGTTAGGTTCCAACAAACAGATCTTAAGCTGACATAATCATAAGTCAAATCACCCTTTATTGTTTCTTATGCGCTGACATCATATCGTACGTCATTCTGTGCTCATGGTATCACACGAAATCATTAACATTTACTTACCAGAAATAATTGTGGAAATCCTTGAAATTTACATTTTGAACATTTCCCCACTTTGTAATTTCTCATTAATTTTTTTTGTGGTCATTATATGAGCCAACGTAAGTCACCTATGTCAACTTGAGAATGGTCTACATTACAAAAGAGCTCAAGGGTGAAGTGAAATGACTTACTAACAAATCTCAATCTTTGCAATTTTATTCATCCTACCAGTGTAAACAATGCCAAAGACTTGTTCCTATTACCTGTTAGTACTAAGATTATGTTAGAACAACAGAATTTAAGTAAACCAAAGAGAAGGAAAAGCAGAAATTAAGTGTTAAAGTCTAGTGTAAAGGTAACAGTAAATGGTGACAACATACATACATAAATATCATAATCATGCGTATATAGACTGCTTGACTGTATACATGCATTTTTATCCAGTTTTAAATTAAGGGTTTGAACCATGTGACATGGCTTAACAGAATACAGCAGACAAACTTGGAATTTACCTAAAAACTACACCAAAGAGTTGCTCATTAAAAAAAAAGAAAAAAAAATACCAGTAAAATTTTTAACAATTGTCAATTCCACAATTCTTAAATCATTGTAAATGAAAAAAAAAGTCAATCTACATACAGAAACAAAAAGAATTCTCAATGCAATACCTTAAAAAACCACGTCTGGTGATAATTTCTGCATGCGAATCGTTAACTGTATTGCCTTCCAAGCTCAACTTGTCTCCAGTTATGCAACGGTTTCCTGTCAACAAAAGAAAAAGAAGAATAGAAGACAGCAAATCAAAGCAAACAGTTCAAATGACATTTTTAACAACTACGTAACAGCAAAAGTATGATACTATTTACATAACACAAAAGTGTGTAAAAATTATGATCAGAGACCTGAATTTTAAATAAAAAGAAACCTGTGAATAACACTAATCATAATCAGTGTAACAAGCATATTGAAAAATTCTCTATGATTCTCTATGCCTGCAACACACAAGCACACACCCCTTACCACCCTTTCCTAAACAAACTGAATGAAAGCACAAGACAACTCTACCTGTTCCAATGCTAATTACAATCCCAACATCCTCAGGGCTTTGTTTCATTACAAGACCTGCAATAACTTTTCGTCCAGCCAGATTTTCAGGAATGGTAGAAATCAGGTTATTAAAAGTCTGATGTGTGAGTGCTGCCATTTTGTCAAAGTGTGTCATATTATCTGCTGACACAGAAACCTACAAAATAAAAATAAAAACAGGTCTAAAAATTGTATGTACATTTTGGTGTTCAAAATATGTTGCTTTATAATAGTATATTTTTATTATCAGATAAGAATCATAATACAGCATGCCAAAAACATATTTCTTGTTTTTCATGGAATTTCATGGAAATCTGAAGTGTTAATATGCAATTTTTTATTTTAAAGCTAGAATGAAATTTGCTTTCGAATTTTGTGTGCTCCTTAAAATAATAGCAGAATACAGACTGTCCCAAAAAAATTTTGTCAGAACAAAATGTTCTTCAGGTACTGGCAAGACTGAATTAAGGTTTGATCACTTTTGAGGAGGCACTGCAAAAATAAGAGCTAACCATATGGTGTAAAGTAACCCACAAAATACAATATTCACTGCAGCCTTAAATCCAATACCCAGAATTAGAAACATACTCAGAGTGAAACAGGAGTTCATCCAATGTAGAATGTATAAGCCATGGACTGCACATTCTCTTTACTGTTACTGGTAAGGCCCCTTATGCACTACCCCATTTTCATAGTTTTAGGGAGACTGGCAAGCATGTTGAATAATTCTAAGGTGATGGCAGAATCTATGCATATAATAAAATTATTATGTCTGTGGGTTTGGATAAGGTTAAGTAAAAAAACTACAAGATGAATTCTGATCAGGCTTTTACAGTTGTATGCTTTAGAATCCAGAATCAATCATGCTATCTCATTAAAGCATACAACTATAAAAGCCTGATCAAAATTCATCCTGTAGTTTTTTTACTTAAACCCTATCCAAACCCACAGACATAATAATTTTATTATATGCATAGATTCTGCCATCACCTTAGAATTATTCAACATGTGCGCAACCTAGATTTAAAATGTAGAAAAGTATAGTGAGTTAAGGGTATAGAAGATAGGCTTGCAGTTTTAAATTATACATAAAATTAATGCATTATTTTCAAGCACCTTTCGAAAATGTTCATACTTAGATGACAGTTTTTAAAAAAAACATGGCAATTAAAGAGAACAAACTGTTAAGTAATAAACTTATACTGATTAAAAAAACATAAAAATACCACTTGTCATAGAGTTAAGGAATACAACTTTCTACCATTCCGAATGTAATCCACAAGTCAAACACAGCCTGTAAATTTCATTAAAGTTTGGAAAAAGAAAGAAAAATTATGTCAACTCTTTTAAGTTTCAGTTATCATGTACTACTAAAAACTATTTACATTTACAAAATATTGCTGTTAAAAAATAATAGAAAGAAAGAGATACTTAGTTACATTAATAACTTTTGTGATAAACTTACAGAAATTATGCAAATTTGAACTTAAAAGTAACTAAAATACAATGGCAAAAAACAAAAGGTTTTAATTATTTATATTGCAATGACTGAAAAATTAGATACTTTGCAAAATTTTATAGACAGATAATAAATATACAAAAATTACAAGAGTCGATGTTTTGCTTCAACAGCCTTCATCAGGACACTATATTAACTATAACAATAAATAATGAAAACATGTACATCTATCGACAAATTTCAGAAAAACTATTGAGGCTAGCCTTTCTATATATTTATTTTTAAATATTTACAGATTCTAAATCAGGCAAACTTTTGTTTCAAATATAAAGATATGAAAATAACTATGAGCCGAAATTCATTTCCTTAACTTGCCCCCAATTATAAATTACACAACAATAGCTAATATTTTCATTCCATTACCATTTTAAAAACTTCAATCAGTAAACATCAGCTCGGAAAATTACTCACCCCATCTCTTCAACAAACACAACAACAAAAAATGAATGTTTACGTACAGGAGGCTGAGAAGCTGCTGAGTACTGTCCCTCAGCAATGAGGGTCCTCAGTGCAAGATCAGCAGCCTCTTTACGACCATCCTTCTTGTTGTGGCATTTGATCCCTGGGAACTGACGATTGCCAACAAATGCTGCCATAATGAACCTGCAAATATATCATGTCAATGACATCCAAATTACGGTGAAGCATTAATTGACACATTCACACATGAAAAACTGTCTACATCATCCAAGCCAAACCTGATTCTGACACACTGCCATAAATAACAGAAAAGTGTCCGTTGATATATGTCCATAAATTGTAGAAAAGCACCTATTTTTAGAAGTCCACATTCATAATTGTAGTTAAATGTTAATGTCCATAAATAACAAAAAATCACCAATTAATAAATGTCCATTAATGATATAAAAACACCCACTGATACTGTCTATTAATGGCATAAAATCACCGATTAATAAATGTCCGCTAATGATATAAAAACACCCTCTGATACTGTCTATTAATGGCATAAAATCACTGATTAATAAACGACTGTTAATGATATAAAAACACCCACTGATATTGTATATTAATGACATAAAAGCACAGATTAATATAATGTCCATAAGTGATTAAAAAAAAGCCTATTGACAACTGTCCATAAATGAAATAAATGGTTCATACAGCACCCTAAATTACTAAGAAACCAATTAAACCACTGAAAAATATCTACTTGCACCACTGTAACTAAAAACTTTACATACACTGGCCTGTGAGAAGGTCCACTCTGATTGATGACATCAATTCGTGCCTGCAAACGCCGCGATTGAGCATACTCCATCAATGCACTTATTGGATTCTTATTTAATGCAGCAAAGCTTTCAGATGTAATTTGAAGAGGATTTGAACTTTCAAAATTTGGAAGTGACTTTAAACCTGAGCCTAATGTGGGCTGGCTGTTAGAACGATGGAGTCTACTCTCATCTAGAGAAGAATAATTGCTGCTGTAGCCTACAAAAACCAACAACAAAAAAACATAATGAGTATTAATATTATGAAATTACTGTCATCAAGTGTGCAATCTACAGACACTAATAAAAATACTCAGAAAGGAGTTTGAAAAATCTGCTCTTCCAATAAACAAAGTAGTTTAATTTCAGAATCTAACTTACAGCAGATGGCATTTATGAAAAATTTACAACTTAAGCAGATCTTGAAGAGAATGAAAATAAGAAATGATAATCTAAATTTACAAACATAAATGATTTACATTTCCTCATAAGAAACTAATAACAAGGCTTTGTTTCAAAAACAATTAATTTGCTCAAACAACAAAAATCAAAACATCCCATTTAGAAAATTTGGAAGGAGAAATGAAACCATTATTAAGATAATTGTAATACTGGGGCAAAACGAATTAATTATATATGTGGATTCAAATTTAAAGGATATTCTATTGACTACATAAAATAGACTTAATATTCTAACATCCAAGTACACAAAACTATAATACCAAAATAAAATTAAGAATTTCCTTTAACCAGTGATGATGACAGTAAACCCTTCCTAGTTCAGATTTTTAAAATAGTCCAGGTGAAGACTGGTGACTGTTCTGGTTACTACAGAGATGTATCTAGTTCTTTAAAATTATAATTGGTTTGAGTTATTTATTTTGCTAGAGCTACTACAAAATTTACAGCAGGCAACTGAAATCAAATTTAGTAAGCTACAAAAAAAAAAAGTTATTTGAAACATTTAACTATTAAAATAGGAAGTGACTGACCTAAAAGAGTACAACACAATGACAAAAATTCTGGGAAAAATCCATGATAAAACAGTGGCAATACTGCACCCTAAGTTACTGTTAGTGTTACTCTACATAAAATATTCAAGATATTGTTCCCTTTCACTGCAGTTATAATGCAGTTATTATTTTCAAATTTAAAAAATACAATTCTTTTAGCAACCACAGCCATATAAATATCAAAACAGATGGAGTGCAGGTAGAATATCTTGATTAAGGATGACCAGACTAGCATGGATTTATTGTACTTGAAAATAAAAGTCTAAAGTCTAAAAAGTACCAATGTCCTCAGATGCAAGTCCAGTTTTCCCAAGATGGTGGCCAAGGATGTCAACAGGGGTGAAAGGAATAGCCTGCTTTAATCCACTAAGACTATTTCTATATTGTAATGAACTGTCCTCAGTCTCAAAGCCTTCATTCATGAGGTGGATAGGAAATGTGTGTGATCTTGAAAGAGAGTTGCTTGGACCTGCCAAAGTAAAATGAACAACAAATTCTTTTATTCATTTAAAAAAATCCTTTATAATTTTAATAAATGGTTAAAATTATTTATATAATCATTAATAATACATACATCATCAACAAAAGGGAGATAATATGAACACAAAGTGCCGGAGCAATACAAATAAACATTTTTTGCAAAGGTTTCTTAATGGATACTAGATAGGCCTATATCTTGAGAATTTTCTAGCAAAATAAACATCTAGAAAATTGTTGATATCTTCAAAACTGAGACTAGATTTTATGAAACAATGTTTAGAATAAAATAAATTTGGTCATTTTATCTCAGTTACTCAAAAAGTTATACCTATCTGTTGTAATTTTTAGAATCTAAATCATCTAAATGCTAGTATAATGAATTATTGCTGACAGTACTACATAATTATATTTATAACTGACTTCTTTGTTGTATGTTCTATAATTTATAAAACAATTAACCATTTGAAAAACACATATAATCCTGTATAGTATCAGTACTGGCTAGACACTGAATTTAACTAACTTACCACTGTTAGTATTAATAAACTAAGATATATGTGAAAATGAAATAAGAAACATATTCTGTAATTACTAATAAAAAGATTAAAGTGTCCCATTAAAATAAATTATTATATACTTAAGGTTCCGTTGCAACACAGAACAATATATCAAATAAGTAAAATCAATGTTTCAAGAGTTATTACCTTTTATAAAACAGTTGTAATTCAACTTAACAAATTGTCTCATAAGTGGTTAAGTAAACTGTTCATTTGACTTTTGGAGCAACACATATTAACAACATAATGCTGATATGAGTCCATTAAGTAGTAATAAATATGTTCCCAAAGGTAAATGTTAGGGCAGCACATAATGTTACAACATAATGCATAAACAAGTCGATTAAATAAAATGTTCCCTTGATTTCAGGTAAAAAATGTTAGGGCAGCTCATAACGTTACAACATCATGCATAAATAAGTCGATTCAATAAAATGTTCCCTTGGTTTCAGGTAAATTTTGGGGCAACAATCATTATCTTGAAGAAGTTCTCAACCAGCAGGAGTTCAAGTGGCAAGAATTCATTTTAAAACACTTATACACCACCACCCATAAATAATCCAAAACTTCACTTGCACAAGAATTCTGCTTGAATGTGGAATGTTGCTGGCAAAGCAAGAACAAGTTACCTTACCAGGCATGTGAACATTCCACCCCTTAGTCTGTTCAATGATCATGCTAATGTAGCCGCATTTTGTTCATTCTCACCGCTGATGACTGCCTCCTTTTCATACCACTTTAAAAGTGTCAAGAGTAACACAGGCTATTAATAGTAGTATTGCAAGTTCTATAAATATTACACTGACACACAAACTACAAAGTCACAGACCTTATGATTGTAGGAAAGTCTAGGAATAAGGGGATGAGTAAGATAAATGTGCGTGCATGCGTGCGAAATAAAAAAAAAAAAATAAAAAAATATATATATTGGGGGAATGCATCTGAATGTAAAACTTTTGACAAATACAACCATACACACTATAAGGAATGAAATATTCTTTACAAATGATACTGCAAGACTTCTGCAGATGATGAAATTGCACAATACTAAACAGCAAGAGACTTTCATACCTGGTTTTACTGCATAATCATCATCTGGATGGCTCTCATCATCCGTCCAGTATTGTGCAGGCTGCAAGCTGTAAAAGCCAGGTACTGAATGAGGTCCTAATGAACTTGACTGTGGCTGTAGTGCAAATAAGTTATCTTCTCTTGCTGCTGTGCGCGAGGGCAGCATTTTAGGAGTACAATATGGGAGAGTACTCTGCTGTTGCTGAAAGTGGACCATGGTTGATCGGCTCCCTTGAGGCAAAGCTGGGGAAGACTGCTCTTGCATTTGCACTTGTGGAATGGAAGTAAACATTGATAATGGTGCAACTTTTTGTTCTGATCTCAAAACATCCTCAGATATTGCTGTTGGATTCTTAGCATATGCTGAAGGCTGAAAAATCACTGACTGTGTGGCGGACAAAGAGACACTCTGAGCTGCTTCCAATTCACGCACATAGACTGCTCCATTAAGTCCTAATGACATGTTTAGAGGTGGATGCACAAAGCCCCTTCCCCGTCCTCGAGCAGGAGGCTTTGGTAATGATATCCCAGATGTCAAAGAAGATAATGCAACATTAGCTGAAGATGAAGGTGCAGTGATGTTTGGTCGGCAAAAATCTGCAGAGAAGATGGAGTTGCTATTTACCAAAGCTTTAGGTGAAGGGGGTAATCCTTTAGGCAAACTTGAATGGAAATCACTTGCAGCTGTACGATTCAAAATGTGATTGGCAACAACTTCTGAATCTGAGAAGCCATGCTTTTCCAAGTGAGCTTTACCATCTTCTGTAAGTTTCCATTTATTGGCGCTATCAAGGGTAATGTAATCTTTACTTTTACAGTGATCCAATGTATATCTCAGCTTCCCTTCAGGCCAATTTAACTTCTTTTGTAAATCTTCCTGAGATATGCTGCA
Organism: Sinotaia quadrata; assembly: GCA_028829895.1. Taxonomy (NCBI): domain Eukaryota; kingdom Metazoa; phylum Mollusca; class Gastropoda; order Architaenioglossa; family Viviparidae; genus Sinotaia; species Sinotaia quadrata. Next base: position 11,645,757 of record CM054184.1, read on the forward strand.
AGTTAAGACTCGAGAGATTTGTTGCAAAAGTTCACATTCCCCTTCGAAATCCTCGTCATGCATGTCGTCATCTTGGAATCTGTATTCAGAATCATCAAATGAGCCATCAGAGTCATTAAAATATTCCCCCCAGTCTGCTCCTCCTCCCATCATTTCATTGTAGCGCATCTGAACATCATCATTTGGTTCATAAGGATAGTCATCTTCCTCTTCCTCCTCATCGATATCACAACTCAGGTCGTGTGCAGGGAGTGTTCTACCTACATCACCCTGAACTGAAGTTTCTGCTTCTTGCTGTGAAGCCTTATCTATGTCACTACCCACTGGTAGCACTGATTCATCTGCACTGCTTTGCTGAACAGCATGATATCGATGCTGTCCTACATATGGTCTCCTTCGTTTAAATCTCACATTTTGGTTTGGAAAACTATTATCTCTCCAAGATCTTGTATAATGCTGATCATTTTGCATCTGATAATTCCAACTTTGATTTGGCACAAATGTACTGATCTGTAATGAGAATATTGCACAAAGAGTAAATTAATGAGGTGATACAATGATGCAGGAAGTATTAACTGAGATAAACTTCATGAATGATTTGACTGTTCCAATTATGAAAGCTGCCCTTTCGCTTAATAGCTCTGTAAACTTTCTTTTACAGTACATCAGCACTTTTAACTCAAAATTATGCAAATAAATTTAGTTTTTATTTACTTTATTTCATGTTTCTCAATATGATGGCATTCTAAGCACTGTTTGTGCTGTAAAGTTTGCAGAAACAATATATGCTAGAAGACTGATAAAAATCTGTAATTTCATTACAAATACATTATGCTTAAAGATAAAAAACTTGCTTTACTTTGCTGAAAGATCAGCATAAATGGCACAGATTGTAAACTAGCGAGTGGTAGAAGACTGAAAAGATTTAAATTTTAATATATCAGTCAAATGGCATTAATCAAACAAAAATGTACACACCTATGATTAATATTTTTTACATGACATTATGCACCCAGTTTGCCATATCAGCAATTCTCATAGTGACCTCAAGAGATCAATATGAAAAACATGGTGAAGAAAAAAACAGTTCAAGAATATCAGTGCCTCTTCATTATAAAGTGATTCTTCTTTATACAGAGAAGTGATTTATGAATCATTCAGAAGATTAAAATTACTTTAACAAGACAAAATTTCAATAACTAGAGAGAGTGAGAGTGTATGTGAGTGCACACACGCATGCGTGCATGTGCATCAGACAAGGGCTTAAATAACTGTATTAAAAGATTAATATTAAAATATTAATGAAAGACTTACATTACTGTGTTCCAAGACTTACAAGTTACATTGCTTTGTGTTAGATTTTAAAAGACTGACATTAGTGACAAAGACTTACATAACTCTATCAAAAGACTGACATTATTAATAACATTAACAGCTACAATAAATACATTGTGTGTGTTAGAATACTGACCAGACCTTACATCAATGAGTTGGAAAGTCTGACCAAAGTTACAAACTACATTATTGTCTGTTAGTGTTAAGTGTTAGAAGACTAACAACTATTACCTTACTAATATAATTAGATGACTGTCATTAATGTCACAGACTTATAAATATAATGCATTGCTTTGTGCAAGACTATTGACAAGGTCTGACTTTTCTAAGTTAAAAGACTGACTACAGTTATAAACTATATTAATGTAGAAGACGGTAACAAGTACCTTAGTATAACTAATTTAATTACACAAATGACACTAATGTTGAAGACTTACATTACTCTAACTTGTCTAAGTTAGAATTCTGACATGGTCTTATATTACAGACCTTGAAGACTGACTACTTAGACTGACTACTTAGACTGACTACTTAGAATGACTACTTAGAATGACTACTAGAGTTACAATAATGTGTGTTACAAGAGTGGCAACACAAAGTGTATTAAAATATTAACAAGTGACATTAAAATAAACAAGATCTTATATTAGTATTACTGATTATGATGACTGATTACCAAAATTACAATAATGTGCATTATAAAACTCCTAACACTTTAAGTTAAAATAATGTGTATAACAATGTTTGAACGCACACTTTCATTTTGCTTTCTATTCTGAAAAGCTCCAGGTGCCTTAGAATCCTTTGCAGTGTCCTTGAACAACTCTTTATCATTCATCTTGCCTGCTACAACTTTCCAGACTGGTGCTGACCCTTGACCTTTTTCTGATTTCACAATTCCCTCCTTCTGTAACTCGTAAAGTAATGAGTTCACCTCTTTCTTTCTTGAATTTCCACAATGCCTGGCAATTTCAATTGCCTTACGAGGTACAGTCTGCTTGTTTAAAAAGTTGATAATCTGTTTCTCTAAAGTGTTTCTGTTGCTAGGCAAAGGTTGACTATTAACCTAAAAATAGAAAAACAAGAAAGGGAAATAATTATAAGATCTGCAGGGAGCAAAACTACTCCTTCTTAATTCTAACATTACGTGAATTTAAATTAATAAAACTACCTCTGAATATAAAAAAAATGTATTTTTAAAAATATATACACCTATTTGTTAATATTAAGACTGGAATCTAGTTCTTGTAAGTTACCTTGATAAAAAAATCCATAAAATAAAATGACTGGATTAGTGGATAACACTAACAGACACCATTATGTAAACAGTTTGAGTCTGAAACTGTAATGATGCTATATATTATTATAAACCTTTCACACACAAAAAAAAGTTAACAATAAGAAATGCAAAACAAACAACTTGCATAATTCAAAGAATTTAAATTCTGCATATATTTCCAAAATATCATGTCAAATGTAGATACATCATAAATTATTTCTGTATACCTTATAATCTCTCTGTCTACTTACTGCTGAAATACAGGAGATATCATAATATTTTACATACCTTTAATATTTAAAAAAATGGCAAAAAAAATTATGACTAACTGTAATGTTATTGCTTATTTATTCTAATAATAGTAATATCTATGCACCTCATTTCCTTCTCTACAAATTAATAAATATTGTTTTTTAAAATTCGGTATAAAAAAAATTACAATGTGAAGAATACTACTTTTTATGTGTGTAGAGGGGAGGTTTGCACTAGTTACGGAGTTGTCTCCTTATAATTGCTTGCAGCTAATGAGTAAGCTCTTATTTTGAAACTCTATCAGAAGAGTTTGTTTTTTTAAATACAGGAAAATTTTGTGTCAAATTTCAGACAATATGTTGATGACCTATAGGCCACTGGTCGTATTTACCTATTACTGATATTAGTTATAAACTTATATTAAAACTTATATATCTCATTGCATATGATTTACTGCAATTGTATTCAAGTTAAAGTGTTGTTTGTCAGCTGATGTGATAAGTTAACTCAGATCATTTACTGACATTCAGCATAATATAGCGAATTGTTATTTTGTTGGGAGATATATAGGCTACTGTATTTTTTTAAATCATACTCTAGTACTTTGTAGTAGTACAGCATAATATTCACATTGCAATATATTTACTATAAAGCTCACAAATTTCTTCTTTTTGTCTTTTTTTAAAAATGAAATGAAAACAAGTGAAGAGAAAAATTTGGGATGGAGAAGTTAGTAAAATAATAAATCCTGCGAAACACTAACATAAACTAACAAAACAAAACCGAAAATGATCATTACTGGCATCTTCACAACAAAAAAAACAACCGAAAGTAGACTGATCGGTCAGCGAGCAAATACATATATTGTATTCACTGTTTGGTATTGCAAAATAATAAATGCACTTTTATTTTATATAATAAAGCACAGTTTATTTAATCAAAGCTTATTAATGCTCCCATTACTTTATTTGGTGTAGGTAAAAATTCACAGTAAATTATGAAACTGAGAGGTAAAAACTACAAGAAAAATACGCTTACAGCCTGTCGAGTTAGACTGCATCTTAAAGGCTTGGTAGACTCGTCAATTTTTAATAATCCTCGAGTTTGAAGTTTTCGCACAACGTGTGAAACATTCCGACTGTTAGGAAAGTATTCAGATATTTCTGTAATAGTAGCACTTGACGACGGGCACTTCCTTAGGTAACTGACAATCTCTCCATCGTCAGCCATTGCCTTATTTGAAGACTAATCACGTGATTCACAGGAACCCTTTTCTTGTGACCTATACAGACTAATTTTAGAATGCACATGTATAGCATGCCGTTTAGTGTTTATGCTATTCTTTTTGTTTATGAATCTTATGTGCAAATGCAGCCCATTAGCTTTTTTGATTAACCACTTACGTGCACTTTTTTCTAACATGGAAGTTAGTCAAAATAAATTTTAGGCTTATTGGAACAGACAAACAATTTCAGTTATTTAAAAGTAAAAATTAGAACCCTTAGATATAAAATCTAATTTGCTTTCAGTAAATTGCGTAGTTTTATCTAGGACTTTCAGAAGCCTGTTGTCAGGAACCACACGCAGGTATTTTTTATATATGCCCCTACATTGCGACGACTGTATGAAAATGTTCCAACATTTGCAAAAACCAAGATCTTATATTTTTTATTGTTATGCTTGCCATTTGGCAGATTCGGTTAGGATAGGCCTATATTTTTGCCTTGTGTGCGTGTAAGGCTAAAAATGCGATTACTATGGTCCTTCTCAGATACTTGAGGAATTTCAAAAAGTGTATAAAATATTGTGGAATGCACAAAAAGAAAAATCAAAATATATATATTGCTCTTTCAAACGACGAAAAACTGTCGTAATTTTCATTATAAATGACAACACAGAACTCTCACGAAAATAATAATACATATCGTGACGCGATATTTGGTCAAGGGAAATCACTTGTTTAGCTTAAATCCGGGACGTCTGTACTCGTTCGCGGGGAAAACTTACAGAAACAACTTTATGTAATAACAGTCTTAAGGCGAATTGAACAGGAAAATTGAAATTATAAAATGAGAAAGACCCATTGAATGAGTGAAAGTAAGACTAGTCTGTATTAACATCTTCATTACTGATTGCTAATGCTAATTAAGCTACGGTGAGTGTTTATGTCCATTGGAGTGCAAATTTTGAAAACTAGTAAAAGTAGTATTAATACTTTACTATTATTTGTATTAATACTAAATACATGTACTGTTGGTTATGAATTAAAAATGTATAGAAAATATCACTGGGCCTGTTTGATAAGATATTTATGTAACTTGGAAAATATTAAGCACTTTTCTTTATTAGAAATAGAACGGGTACAGCTAATTATTTTAATAAACTTAATTCATATAATTATAAATATATATTCTACTTTAGCAAACAAAAGAACACTACTAGTACCAGCAGCTGTGTTAACTGCTTATTTAGTTGAGTTATTGATCTTCATCTAGTTGATATAACTCATATCATTTAGTAGAAGATATAAACTCGTAACTTTGCTGTTAATTTAAGTTTAATTACAGTTGAAAATACATTTGGATTTTTATTCGCAGTTATTAATTTATATAAATATTAATAGTTATAATAGGCATATTTAATTATTATTCAGGCATTTTCAGTCATGTGATGTACATACATAGCGCCTTATTAAATTGGCTTAAGAAGTTAAGTTAACCTAGTTTAAACAATAAAGCCAAAAATGATAATTCTTACATGCATAAGTTCTATAACTATTATTATTTTATTCTTAATAATTATTTTCAGTATTTTGAATAAACACATTTATAGAAACTGACATTCATTGTTCACCTGTAAAAAAAAAAATAATAATAATTATCTGTAAATGTTCACAGATTTTAGTTTCCATTTTTGAAGAATAGCTCTTGGCCTCATATTTGATTGTCTTTGCAATTTTTAATACTTGAAACATATTATTAATAATTAATGGTATATTAATTATTATGTATTAAATTATTATTCATTTACATTAGGACCTAATAAGAGTGGAGCCTGTGATTTTTTTAAGTTAATTTAACACATTTATTCAAATTTCCCTTTAATCAAAAACTTTATGATTACTTCATCATGCTTCACAGCTTTTACTTCAAACTAATATTTAAATTTATGCTAATTTGAACAAATACCCTGATCATTACAGCATATTTTGATCTAAAGCAAATGCATGTCTTAGATTATTTTCTTGAAAAATTACAACTACAAGTGTTAAAAATTTACCACTCAGTTATTGTCCTGTTTTGAAAATACAAACATATAACTTGAGACTACAGCATGCATTCCCTTAGTTAAATACAAGAGCTGTTTGTAAGTAAATATGTTTGAAGATCACAATTCAATTGTGCCCATGATAAGAATAAGGAAACTGCATGAATTGTACTTTTCTGTAGAAAGTACGTTGAATTTCAGTTATCATTTTTTTTAATTAGCTCCCTTCTCCCATTTACCCTTTGAAGGAATTACTTTGTTAATTTTATCTCAGTCATTCTTTCCCCTGCATTGCTAGTGCAGGTATCAGTATCGATAACAGAGCTATATTCACATGAACATATGGGAGTCTTTGGCATTGCTCTAACTCTAAGGTACTTAACTTAGTTACTGACTTCTGAACATCTTCCACACCAGGGCTATTTTTTTATTACTTGAGTCTCAACCTTCTCTCATTCCTCCTTTTACTCCTCTCATTCCTCTAACTCTTCTTTTCCCTCCACTTTCCGTCATTCTTTCTCATACTTCTTTCTCTTCTTACTCCTTCTCTAACTCCTCCTCTTTTTTCTTCACTTTCTATTATTCTTTCTCATTCCTCCTCCTCTAATCTTAAAAGGCAAAATCTACATACACAATCAAAGAACTTTTGCCTTCTTTTTTAATATACAGACCCACTTATTCCTTATCCAAAATCGTATGTGTCAAAAGAAAAAGATGATTTTAACTGTAGTAAACATTAATCAAAATCCAACCAAGAATACATGTATTATTGTATCTCTCCAACTGATTATATATTATGAGATTATATAAACAGAAGCCTAGTTTTTGCGCATTGATGATCTAGAAATTACATATTTACAATAATGATAAAATGAAATCTGTCAACCACCACAACACATTATTCTTAGTCTTACTCTAAGCAGCTTTGAGCAAAATAACAAGAAATACAAATCCATCAACTAGTACTGCATATTACCCTTAATCTTAAAACTGCTTTCTAGAGAGTACAGCTTGCTGTTACCAAGACTACCAAATTCAGAGTCCCAATTTTTTTTTTTATTAAATTTTAGAAAATCAGCTGGTTGCTGGTAAATTTTAGTACATCACAAGTTATTGTTTTATTTTCTTGTAGGATTTTTTATTTTCATTTTCATTTCAAATTGTGAGATTTTTATTATTGCTTTACAATTATATGCTGTTTAACAACCTTGACCTAGGAAGTGAATTTGTGGTGTTTCAAAACAAGCCCAACTACCATTATCATTGACTGATTGAAGGGGGTCAAACCTCAGTCACCCTCTTCTGAGGCCAATGCTTTGATCTCATAGCTCCCCTAATTTGCTTTAATATTATAGCTACAAAGCTGTTATGTCTACATTCTTTGCATTCTTCATACAGATATTGACACTTAAGTTGAATTTGCTTAATTTGAATTTTATTTTAATAGTACATGTATTTCTTTAAAAATACATTTAAATTTTAATACTTTTTAATTTTTTTTGATGATTTGCAGTGTTATTTTCACTCTTAAACTATTTTTGCCAGATATATCAATTGGTGGTGAGAGAAAAGTGAGCTCACATATTCCAAAAGAATATTACATGATGACTACTCATCAGATTTCCACCCGATCTTGCCATACAACCCTTAGAGAGATAAATACGAGTTCTTTAGCTTCACGTCAACAGCAAGTTAAAAAGGAAATGCCTGCTTCAAAAGAAACTAAAGACTCTATGTCAGCTTTTATTTTGCACCACCCTTATGTTCCAACGAAAAGGTTATCTTCGCCTTCACTATCACCACAGAAACAAACTGCTAAATATCGAAGAATTAAACTTGAAAATAATTCTGTTTCAGAGAAACACTCTTCCGACTCTGAGGTAAAGTTATATATATATATATCTAGGCCATTATATTGTGAAATTGATTTTTTTAACACTATATATAATAATTTATTCTTTTAATTGTACATGTATTTGTTACTGGATCAGTTTCTTTTATTCCCCTGAGATTTGATGAGTTGTACACAATATTTGGGGGTCTGCTCTATATATGGTCTACTCTGCCCCTTTGTATTTGCAGCCAAAAAGTGGTCTGGGCACTTTTGCACAAGACTGGACACAAACTGATACAACATTCATTCTCCCTTTTAGTTTTACTGACAGTACCTTTATTAAATGGAAATGTCAATATAATGATGTTAGTTTAAAGTTCATGAATATAATAAACAAATAATCATTGAAAAGTCATTGTAACAAGTATGCATTAAAAGTCAGCATCAAGCTATTTCAACTTTGGCAGTAGCTCCATCAGTTCTAAATTTACATAAGCTTTGGCAATAGTTCCCTGAGCTCTATAGTTATGTAAATTTTGGCAATAGCTCCCTTAGCTCTATAGTTATGTAAACTTTGGCAATAGTTCCCTTAACTCTCTAGTTGAGTAAACTTTAACAGTAGCTCTTTTAGTTCTATAGTTATGTAAACTTTGGCAGAAGCTCCTTTAGCTCTATAGTTATGTAAACTTTGGCAGAAGCTCCTTTAGCTCAACTGTGACATAAACTTAAGTAGCAGACTAACTTCTAAGTGTCTATCAATAAAGTGGGAGTGATTCCTTAATATAAAATTTAAAAACTGAACTGACACTTGTAAAGCATCTAGATCTAATCTGGGTGACTGCAATCACTGAGCTCATCCACTGAGAGGATAAAGGGTAAATTCGCTGTCACCAAGTGTCTGTCATATTGAAAAGTTGGAAGCTTCGTAGCAGCTGTGGTAACTACACATTTGACATCAACCTTTTTCAAGAGATCTATATCCAATTTTACAAAGCTATAATTCAATAAATTTACAATGCAACATATAAACAATCAAGAACAGGGAAGATCCTCAGGCCTATCACCTCTGATAATAAATATCAATGAAATGCATACATATAAAGCGATAGCCTTACATTGTAGAATATTTTACTCCATCTACTTAAGCATTTTATACTTAAGAAAGATTTGGGAAAATTGTTTAAATTATTTATACAGTGTAATTGCAATACTTGTTTAAGACTAAAAACCAAATCGATCTACCTATTTCTGTGCATTGTAGTTCTTGTTAAACTGTGCATTGAAGGGTATAGAGTTAGCTCAAATCTGCTGAAGAGGTTTTAAGTAGTATTAATACTATTATTTATGACACAATCGTTACTATTGAAGCTAAATCAGGATTAGTGTTGTCAAAATTCATCTATGTTTAGAATAAACCAAATTTCATTTACACCAACATTTTCTCCAGTGCTAGTGTCTGTATACTGATATTTTGGTAGTTTTGTATATTTCCTTAACATATTCATCATGATCAACGTCGAGTGGGTATTTTGTCAAAAAGATTACACAGTATGTGCTTTGATTTTGAAAAATACAAGATACTCTCTTAAATGTATACAGTTTTTTCTAATGTGACTAGAATTTTTTTAAATATATTTTTATTCACAAACATTTTTTTTACATGTAATGACAAAATATCGTTAACATGAAATATTAGGCGATTGAATACTGCAAGTTTAAGGTTCAAAATATTTTCAAGAATGTTTAATTTGATCACCTAAAATATAAAAATGTTTTTTAATTCTAAATATTAAAAACAAAATAGTTGTAAGAAATGTCTAATAAAATTCATTAGGTATGATTCTGTATTTAGAACTAGTATTATAAATATTTTAAGCCAAAAGTGCTGTGCCATTTTTATGAAATGGCTGCCACTATATACTGGTAAAAAATTAATTAAGAGTGTAAGTTCTACCATTATATAGTGATATGTCAGTCAGATATGTTTCCAGCCTGGGGTTAAGGGTCAGCCTTTCTAGAAGGTAAATTTATATGTAGTCTGTTTTTAGAGGAGAGATGTGGCTACATAAGCCATTATGTGACAAGACTTCAGCACTGTTAGGCTGGTATTCTCAAAATGGATGCACTGAAACTTCTGTTAGCAACACAGCAGCAGCACTTGGACGTCCTTTCCATTTATAATTTATAGCTCACTGGACTGAAACACAAAAATTTGAAATCATCTGACAGACTTCAGACATACCTTGTTTAAATATACAATGCAATTTGGAGAGATTTTATTTATTTTTCCAGAAAACAATTGTGCTCCTTAAACTAAACAATTATCAGCATTCTTTTTCTTCTTTACGTTGACATCTTTTCCCCACAGGAATTGCGTGGAATCTCCTTGATGCTCTCAGTTTCTGTAGAGTTCCTGTGGGGCCTTCCTCCTTATTTATGGAAGTTATGGAAGTAGTTTTCCAATTGCCTGTCATTGTTTACAGTTTAATACATGTTTTAGTAGTGTTTCAATGATTGTATGCATTGTTTTTCCTAGGAATTGTGTTAATATGTGTATAGAACTTTTTTTTTTAAATGTGAGGAATCTATTTGTAACTTCCTTTAAGTTTGTTGTTTTCTTTTTTATTATTTAGTGTGTAATAGTGTGTGTGGGGTGGGTTTATTAATATTTATTTTTATAATAAGTGTGAATATGTGATGATGGCTTGGTGTATGTGATTTTGGTGATATTTATTTGGAAAGAGTAGTGTTTGTGTAGTAACTGGTAAATGTAATAGTCTCATTGTGTCAGTCAAGCATTTTCTTTCTTCTCTGTATTTGTAACAATGTAGTAGAAAGTGTTCTATTGTGTTGTCTGTTCGACAATGAGTGCATGATTTTGGTTCATTATTTAGGTTATGTGTAAATCTTGTGGAGTTGTATCTTAGTCTATATATTGCTCTGTTGTGTGTTATGTTCGTTAAGTATGGGTGGAGTGGTGTAGGGAACTTGTTTTTAAAGATTTGTGCTTGCAGTTCTGGTATGTGTATTGGGGTGTTTAGAGGTATTCCATGTTTGCTACCATATTTTGCTCCTTTGTCCGCTGTTTCATTTCCTGTTATGTTTATGTGACTGGGGATCCATAACACTTAACAGTGTTGTTTTTATTTCTTTTTTTTTTTCCTAGTGTAGTTATTTGTTTGCATATTGCATTGGTGATTTGTGCTCTTGTGGTTTGGAAGGGGTTAGATAAATTTTGTAGTGATGTTAGTGAGTCTGTGAGTATGAGTATTTGTGTTTTGGTAATTATCAGCATGAGTAATAGTCTTTCCTAAATACAAAATAGCAACTTTCACAATTTGATGTCAGTGTTGGTAATGGAGAAAATACCAAGTGACACTCAAATAGTGTCTGACATTGAATCACTATCAGAACACTAAAAGTTAACAATAACTGAGTGAATGGCTAAACACTAAAAGAAAATAATTTTAACCAGTCATTAAATGAATATTTGAACAATAAAAATTAATTATCTGAACCAATACAAACAGAATGACAACAATAAAAAAAAAAATCAAACATTACATCTAGACATCAGAAAGAAAAATTACAGCTTTAATTTATATGATTCGGTTTTGCCAGATACTCACTGATTATTACAACAAGCGTTTTTTATTTGGGTTTTTTTTTTCTTCATTTTGTCATATTAGGAAGTGCTGGACTATGAGAAAATTCGCGAAAAAAACCTTCGTGATAATGAAGCATTCTTGGTCTCCCTTGGCATTCAAAAGGTGACGGTTTGTTCTCTCTGTATGTGTTTATATTATTAATAATATTGATAATTGTATCACTGCTTTTGAAAAATAATTATTTTAACATTGATATTTTTTATTGATACTTTGATAGGTAAACGTTTTATGGCTTATTTCTGTACCTGCTGTTTAAAGGCAGTCACAGTGTGGCAGAATAAATTTGAGTTCAAAGACGTTAAGCACAAGATAGATTGTCAGTCAGCTAATAAAAGTAATATTTATCAAACATAATATTTGGATTACTGTTAAGTTTAGACAAAATACACATTGTTATTTTAAATAATAATATTAGTGTTATTATTCTCTTATATAGCTTACATATACCAACTATTAAGGTAAATGTAGTAATAATTGTAATCATTGAAAGTTGGATTAAACTTGCACTGTTAAAATAATTTTTATCGTACAGTCTCATTAAAATTATGTATAATTTTTATTTTAGTCTCATTAAAGTTATACATATATATATATATATATATATAATTTTTATTTTTTCAGGCTAGGGACGCTCTTAAATCTCTGAGCAAAAACTCTATGAAAACAACTCTCCATAAACCTCACAGGTATGTGTCTTGACGATTTAAATCATGTCACTAATCAGTTACAAATATATTGCTATTCATTTAAAATACTGTAGTTAAAATGGCTGTCAATAAATATCTGGGGAAGGGGGGTGGGTGTAGAACTGGTGCAGGATGTGCACATGGATGAGTTGCGATGGCAGCCACTTTCATGGAACAGAGAGGACACCCTGTTTAATTGTGTGTGATTTATTAAGTAAGGGCAAAAATTTCCAGTTAGATAGAATGCACATTAACTACTAGCTATCAGACTATTAAATTTTATTTGAATATACAATGGTACATGAAAAAAATGTATTGCTGCTGCAGTCAAAGAGAGGAGAAACCATACCTTATGAAGGCTTTTTAACCACAATTGACTATTATAGTTTTCATTTTATGTACTTATAAAGTGTTTCGAATTTTCATGTTGCATTCGTTTCTTTCTTAGCACTTAGAAGCCAGGCTGTTTATATTGTTGGTGATTAATATTTTTAATTTTCACTTATTTTAGTCCCAGTTACAGTATTTTTCTTCTTACTTTTTGTTGAATTGACTTCAATTTAATTTTTGTTTTGGCTCATTGTAGTCCTAGTTAAAAGATTTTTACCTTATCATCTGACATTGCAGGGAATTCAAACCAAAAGAGGTGTTGCCTCGACGCCAAAGTTTAAGGATTCGCAGAATTAACCCTTTAGGTGTGCCACTTCCTCCAGTACCTGAACCAGAACCTGTGGTCGAAGAACATGTATGAAAATGTCACAGAGCAACTATGAAAATATTATAAGAGTTGTTAAAAAGCATGCGTGAAGATGATATAAGAGTTATTAAAGAGCATGCATGAAGATGATATAAGAGTTATTAAAGAGCATGCGTAAAAATTATATAAGAGTTGTGAGAGAGTTTGTATAAAATCTACAGAAGAGTTGCTTCTTAGATTTTCAGTATTTCAAATAAAACATTTTGTCAGTAATTCATTTCAGAGGCAGAAATAGTGCTCCCTAATTATCCAGCTATAATTTTTACGTAGATTTGAATATAATGTGGGTATATACTCACATACTTTTAACATCAAAATCCTCCACACACAGAACCTGCTAACTGGATCATACTGATGTTAAGTAATTGATGGGGGGCAGGGGTCACACTAATTCTGAGGAAGTGTAAATGTATACACAGTATGCTTCAATTATATATTGTATAAGTCAGTTAACTTATGAAATAATCTGCATTTAATTTCTTTTGGAAGAAATAATTGAAATGTTCATTTTCAAGTAAACTAAGATATAAGCTTATATTTCATATAAAAGCACACTTATTTCAAGACAAATGCTTGGAAGTGAAATCGAAAATACTAATGACCATACTAAATCATTCAGAGATATAAATTATGTTTGTTAGGTTTTTTCCAGTTTTGAAAAGCAGGTAATTTGATTTAAGATAATGATTGTGTGTAGAAGTATTATCACTGAGAAATATTTTATTTTATTGTTTAATAGTTTTCATCATAAATTAATATGTAAATTTAACTGTATAAGTAGATTATGGAGGTGGTATAAATAACTCCATATTGAGAAAATAGCTAACAGTTATTAGAAATTGAAAATCAGTATTAGAAATGTAATTAAATATATATATATATATATATATATATATGACTTTTCTTTATTCTGTATCCCCAAACTGCATTTTTTCAAATTATATATATAATTTTAATATAATTCAAATTATATATATAATTTTAATATAATTAAAATTATATTTATTCATTTACACATTTCATTATCATCATTTAGATTAGTGTTCGATAAAAATGTAAATTAAAACAGCCGTATAACAGCCAACACTTGTGCAGGGTTCTTACAATCTTTGCTTTGACAGTTTTAGAAACAACAGTTGGATTAAAAATTTTAATGGAGGCAACTAGCATCAAATATATTAAATGCCTTATTATCAGAGGCATCACCAGCTTTCTATGTTAAACTTTATTATAATATGGGTCACCAGCTTTCTATGTTAACGTCATAATATAGACATTCTTCATTCAGAGTTGAAAATTGAATGTTTACTGAGGGTTCCAATTCAGATAGTTTTTGGTTTTATAAGTCATACATATGTTGATGTTAAGTGTTTAGAATTTGGAAGTACAAACTTACATAGCTGTATTTGTTCATGCTGCTAGTCAACTCAGTAATACATAAAAATGTTATTTGGTATGGGATTAATTACTTCACACTTCATCAGTTCTCAACACATTTAGTGCCTAAATTTTGGTCATAAAAACATGTTAATGGGGATTTAATTCTCATGTCCATCACAATGATATGTATAAAATTGTTATCACCTTTTATATTTCTTCACTGTACTTAATCAGAAAATGTAATTATTTTTTTTAATTGTTTGTTAATGAATAGCTGATACTGTTTTGCTTAGACAGATAGACACTAGAATCAGTATAATAATTTATAACAAGATTGAAATTTTGTTAGTTTCAGTAAATCACTCTTATTTATTTTTTTATGTCTCTAGCTACGTTTACCTGATGGCCCTCTGCAGATGACAACAGCTTTTGACCTGATAGACGATGGTGGCATTGGGCACATGAGCTTGGTCAACCTAATTACAAATATTGATAAAGAGAGTTGTTCTTATTCTCCTCATAAAAGTACATTGTCAAGGTAAATAAAATGCATTCATTTTGAAAGTTAATTACTTAAAAGTTACCCTGATATTCATAATTTTCCCTGTGCAATCACAAGATAAGTCTATTCTCTCTGATAAAGTTCATCTACTCTAAATTAATGTTTTCAGGAGTATGAATAAGCAATTATTTTTCTTGTTTTCCCTTCTCCCTGTATTTACTTCTTAATTTCTTATAATCCCTTTTTCAACTCGAGAGCTTTACTTTAATCATAGAGAATCCTGGAGAGAAAGGCTGTATTAAGGTTGCAAAGAAGTGTAGGTGTGAAGAATAATTTCTATTTTTTGTTTTATTTTATTTCTCTGGCTTTTGTTAGATTTTTTTTTAATGATTACATTTGATTATTTCCCCTTGGCAAATCCTTCTCTGAGCTACTTTTCATTTGAATGGCAGTAACCTTTGAAGCAAGTGAATACATCGGAATCTACAAAAAAACCAACTTATTTCATATAAATTTAATATTCTTTCAGTGTAAAGACAATCAGGTACATAAATTAGCAAATTTATTGCATCTGTTCATTTCTGTTATGAATAATAATAGAACTTTTTCTCTTGACTTTTGTAAATAGTGCCCCCATTTTTGGTATTTCACTGGACTCGAGAAATTTTATGATTTAAAAAAATTTTTTTTTTAGTGTAAGTCTGAATACAGATTTAATAATAATTTTTTTATTGTCTGTGTACTTTAGTTTTATAAAGGAGTTTGGAAAACTTTGTGCCCGAAAGGTGAAATTGTGCAAGGATCGTCTTTTCTCAGTCACTTTACACCCAAGCACTGATAAAGTGTTGGCCATTGCTGGAGACAAGTGGGGTCAAGTTGGATTCTGGAATGTTGTAAGTTACAAGTTCACATTATTATTTTTTTTTTTTCATTTATGTGCGTTGTAAGTATGCTTATTTATTGCCATTGAATCAAGTTTTGTGGGAAAATTTAAAAAGGAGCTAAAGAATGTTTTATATCAACAAAACTTAAGGAGCCTCATATTTTTATTGTACTAAAATTATTTTGCCCCCCTGTGTTGTGCAGTTTTTATAAGGATAAATTTTTAAATGCAAGCAGACTTACATAATTCTTTGGCAGAATGTAATAGCCGCAACACTGCACCTACATTACAAATCCCATTGTGTTTACCTGATTTGTGCCTAAGTTATGATAGATGTCTCTCTTTTGAGTAGAAACTAAATTAATCTCCTGGTCATTTTAATTATGATCAGTGTCGAGAATGATTTAATTTGTAAGTAGAAATAATAAAAAATGAATGATTTTTAATTTGTAGGTAGAAATAATAAATCAGTGATTTAATTTGTAAGTAGAAATAATAAATCAATGATTCAATTTGTAAGTAGAAATAATAAATCAATGATTTTATTTGTAAGTAGAAATAATAAATCAATGATTTCATTTGTAAATAGAAATAATAAATCAATGATTTTATTTGTAAGTAGAAACATTAAATCATGAGACTTAGAAAACTTAAAACAAATTCATTGCCTGTAAAGGTGGAAATTAAAATTAATTTTGTTCCCAAATTTTTATATCTTGTGAGACATGAAAAAATTTAGCTTTAAAACACATTAGTGTTAATGATAAGATTATTAGTTTGTAATAGATGATGTTCCAAGAGCAGTTCTAGTTTTTATTTCAGAAGCAAGTTGTTCTCTGCTAAGTGTGCTTAATCAGTTTGGATACACTTGGACAACTGTACAATTCATCATGTCTACCCTTACTTGAAATTTGACATTATTCTATCAACTGAGAGAAAGCTCCAGACTATATAAGCGAGGGTAGAGCCATATGCGCAATGAGATAACAGTCCAAACAGCTAGGCCTCCCTAAAACACTTAAATTAATTGTAGAGGTCATGACATTCTTGTCCTTAAATAATAAAGAGATGACATAAAGAGGACAATTGTGGTCTCAGTATCATTAACTTTTTTCCAGTTAAGAAAAGGTAGACTTGTTCTGTATATTTTTTTGGTATAGAACCCACTATTAAACTTGTTTTGATAATTAGACCACTAGTATAACTGTTAAATATAAGTTTAGATTAAATAAATATTTGGGGTGGGGGGGGGTTGTTTAATCCTTTGTGGACATTTTGGACATTGTTGTGTAAATTTATTTAAGCATCTGGTAAAATGGTGATATTGGGACTACCTACTAACAGTCACCATATAAATCAAGTTTGCACTGCACATTTTGATTATAGAAAAAAAAACATTGATGAATTCTTAAACAGATTTTAAAATCTTGCACAAGAGATAAGTGGTTGTTTGAAAGTTAGCTAATACAACGTTCATTATGTTGAATCTCTTTATTGCATCCATCTTTCCACTTGTTAAAACAATAATTTTAAAAATGTGTTTGCAGATGGGAAGGGGGGGGAAGATGTTACACAGAATAAAATATTTTATTAAAATGAAATAATTGAAAAATCAACTCTATTGACCCGGGAGACTAAAAACTTTGGTCTCAGTCTGTTATTTCATCATGTGGTTGTATTGCAGAACTCAAATGATGAGGGAAACAGTGTTGTTGTGTACAAACCTCATTCACGGCCCGTATGCCACATCCATGTGCCACATTGGGAACCACAGAAAGTTTATTCCTGCAGCTATGACTCGACTTTACGATGTGGTCACTTTGACACCGGCATTTTTGAAGAAGTTCGTCTGTCAATAAATTTTATCTAGAAACATTACTTTGTTATTTGTTATTTCCACGTTGTGCTGCAATGACTCACATGCCACACTCATCTTCTCTCCCCTTATTGCACATTCCACCAACTCTAATTATCTTAAATTGTTGCCCCATTTTCACATTTTCTTTCATGATCTTACAGCATCTTTTAACATTTATATTTCAATCTCAATCTCTCATATTTCTTAGCATTTAAAATCATTTTCATGTGCCCTTTCTTATGCTCAGAAATATTGTTGAGTGCTTTGTCTCTCGTAGAATCACTCTTAAATTTGTTGTCTTTCTGTGAATCGCTGTGTGTTGCTCTCTTTCACAGAAAATAACTTAATTGCCGTCTTTTTTCTTTTGCATCATTGCTATTCTCTCCCACTCAGAATCACTCATATTCTGCCTCTCTCGCACATTCATAACGTTTACTGTTGCTCTCTCTTATAGACTTTGTCTCATTTGAATATATGCTAAACATTAGCAAGGAATTCAAAATGTACCTTGTTAACAGTATGAGTGTATTTTGGTTTAGGCAGAACTAGTTGTATACTTGGCTGACTTACGTCCCCCTTTCTTGTTAAAATCCATCTCACACCACTTCTCATGCACAGATTCACTCTCATATACTCTTGTGTTCTCAGTGCACAGAATCACTTTCATGTACAATTTCTCAATGCACAGAATCACTTTCATGTACAGTTTCTCAAGCACAGAATCACTTTCATGTACAGTTTCTCAAGCACAGAATCACTTTCATGTACAGTTTCTCAATGCACAGAAACATTGTAAATCATTCTCTCTGATACAAACTCGGATCCTTGACACTTTCGTCTTAAATTTCCTTTGTCACATGCAGTTTTATTGTATTCTTTCATCTTTGTGTGTCCAAGTGTATTCAAGACTTTAATATTAATCTTTAGGTTTATTCCGTGCCAGAAGACCATGATGACTTGTTCCGTAGCTTTGATTTCTTGTCTCCAAACACTCTACTAGTGGCCCAAATGATGGGGGGTGTGGCACTTGTCGACACACGGACTACTCAGTATGTTTACATTTTACGATAGTTTTAAGAAAGTCCTGTTCTTTTATATATTCACCTTTTTTTCCCTTTTTTCATTATGTATTGTCACATTTGACATTTGTATTATTTCACAGTTTATTTTGCATACTGGGATTTTTAACATTAAAATTTTTTTGATAATAAAGATGACTAGTTATATTTTTGTTGTGTGCTCTGCATTTTAAATTTTGTAATGGTAACAGTAATATCAGAATTTATACTTTTCCTTAAATTAATAGTTCTTTCAGATTTTTCATCAGAGAAAGAAATGTGTCGCAAAGAATGTCACATCTTTGCATTTGTGATAATTTTTCCATCATACACAACTACATGTCTAAAATTTTATTCTAGAGTTATCCTTCCATATGACCCAGGCTTACCATATAGTTGTAGAATATCCAAAGAACATCCTAATGAGTATTATTCTTTTATGACGACAACTATGTGGACATTGTTTATAAACACCATTCATATTTTCTTGTTTTTAACAAAATTGTGTGATATTCTTCTGTGCAGAAACAAGGCTGACAATATGTATCAGGTTTGCGACAAGCACCTAAGAGTTGTTTCTGTGCACCCACTTGATAAAAACTTCTTCCTCACTGCCGGCACAGATTTGTAAGTAGTATGGTGATGTAAATTCTGAAGTAGCGAATCAAAGTATGGCACATATAGCTCATTCATAATTACAATACAGTTATTGTCAAAATTTAGTCGTAAGAAAGGTGAACCTGACTGGACCTTAGTTTTACTTTTTATCTACTTTCTGTTAGATTGCCAGAATTCTCTGGTAAACAGTCTGAAAACAAATTATTTTGCTTGTAAGTGGTTTATGGTATTTGTACATGTACTATTCTCCCTTAGCTAAAGGCCATAGTAATGTATTTGAAGTATGGACCGATTACTTCAGAAATCACTTTTATCATTTTGGCCAATTTGAGACGTATTGATAAAAGTTTATTATTACGCGTACATTTCTGTTCACCTAGTCACCCGTCTATGCTTGTTGGAAAATATTTATACTTAATGATTCATCAAACATTTCAATTTTTGTTTAGTTGCAGTCAAATTTCATCATCAAAATTCCCTGCCACCTCTTACACCCCTTTATAAAAGTCATACTATTGGACATTGATTTTGTGTTGGTTTATTTTCTATAGGAAGGCGTGTATATGGGATATCCGGAATATGAAAGCCAAGGGAAGCAAGCCAATACACACCATTCAAACCTACAGAAGTGCTTCCAGTGCATACTTCTCTCCCTTGACTGGCAGTCACATTCTGACTTGTGTCAGTGACAACACCCTGAAGTAATGTTTCATATATTGTAGTGCATGTGGGTCATGTGTTTCTTTATTCCACCCACCCCCTACCAGTGTGTGTATTTGTAAACAAATTTAATAATTATAAAATAATAATCACTTAATTCAGTGTAGTGAATATTAAGAAATTTATCAACTTTTAAAATATTTTTACTGTTTAGATTCTGAAGTGTGTGTATGTAAGTATTTCCTATTCAAAGGCCTCTACACTTCCACATAAATTTAAAATAACTAATTTAGCATCTGAAAATGTAAAAACTATCTACCTACAAAAAAAAAAAAAAATTCAAATAAATTACTTTGGTCAACCCTTTCAGACATTTACTCATAAAAATTAACTTTAATTTTGCTGTACAATTAGTTTATTTTAAATATTTAAAACATAATATTTTGTAGGTGAGTGTAGACACTGTTTACATGTGCCTGATTTTTCTGAGTACCATTTTGAAGAGTTAATTAATTCATGTTAAACTTGTTTGATGGTGAATGCATTCATGAACAAGGAATAAAGAACCCCTCTTTTTATGGTGCAACAGAATTGTTAAATTTACATTACTCCCTTTGCTGCCCCTGTAGGTTGGGACAAAATTTCAGCGTGACGTCTCAAAACATATCAATGTAAAATATATAACTGGTAGGTTGCTATGGCAAGGACAAATTGACACACACACACACACGTGCACACACTCACACGCACACTTACACACACACTCATGCACAAACACGCACACTCACTCACACACACACACGCACATGCACACACATACACACTCACTCGCATGCACACACACACACACGCGCGCGCTCCCATTCTGGACTGTTTTGGCCTACTGACTTTGTTCGAGTGCAGAGAATCATTTGATAGTTAGAGCCATAGTTTAATAAGATCCACTAAAATAATAATTTCTGTTAGTGAGAAACTAGACTTATATCTATCTGATATAAACAAAAATTTAACATTTTGTGTTTCAGCATTTACAACTGCACATCATCATGTGGTGAAGTCACACTGAGCAAAAAGATAAGGTAGGATGCAGTTATTTAATATTTTTGCTGTGGCTGATGTTTATTATTTTATCAATAAGGTATGACACATTTTTTTTATTATTTTGTCTATGATTGGTGTTTGTTATTTTCATAGTATGGTAAGATACATTTTTTTATTATTTTGTCTATTTGGTGTTTGTTATTTTCTTAGTAAGATAAGACACATTTTTTTATTAGTTTGTCTATGGTTGGTGCTCATTTTTTATTTTCTTAATAAGGTAAGATACTTTTATTTATTATTTTGTTTGTCATTTTATCAATAAGGTATGATAGATTTATTTATTATTTCAGTTCATTTATAATTCATATGTTCGTTATTTTACCCCATTAATTTTTATATTATTTTGTCTATGATTGATGTTCGTTTTTTATTTTATCAATAAAGTTTGATGCAGGTATTAATTATTTTGTCTCTGATGAATGTTCATTTACAGTTAATTTGTTATTTTGTCAATTAGGTATGACATATATATTTTACTTTGTTTATGATTGATGTTCGTTTGTTATTTTGTTAATATGATATAAATGTTTATCATTTTGTCTATGGTTGATATTCATTTATTATATTGTCAGTAAAGTATGATGCATTTATTTATTATTTTGTGTGTGATTGTCAATATAATAATCCCTCCCCAACAGAAACGTCTGTATTTTTATGCTTTATTTTGGAAAATAATAGCAAACTGTGAACTCTTCCTATCCATCGTTTTACATGCCAGATTTAACTGGAGGTAGGGTGGGGTGGATTTTTTTTCCTAAAATTCAAATGAAAACAGTATTATTTTTTTAAAAATTCAAATACTGTAGTTTTAATAATGCATGGTCACAATTATGCTGATTTATTAAATTAAATAAAAACAAGACTCTGTGTGGATATGAAGATCTATGTATGCCTCCTTGCAAAAAACCAAGTGCCAGCTAAAATGTTCCATTTACAGATCCTTCCGGTTCAAGTTTTCTGGGTATTTTGCAATTTAAATGTCACATTTCTCAATGATTTATATTTGCTTCACTTTCCCACTCATTGCATTATAAACTAACACAGTAATCTCGTGCCCACTCTTAGATTCAAATTGTTGCTGTTTACTTGGGTGAAGCAGTTTGCTTCCCATGACTTACAAACTTGGGTATTCGTTTTTAAATTGAAACAGTCTTGTAAATCTGATAAATGAGTATTTGTTGTTAACATATTTTGCACATTTTCTTACACCCCATTCTGTGGTAGCTTAGTTTTTTCTCTAGTATGCAGACAGGTATTATTTTGTAATGGAAACGTTAGAGTTTTGCAAAGGTGAAAAAATCTTGTATGATTTGTGTTTTTTTTAAAAGATATAAAAATCCAGTGTGGTTTGGAGTGTTTCATAAAAAACTCTTGTATTGTTTGGAGTGTTTCTTTAAGGTAAAGAAATCCAGTATGGTTTGTGGGTGTTTTCCAAGGTATAAGAATCCAGTGTTATTTATGAATATTCCATAAAGGTAATGGAATCCACTATGGTTTGTGTTTCATAAGGTACAGGAAACCAGTGTGGTTTAATGAGTATTCCATATAGGTAAAGGAATCCAGTATTGTTTGTGAATATTTCAAAAGGTATAGGAATCGAGCATGGTTTGTGTTTCATAAGGTATAAGAATTCAGCATAGTTTGTGAGTGTTTCTTAAGGTATAGGAATTCACTATGGCTTGTGTTTCATAAGGTATAGGAATCCAGCATAGTTTGTGAGTGTTTCTTAAGGTATAGGAATCCACTATGGCTTGTGAAGATTCTCAAATGGTGGAGTTTGTGTTTTCTAAGAACAGCAGGAGCTGAATTACTCAATGCTTGAAAAAACTGGGTGAGAAACATTTCCAAGCACCTGCTAGGGAAGAACTACAGTGATGACATTTTGATAGAATTATTGCAAAGAAAGGGCCACAGAATAATGAGTTAATACTTTTAAGAATGATTAACAGGTTTCAATGAAACTTAATGATAAAGATATGGGTTTGAGATGTAAGAAAAAATATTTGGTTAATCAGTATGTTTGTTTTTATTTTCATTATTAAAGTCATGACAATCAGACCGGAAGATGGCTGACCCCATTTAGAGCAGTTTGGCACCCAGCACGGGAAGACATTTTCTTTGTAGGGTGTATGAAGAAACCACGCAGGGTGAGTTTATCTTTGGCCTGGCAGTGAAATAGAAGAATAAATGAGAAAACAACAAATAATACTGTTACTTTGAATATAAAGCAACCAGTGTTCTATTCAAAAAGTGCTCAATACAATCAGCACTCAACACAAAAAGTGCCTAACAAACAGTGCTCTATTTAAACAGCGTTCAGTACAAAAAATGCTTAACAGTGATAATATAATGCACAGACAGTGCTCAATACGATCAGCACTCAAAATAAAAAGTGTTTAACAGACAATGTGCAACAGGTACTTTTCACAGCAAGAGGTGCATCTTAAATTTTGAGAATTATATTATCTTTCATTCATAATATATTGCACCTCTCAAATGCAGACACGCATTGGAAGAGTAGTCTCCTCATACAGCTACTCTTCCCATTGTTAGCCTTAGTATTATAGGTAAATACTGCGAGTTAACACTAACCAGGTAAATATCCAAATAGAACTAGTAATGGACACCCACATTCAAAGGTCCCTTAAGCCAGACTTATTATTTATTTACTATGCACACACACACACCCACTACTACTAAGATCTTTTCTTTCTTTCCAAACACATCTCTCCGAAATCATGGATGTTAAGGCCACACTACTATATGCCAAGAAGGAAAAAAAAAACTATTTATCGACCTACAGCTTTCAAATTTGGAATATAAGTTGCTCTTTGTATACAATAGTAATAACAATTACTAGATTTAGAATATTTTGTTTAGTTTTTATTTTATTAATTTTTTATTGTTTGAAAATATGTACTATTTCACCATTTATTAAAAAAATCATAAAATATCATCTTGCATCAGTATTGGTAAAGAATCATAAAAGTAGAACATACACAACACATTTCTCATTTTCTTATCTTTTAAATTTAATTTTCTTAGCAGTGTTTAAGTCCTTCTTCATAGTATTTTCTGTACTGTATGTATGATATTCTGTGTATATATGTGTAATAGTAAGTACTGTGTATGTGTAAGAGTATACATGTATACATGAGCTTGTATGTGAATATATATTCTGTGCATGTATGTGATATATTTTCTGTGTGATTGTGCATGCAGATTGAAGCATTTGGTGCTGATGGGCATCTGGTACATGAATTCCTCAATGAAGAGGTGCTGACCTCAATCTGCAGCCTTGTCCACTTTCACCAGTCACGTCCAGCATTGGTTGGTGGAAATAGCAGTGGATATCTCTTTGCTTTCGTGTGAACGCTGTACAGACATAATTATTGTGTATGGTTAGACCCAATCGCAATGTACTGGCTAATTAGCTATACCTGAAGAACGGTTCATTGCTTCTCATGGGTTAAAGGAAGACAGAGACATCTCCTATGAAAGTATGGTTGACTTATACTCCAGCCTCTGAAAATCCCCTCCATCTGGTGCTAAGTTTATCTTGATGTTGGTTTACTAAAAAGGTTTTGCTGCCACAGAACTCTTGTTCAGTATTTGATTTATATTTTTTGAGGGGTTTGCTGTAGCAGAACTCATCACTAATTACTTTATTTCTTCATCACTGTTACATTAATCCTGAAGGTTTTGCTTTATGGAACTCGTAGTCAAGTTTTTTTTATTTATTATTTTCTGACGGTTTTGCTGTAGCAGAGCTCTTCATCACTAATTGATTAACTGATGAGGTATTTGCAGTAGCAGAATATTGTATCAAGTATTTGATTTCTTTTTCTTTAAATTTTGCCATGGCAGAACTGTTGATTCATATCTGCTTTAATATTTCTTTTAATATTTCAAATGGTTTTCTACTGTAGCAGAACTCTTGCTCAATATTTTTTAATATTTCTGAGTTTTATTGTAGTCTTAAATTACTATTAAATTTAATACTTCTCTTTGGCAAATATAAAGAATAAATATGTCCACAGTTTGAACACAATATACTGTTTTGTTTTTATTCAGTAGAAATATCACGTTTCTTAATTACGGATGTTTAATTTTAGTAATTCTCTCTTTTGTTATCTTCTCTTCATAGGTATAATGTTGGTAAATGACTTTATTTGTTGAATAAAAGTTGTTGTTTGTGGTAGTTGTGGACACACTTTGGCATCATACAACTACTTTAATAATTACTTATTGTTCTCAGTAGTCATGAATTAATCATATGTAATCATCTTACCTGAAATATTTTTCTAATACAACTAGTTGTTTCACTTTTAAAATGTGATACTTTGTTTTGCTTTGGATGGAAAAATATTTAACAGATGGGCATAAGTAATTGTTGTTGTTTTTTAAATATAAAAATTAAGTGTGTGTTTTAATTTTCTCTGCAAATGTTTTCAGAAACAAAGAAGAATGAAAGGTATTTCAAGATGTTGATTTATTTACTGGATGTTGTAAATGTACCGATGTCTATTTGTACTTCATTTTTCATGTCTTGCAATATAGTTGCCAATTATTGTTTTAACAGTGACAAAAGTTAAAGATTAAGAATTTGAAAGGCTATCTTTACTCAAAGTACTATTTGCTTTTTTCTTTTAGAATTTTGGGAATTATCACAAAAAATATTTGAATGATGTGTTTTTATATTATTAACATTTGTGGGTTTTTTTCAGGGGGTAGTATTAAAATGAGCAGGGTTTAAAGCTCTTTATTGGCATCTTATAAACAAATCATATTCCCTACTTTATCTTTTAAACTTTAAAATTGTTAATTTTTATAATTAATGTAACAGTTACTTGTCTTTCTGTATTTTAAGTCTGAAAAATAATTCCTGCTTGCTTTTAATTTCAGTAGCACTGAACTTTAACAATGACAGAGAAGATTTTAGTTATATTGCTTGTTCCAGTAAAATAATCATCTTAAGCAACTTTCATGTTTATTACAAATATTATTGAGCAGATATGATTATTACTTCTATCAAACATATTTGGGGTGAGTGTGTGTGATGTATGAGTGGGCAAATATGTGTGTGATGTATGAGTGGGCAAATATGTGTATGATGCATGAATGGGCAAATATGTGCATGATGTATGAGTGGGAAAATATGTGTATGATGTATGAGTGGACAAATAGGTGTGATGTATGAGTGGGCAAATATGTGTGTGTGTATGGATGAGTAAAAGCCATGTGCAAGAGGCCACTTGCACCCTTCTCAAGCATGAATACAGTCATCAAATAAACTGACAGATTGATGCAGAGATATTTAGCTCACCTACAGTCGATTTAATCATGTCTAGACAGCTGTAGGCAGTTGATCAAATGAATAAAAGTCTCATTCATGAACTGGTGACTTTCAATATTTAACAGTTAGGTAAATTACAGTCAATTGTGTTAGAGATGTTAAAGACAAAACAATATTTACAAGCTTGACACCATGGGCATTCAAAGTCTATGTAAATAATGCTATAACAACTTTTATAGTGTTGTGGCAGATCACTCTGCACTCTCCCAATATAAATAACTTGCAGTGTGATGTCTCTGCTGGGAGGATGATTCTAGAACAGCTGTAATCTTGCAGAGGACATCTTCCGGGCAGGACAATGTAAATTAACCTAACCCCCCCCCCCCCCCCCTTTACGTTTTTTATAACCATATTTCATTCACCAGAATGAATTGTGAAAAAAATAAATTGGCATATTCAAGAGAAGATAATTTGCTTTACATTAGCTCTTTCATATATTTTATATTCTGTCAGTTGATTTTTTTAATGTAATTTTTCTCATGTAAACATCTTTTTAAAATCTTTAAGAATGAACAGTATATGTGCTCTAAAAGTCTAGCTTTGAAAGGGGTAAACTGTGTAGTCTATTTTTAACCTCTCCTAGTGGATCATCATATGTTTTTTTAAATACTAAAAGTTTCTCAGTTTGGGGAGGAGAGGTATGTGGGGGAAGAAGTTATTCTCAAAACATAAAGTCAAACTGATCTGATCAGATGGTGAAAGCATTAATTTATAAAAACTGCACAGTCTTTGGCCCTAATTATTACTTGAGAAGTTAAAATTAGAAACTCCCAGACAGCAGCAGGATTTGACAACAAAATTGACTTTACTGGTCAACAATCGTGATCACCAATTTATATGGAGTTTTTTCTGTAAGTAGAGAAAGACTTACAAAAGAAATACTTCAGTCTAATGAAAGCATATCATGACTTAGGACTTCATTTAGAAATATAATTTAAACTGCTAGGAAATAAAAATGTCTTCCTTTACATGTTTAAATGAGCACATTTAAACAAATACTGTAGTTTTATCAGATTCTACCTCATCCAAAATAGCTCAGAACAACATTTTACAATAAATATTAATATTTGATTAATGTATTAATTTTAATAACAGTTTCTATTTTAACATCAGAACCACGTGTATGTCAATTTCATTTGCAGAGTTAACTGTTTGTACATGAGTCAGAATTAAGAATTTGGAGTCACTGGATTTGCATCTACAATTTGGTTTCATGCTTTTAACCCTGTGTCCCCTTTCATAATGCGAGCCTTTAGTTCTGGTGAAATCGATTCTTTAACGCGACTTACAAGACGCTGTGTTGTCACTTCATTGAATGCAAATTGCCGTGGTCTCTCTTCGTCCGGATTAAAGAGTTTAAGATTTTGCTCTGAAGACAGATGCTGTTGCTTGTCCAAACTTACTGGTGGGTGTTTGCTTGAGTCCATCTTGTCAGCTCCAGTGTCATTCTTGGGTGTGTTTTCTGTTGATGGAGTGTTATACACTGAATCTTCCACATCTGTATTTGTATTCTGTTCACAAGATGCTAATTTCATACCATGTTCATAAAGTGATGCTGAAGTAGGAACTTTTAGCTTTCTGGACTTGTCAGTGCCGATCTGAGTAAATGAGGCATCCTTTAGGTCAATTTCACTAGTAGTCATTTTCAGTTGTTCAGTCTTATAGTTATCACTGTTGTCTTGACACAATGTAGCATTGATGTCATGATGTGGTCTTTCAGTAATTCTGTTTGAATGATCACCACCCAAATACTTTTGAAAGTTTGCAGAATACAACTGGGACAAGTATGCCTGTGATTCTTGGAATCTGTTTTCTTGATCATCTAACAGCTTGGCAACTCCCTTTCTGTCATCTTTAAAGAAACATTTTCCTTCTGGGCCGACTCTTGGATTTATCATGCAGTGATCTCCTCTTGCGCTGTCATTAGACTGAGAATATACTTCTGCCTTTGGGCTTTTATATTCAGGGAGTTTGTTCAGTGGGACCTTGACTGGATGCAAAGTGGGTGAATTATTGTCAAGTAAGTTTGCGGAATCATTAGTAATGCTATCACTTGAAGGAAGGGTACTTTCTCTGTTCACTGTGAGGGAATCCGCTCTGCTCCTAGAGTCAGCATTTAGTTGCTTTGTTGGAGCAAGAAAATTCTTGCACTGCACCTCTCCATCAAGAGCTGTGTTGCTACTAGAGACCGTACTGGCGCGTACAGCTTGCTTGGATTCATCTTCAGTGTCTTTTAGTTCCTGGATGTTGCCAAGCTGAACAACAGAGCCTGCTTTGCCATCATTTAGTGCCTGTTAATATCAAGAATAAAAGAATAGACAAAACATACTTTCATAATAATAAAAATTAGTATAAAATATATCACATTTATTCTGCAAAAGTAAAAAAAAATATTGAATGTCATTAAATGTGTCGGGAGGGGGTGGGGTAGGGGAATCCCTGTCAGTAAAATTATAATTACTGTAGCCCAGTTTTTCTATGGGTGTTCCTTTGGACCAATTCTTTTTATTCTAAGAAAGAACTAAAGTATTCTTCCTGCACCTTTAATTCTTGCATCTTCTAGTTCTTCTTGCACCTAACTCTTCCTACACCTTTAGTTCTAGCAATGCCTTAGTTCTTTTTGCACCTTTACTTCTAGTTCTTTCTATACCTTTATTTCTAGCAATACCTTAGTTCTTACTGCACTTTCAGTTCTAACATCTTAATTTTGTATGCATTTTCTTGCTTAGGTAATTATGTCACCCACTAAAATTACCAGAATTTGTAAACAAAAAATAACAATAACAACAGTGTTATTCCTCTTTTCATGAAATAGTGCACTTGCAGATGTATGCATAAACTCAGCTGGTTCTTGTTTACAGAAATTATTTGAATGAGCTGTCATTTAGAAGAATGACAGATCACTGATACTAATATCTGCCTATTGTTTATGTTGTAATGTTAACTAAAACGAGAGCAGGTGAACTAGCCAGACTTAATCAGTGTACTGTTTAAAGTACCTGCATTCCATTGTTGGTCCTAGCAGACCTTGCTGTGTGCTGGATGGCATCTGGAGACCAACTCCGCACCTTGGAGGCAGACACTCTGCCTCTCGGAGAGTTATCAAACATGGGTGAAGTGAGTCTCCTCTGATTTTTTGTTTTGCTCCAGCCTCTAAACCTTTTGATAAAGTCAGACAAGAACAATCTCATGATAATTTGAGATTAGTTTCGTATCCTGCTGTCATAGCCTTTAGCCAACACCCACTCACCCTCTAAAAATAGACTACAGGTAAACCTACCTTCTAGAAAAGCTGACCCTTATCCCCAGGCTGGGCACATACCTGAATGTTCCAGACAACTCACTAAACTAACCAATCAAAGCACAGCTCAGCCATGCAAATGAACATACTAGAAATTCACCTGTAAATCAGTGAATGTCTAGTACAATCATTTTCTGTGAGGACAAAGTACATGACGTACTTTATATCAGTGAATGTCTAGTACAATCATTTTCTGTCAGGACAGTACATGACATACTTCATATCAGTGAATGTCTAGTACAATTATTTTCTGTCAGGACAAAAATGCATTCAACAAGAAATTACTTTATTCACTGATATAAAGTATGTCATGTCGTACACAGTGTCCTAAATTTTATTATTATGAAAGTATGTTTTGTCTATTCTTTTATTCAGGGATGAACTGCTTCACTGGATCCTATGATAACAGAAACCCCCTCATTGCGGGCATTTTGCCTCTTGCGCTTACTATCTGGTAATATGCACTGATTGCTTCAGACAACTTTTTCAAGGCAACTGCTATTAATATTTTGACTTCTAAATCTTTACCAATGGGGAGACCTATTAAGTTGCCCTCTGTTAAGCTGTGACCATTGATCCCCTTGCCATTTCTTTTGAGTCTCACTGAGAAGCCTGCCAGACTTGACCTTGAGTTCGCACACCACTGCCCTATTAACTAAACAGTAAGCGTCTGAATGGACGCACTGACCAAATTACTGACTAGTGCATTATGCTATGCATGCACTAGTCCAATGTACAGGTAGCGTTTTCCAATAGAAATCTGAACTATGAACAATGATGCAATCAGGACTATGACAGTGTTTATAGAGTTCAAAGGTCATGTCAACTCTTCGGGCTGTCGTGTAAAGATTTGTTCGGGATGATGTGGGTAGACGAGAGAGTGAAGTTATACATGCATTACCCTGGCCTGTAAGCTGATTATTTCATCAGAAACGAGTGCTCAACGCAACCGAAAATGTGAACTCCCCATAATATTATCATATTATTTCAACAGAAACAAAATTCATCAATGGGGAGATAACCTTGCGTCACACGTGTAAGCGTGATGAGAAGAGAGGTGGAAAGCGGGGTAAGCCAGCCGCTGGACAATCTCGGGTGTCCAGTGAGCCTCTCGTTGCATCTCAACAGGTGTTTCGTCAACAGCTACTGCTGAAAAAAGAAGAAATACAAAAAACAGGAACTAGTCTACAAATTGCCTTGTGGGCTGTTTTGCGCATCGTAAGTGTTCTAATAGCCATGGACATTATCTAGAAATAACAGATATTTTTACAAAAGGAATATTAAATGAATCGTGTTTAGTTTTTAATCTAAACGTTTCCTTTCTTTAAAATACATAACTAATTTTTTTCAAAAAAGTGTATAATGAATATAACCTTGCAAGCATTCATTTCTTTCATATATTTTCTTTTCTGTTTGAATATGTCACGTGTTTTGGTGCATTTCCTACAAATTTTTATTCGAAGCACACTTATTTTGCTAGGTCTCAATTATAAATGAAAAGACGTTACCTGACTAGATTAAACTTATTATACCGACTTGAGATTAAAATGTATCAGACCTGACTAGAGATTAACATGTATCAGACCTGACTAGAAATTAAAATGTATCAGACCTGACTAGAGATTAAAATGTAATCAGACCTGACTAGAGATTAAAATATATCAGACCTGATTAGATATTAAACTGTATCACACTTTTTTTAAAAAAACAAAAAACCTCGCTGTCAGTAAACTTTAATTTGATTTGGGTTGTTTGTTTTTAAAAAGAAGAAGACTATTTCAGAATACTTGACTTGCTTTGTCAAAAGACTTGTAAACAGGATTCAGATGTCAGAAAAGTGTACTTGTTTTGTAAACAAGACTCAATATGTCAGATGTCAGAAAACTGACTTGCTTTGTAAACAAGACTCACTATGTCAAATGTCAGAAAATAAACTTTACTTCCTTTGTAAACATGACTCACTATGTCAAATGTCAGAAAACTTTACTTGCTTTGTATACAAGACTCACTCTGTCAAATGTCAGGAAATGAACTTGCTTAGTAAACAAGACTCACGATGTCAAATATCAGGAAAAAACGTGCTTTGTAAACAAAACTCACTATGTCAAATGTCAGAAAACTTGACTTGTTCTGTAAATAAGTCTCACTATTTAACAATACTGACTCGCTATGTCAGAAAACTTCTTCATAAAAACATCAGTAATCTCGACTTGCTATGAGAACAAAAAACAGTTGGGAAAGTTTGATATGTTTCGCAGTTTGAAAAAGAGACCGAAGATATTAACAGGTAAAGTTTGCTTTGGATATTAGACAAGCTGTGAGCAAATTCCATACGTTCTCACCATGTTGTCAATAAGACCAAACGTAAATATGAAAGTTTGAGAAAGGCAGGCATGTTTTACCGTTTTTAAATAAAACAAATATTGGCAAACCTGACCAAAGGTCGTCAATGTCAAACACATTTTGCCATTTTAAAATTAGACAAATATGGACAAACCTGACCAAAGGTCGTCAAAGTCAAACATATTTTGCCATTTTAAAATGAGACAAATATGGACAAACCTGACAAAAGGTCGTCAAAGTCAAACATATTTTGCCATTTTAAAATGAGACAAATATGGACAAACCTGACGAAAGGTCGTCAATGTCAAACACATTTTGCCATTTTAAAATTAGACAAATATGGACAAACCTTACCAAAGGTCGTCAATGTCAGGCATATTTTGCCATTTTAAAATGAGACAAATATGGACAAACCTGACGAAAGGTCGTCAAAGTCAAACATATTTTGCCATTTTAAAATGAGACAAATATGGACAAACCTGACGAAAGGTCGTCAAAGTCAAACATATTTTGCCATTTTAAAATGAGACAAATATGGACAAACCTGACAAAAGGTCGTCAAAGTCAAACATATTTTGCCATTTTAAAATGAGAAAATATAGACAAACCTGACAAAAAGTCGTCAAAGTCAAACATATTTTGCCATTTTAAAATGAGATAAATGTGGTGGTCGTCAATGTTGGATGTGTTTCACATTTTATAAAAACTACCTGAGGGTAAACCTGACAGTATGAGAAAATCAGACCTGCACTTCCAAACGAAACGCAATGTAGACAAATCTGTACAGTACAATCGTCAAAGTCTGATTAACTTGCAAATGAGACAGAACAAGGGCAAGTCAAGCGTAATGTGGGTAATGCCAGATCTATTTTGCCGTGTATATATGAGACCATATGTGGGAGGGTCGGTTATAATTTTGGCAAGTCATTATATTTTTTAAATGAGACAGAAGATGTGAGCAAATTTTTTCTATTTTGTTGCCAAAATGTCTAGACACAAGATGTGGGCAAATATGTCATATTTTAGTAAATGAGACAAAAGACAGGGCAAACCTAACATAATTTTGGCAAATCAGAGAAATTTCATAAACCGAAACAAGATGTAGGTCAAACCTGGCTTGCTGCTTTCTGTAGGTACACGTTGTCTGTAGCCAGGTATGAAAAAATCCAATTCATCCTCAAGCTTCACCTGGAAACGGCTACCCTGTAACAATATGACATGGTGTCACTCTGTATGCAGAGCCGAATCAATACAGTTTGGAAAAAAATTAAGATCGAAATAAATACAGCATACGTGATCTGGTAGTAATTATTTCAAATAATTCATTAGCCTCCAGAGTTCTTGCATTTTCTCTTCCCTCTACACCCAAGGCTAAGCCATTCTTTAAATCACAAAGACGCATGGAACTCGATTATAAGTGAAAGCTGTAAGTCTCTGGTTTATCTTATTCTTAATCGTAATGTTCTGATTCACAAAGCTGTCCATAATGTTAATGTAATGTTTTATCGGACTGCGAAGTGAACATTTGTTACAAAACTAAAAAAATGGAATACTTAGTCAAAAGGATGCTATACCCTTCCAAGATTAATAATAAGATTGTAATCTTCTAATATTAATTATAATGATGTACTCTTCTGAGGTCAATCATAAAGTTGTTGTAATAATCCAAGGCTAATCCAAGTGTATTCTACTCTTTAAAGGCCAGTTCTAAGAATTTCTACTCGTTCAAGATTATTTATAAGGGATACTATATTTTTCAAGATGAATCACATGGATGTTATGTTCTTCCAAGGTCAATCATAATTATGTTATGCTCTTCCAAGGTCAATCATAATTAAGGTCTGCTCGTCCAAGGTCGTAATGACTTTCTTCCGAGGTCAATGTTGTACTCTTTCAAGGTCAATCACATGGAGAGCTGCAATAGGTCAATTTAACTGTCGGTGAGGTCAGGTTACATATTCCAGTGATTCGTATTTCATAATCTGCTTCTGACTTTAGATTCGCAGATAGTCGCTTGATGGAGCTGTTCTAATGGAAGTTGTCCTAAGGAAGAGAAAGATCTCTTAAGCCAAAAGGGGTTTGGGGAGTATTATAAAGGGCAGAAAGGTTTCCTAAGGAAGAGAAAGTTCTCTTAAGCCAAAAAGGGGGGAAAGTACTCTAAAGGGCAGAAAAGTATTCTAAGGGAGAGAAAGATCTCTTAAGCCCAAAAGGGGGGGGGGGGAAGTACTCTAAAGGGCAGAAAAGTATTCTAAGGGAGAGAAAGATTTCTTAAGCCAAAGGGGGAAAGGGCAGAAAAGTATCCTAAGGGAGAGAAAGATTTCTTAAGCCAAAGTGGGAAAAGTGCTCAAAAGGGCAGAAAGGTATCCTAAGGGAGAGAAATAAGTATGTCCTAAGGGAGAGAAATAAGTATGTTCTAAGGGACAGAAAGGCATCTAAGGGAGTGTTTCAAGTGGACTGTAACTTGAACCTCAGAATACTTGAGCAAAAATAAAAGTGTCCACATCAGCAAAACCCCGACCTGTTCCACTAATCAACACATTTGTAAGTTCTGCCAAACGCTTACTTTCCATGTTGCACTTTTGGTGGATGAGTACATGCTCAGTTTCCTGAGCCTAATCCATTTTTAGTGCCATGTAGATCTAACCCTGCAAGAACGGGAGTTAAATGTGTCAAATCTGTCGTTTAAAAAAATAACACTCACCAAGGTAATCATGTCGAATTCAAGATTCTTCATTTTTCGCTCCACTTCGTTCAAGTCCTCGGGAGTGACCACGCGCGGCGTCTGCACGCGCACGAGCTCTGGGATATGTGGGCGGTCCGAAGTGTCAGGCCTTAGGGTTGCTAATGACGTAAATGAGATAGGTAAATATATACGTTACAATACAATGTTTGTATTATGTCCTTTACTGCACACCTCAAGTGTGTGCGCGCGTTACAATAGTTTAAAGTGTCCGGCCTTAGATTTGCTAATGACGTAAATGAGATAGGTATTTATGTACGTTATAATATAGATGTGTGTATTATGTACGTTACATTACACATCAAGTGTTCGGCTTTGCGTGCGTGCGTGCGTGTGTGTATGTGTGTGTGTCTGTGTGCACGTTACAATACACTTCAAGTGTTCGGCTTTAGGTTGCTAATGAAATTGTGTGTGCGCGCGCGCGCACGTTACAATACGCTCCAAGTGTCCGGCCTTGGAATTGATAATGACGAAATTAAAGAGCATATAATTATGTACGTTGCAGTATAGGTATTTAGTACACTAAAAGCGTCCGGCCGTATGGTTACTAATGACGTAATGAAGTTGATACCAGTAATACAAGTACTTAAAAAGTGTATCTCCCTGCATTTTGGATTTTGCTCCGCTCACTATTGTATATCTCATGCGCTAAATAAACACAAAATATTAGTGTCGTGCGCAAATCTTTCTCTGATCTTGCACCCAGCTTTACAAGCCCGGGTAGATTTTAAAGTTTAAGAACTGTCCGAGAGAATGGTTTAAGAGGATGCGTTTAATTAAATTGTAGTCATCCTTGTTTTAAGTGTTAGGATTCACTATGCCACTTTAATATATATATATATTTGCAATAATTACATGAACACTTTCTTTGTGCGTTTCAGACAGTTTTTATTACAATATTTTTTTAGGAAAATATTTGAAATTACTCTCACTCTCTCTTCCCCATCCTACCTCCTCCCCCCCCCCCCCCCCCGCCCCCAACCTAAATACGACTATTTCAGTGTTCTTGCATGTAACCTTTTCCACTTCTTTCAGGTCAAAGAGTTAGAGTAATTTCTCTTTTATTTTAAAACAATAATAATGATGATGGGTTCTAGTGATTATGTAACAACAAATGAATTTGATCACTTACCATTCTGTGGGGCCGAGCGAAGTTTTCGCTGGACCGAACTGTAGACTGTTGAGGCCTTGCTATTTCTTGTGCGGGTTGTGTCACGTGACGTTGTATACATTGATAAACTTGGCGCGCTGATTGGTCGAGGGCGAATAGATCCCGCGTGCGCCCTATAAACGCGTCGCTGTGATTGATTGATTTCTAATTTTAAGTTCTTATAATTTTTCTTGTGCTGTTTTGTCTGGAAAAAAGAACAGTTAAGAGAATTGATAAGTATATTTTAAGGATTCAGATTGGAAGGAGAGATTTCCTGTGGGTTTTTTTTTTTCTCTCTCAACATTTGCATGTTTTGTTTATACAGCCCTCATGTGGTTAAATATTGCTTGTCTGTTCACTTTTTAGGCCTAGATCTCTTAACGGCGACTAAAGAAATAAATTTTCGAATTAAAATGTATTAAATGTGTAAATAAAAAAAAAATATATTTTTTTTTTTAGAAAATTATTAATGAGCCCGCGTGGGATGATTGAATGTACTTGATTAAACGACTAAAATCCTAGCTTATTATTTCATTGGATTGCCGTCATTTATCAAATTGAAGATAAGATCAGTCTTGTATTCGTTTGATTTTGTTTATTAAGTTAACACCAGCGACTGGCATAACGGTTTAAACCAGGGGCGGGCAAACTCTGGCCCGCGGGCCAAACCTGGCACGCGAAGCATTTTTTGTTGGCCCGCCAAGCTATTCACAGTTAACATTGCTTTTGGCCCGCCAAGCTATTCACAGTTATTGCTTTTGGCCCGCCAAGCCATTCACACTTATTGCTTTTGGCCCGCAAAACAAAAGTCACTAAAACAATTGGGCATTGTTATACACTGTCAAACAGCCACGGCTAAACTAGTCTAAAGACTACATGTAATTTTAACAGTTTGAATTACTCACACAGAATCATGTGCACATGTACAATTTATGGCTGCGGTTATATATATTACACTAGCATCTCTTTATAGTTCGTTGACTTTTGAACTCTCCTAGGCCTAGGATAGGTCTACAATAATAATGTATGTCAGCATCTGTACTCTGCCTCAGTCGTGATCTGACCTTCACCATTACAATTGGGTGAGAGGAAGGAGGGCTAGAGGTGTGCGAATTTGAAACTCACAGTCTTCTGCCATCACAACCAAACTGGTTATTGCATTTCTGCTATTTCTTTGCCATTATTCCCCCCCTCCCCACAATCATGTCTGCAACCCCAGCATCCTAAAAAATTTAAAGTGGATATGGAAAGTCGGACATATTTAACTCTGAGTGGACGAGAAGTACTTTTTCATAGAACGATTTGGACAAGCTCAGTGTCTGATCTGTTTGAAAACTGTTGCTGTCTTCAAAGAGTTTAATGTGCGCTGTCACTGGGAAACAGTACACTTAACTTCGAAATTCGGTTTAATGTCTGCCTCTGAGAAAAAGAATACTATTGCTAAACTCACAGGCAATATAGAGAAAAGCAATTTGATGTTTCATAAGCAAACATCTGTGCATGAAAAAGTGACACGTGCCAGTTATGAAGTTTCACTACTCCTTGCTCAAAGAATGAGTTAAAAGCAAAGTTCCGCACTTCTTCTCCTCTTTCTTTTTTTCGTGATGTCATCCTACCATCAGGCAAGTTTCCACATTTTATTAAACATGCTCCCCGCATTGTAGCTATGTTCGGAAGCACATTTTGCTGTGAACAACTGTTCTCAAAGATGAAATATACAAAGAGTTGCCTTCGCTCTCAACTCTCTGACCGTCATCTAAATGACATTCTTCGCTTGTCAACCTCATCAGTTAAGCCAGACATTGAATCACTTATTCATTGTAAGCAACACCATCCATCTCATTAATCATGAAACAGAGTAAGTTTTATAAAATTACTTTTGTTCTCATTTTATATTCTGAACTTGCTGGACTTGTGATATTTGGTCGTCTATCCGGCCCGCGAACTGTTCCAACAGTTTTATCTGGCCCGCGGTCTCAAAAGTTTGCCCGCCCCTGGTTTAAACTCTTAAAATCCCGGTAGCTATTCTATATAAAGAATGCTTTCTAAAATAAAAGCTGCTAAAATATATTGTAACTGAAGCAAATAATAATAATAATATGAATATGAATACAGGCAAAATAAGTATTTTACATTATGGCTGGCCTGTATATATTTATTCAATATAGCTATTATTTATTACGAAATTTGTTTTAGTATCTCAAGCAGAAAGTATTTATATAATATATCGTTTATTTGAATGTCTCAAAAACTACTTTATTGCAAATGGGATTTGAACGTCCCCGAAGCTACCTGCTTATTGCAAATGAAACGTGTATTATTCCTATCAATATTTGATTTGAGTCCCAAAAGCTACCTAATCAAAGTACCTTTGTTCCAGTATTTCTTTATAGACTCTGCATAGGATTTTAAGGACCAATAACTGTTTAGATTAAATTAACTCCTTCTCCCTATCCTACACAGACTGGTTGCCCAAATTATCATTCGACTAACATTAAAAATGCGTCTTTGTAGCGAAGACGACAGATTTACGAAATACTTGCGTACAAAAGCTGGCTTGGAGTCGTTAAATTCCTCTTAATTAATATGCACTCATTACGTCATTCAGCTCAATCTGCCCCCATCCAAACCACGTTTTAAAGTTAGGTCTATTATGCATAAAAATTTACTACAAAGAGGTTTAACAATTTAAAATAAGATTTAATAAGATTTAACAATTAACAAGATAATCAATATACGAGCGCGAAGTCTAATTCTACTCGTGACTGAAAATATTTGAACGTCCCCGAAGCTACCTGCTTATTGCAAATGAAACGTGTATTATTCCCGTCAATATTTGATTTGAAAGCTTCAGAGAGTTAACATTTACGTCAATATTTGATTTGACTTCAGAGAGTTAACATTTACGTCAATATTTGATTTGACTTCAGAGAGTTAACATTTACGTCAATATTTGATTTGAGTCCCAAAAGCTACCTAATCATAGTACCTTCAAATTTGAAATTATCAATCGGTGTTATTTATACCAATACTGAATTTGAAATTCTCAAATGGTATTATCCATATAAATTTAATATTTGATTAGAATATAACAACGCCTGATATAAAGCTACCTATTT
Organism: Sinotaia quadrata; assembly: GCA_028829895.1. NCBI lineage: Eukaryota > Metazoa > Mollusca > Gastropoda > Architaenioglossa > Viviparidae > Sinotaia > Sinotaia quadrata. Next base: position 11,684,904 of record CM054184.1, read on the forward strand.
ATAGCAATACTTTTTAATATCTCAACAAATATTATTTTATAACGGGATTTGATTTTCAATACTTCCGTACAATATCGAAATTAAATATCCAAAACAGTTATCATTGTGAATTAAATTTCATTCGAATATATATACGTCTATATTATTTATGTTGATATTTCACTGGTATAAGTCACTGTTGTATTGTTTACTCCGTAATTTTGAATTGAATAGCGATACAGTGTTATCATTTTAAGTAACAATGCATTCAAATATTCCATACAGATATTGTTTATTTTGTTAATATAGTGATATCGTCTACATATGACGCAATGATAAAAAGAAGAAAAGCTTATACTTTGATATATTATTTCTTGCAATATGCGGTGTCCTAGTGCGCCACGGAACCCAACCTTTGCACTAAACTACATTTACTGTTTTTGTTACATAAAACGTATTAAAAGATTAAATTCCACCGCGAACCAAATACTCTTTTTTTATTTCGTCGGACTATTGTCAGGGTGGCGAGATCTTGTTAGTCAATTTGTTTTATTTTTCTCGAATCTAAATTTAATCACCAGTAGGCCTACAATTTATATATTCCACACTTTGCTTAGTGTGTAGAAAATGAATGACGATATTTAAAAATTAAAACAATTACCCCAAAGTTCAGAAGAGATAGCAAAGCAATATTCTCGTCCACAAGAGAGTTAACTAGTAGGGGTTGAGAGTATGGACTGAGAATCAGTCAAAAAGCCAATCGAATTGTTACCCTATAAAAACAGGGCTCAGAAAAATTATTTAGTAGTCCTAAAGACCTCGTATCGAATTAAGTGGAACCTGCCGAAAAAACTGATCCACTTCAAATGGCTTCCCAACAATTTAAAGGTGTTTATAACTTACAGCAGTTATAATTCAAATCCGATAACAATATACAAAATATAAACTGTCTTTAGTCAAAGAAAGTATATAACACCTCTTTGCCTTTTTATACATTATTAATATGGATGAAATAAGAAATACTTGTATACTTTATGTACAAAACATTGTAAATTAATGAATACGTCAGTGCGGCCGAATGCTTACATGACTAAGGGAAATAACCATGTATTGCTGATCACTGCGCTAAATATAACCATAGTACAATCGTCTCTTTTGCCTTTGCTATAGGGTCGGCCCCTTGATAGCTCTCTATATATGGAGAGGGCACAAAGATTGTCTCCAATCAGGAACGACTACAACACAGCAACAACTTCACCGCCAGGAGCGACAACAACAACAACCACAACTCCAGCCCACGGATTACCGGGTGGGAGTCTGCCTTCGCTGGCCAGACATGTTTGCAACGGACGCACGCAGCAAGAAGTTACCACCACCCCTCTCTCCCTCCTTCTCCCAGTGCGGAAGCCGGAAACGCCCCCCCCCCCCCCCATATTGACGACGACGACTGTCTCCAATCGTCCGCCATATCCGTCTGGCATTGTACCGTCTAAACTCTATCCTAACTGTGTGTCTGGAATCGACCGTTTTCGATATATTTATGCCCAATTTTACGAATCTATAACTAAAGAAATATAATTAAATTTTACAACACAAACAAGATGAGAAAATATCATCAGGTCTATCACTTCAGAAAATAAAAATCAATGAAATGTAAACGAGTAAAGCAACAGCCTTAACGCTGTAGAAAATTTTACTCGATCTTCTTTAAAATTCTATATTTATGAAAGATTTGGAAAACTTGTTTGAAATGTACATTGTTTGTAGTTGGAATACTTGTCTGAATTTTAAATCGATCTAGCCCATTTCTTTACATTGTAGTTATTGTTAAACTGTGCATTGAAGGCTGTAAGGATAGCTCTACCGGAGAGGATTTAATTAGTAGTATTTATGAAACAATCGTTACTCTGAGAGCTAACTCTACATTAGTGCTGCCAAAATTCACCCATGTTCAGAACAAGCCAGTTTAATTTCATAGCATATTTTCCGATGCTAGAGTCTGTTTACTGATATGGTGCTAGTTTTATAAATTACCTTTCAATACTCATCATGATCTGGTTTACTTTTCTAAAATCTAATCACCAGTAGGTCTGCACTTCATTTAGTCTACATTTTTGTTTTTAAAGTGAGTATTCTAGTTTTTTTTTAAATTACATAATTTAAACCAGTTAAAGACTATAACAATTACCCAATATTTCAGTTGAGATGATAATATTAATAATATCAGTCGTCCACCAGAGAGATGTTATCTATTGCGGGTATAAATGGACTGAGTACAGGTCATACATTTTTCTCACATTATTTTTGAAAGAAGCGTTCCACACTCATATTATTTATTATTGTGTGATATCACACTTCTTCACACACAACCCTCCCTTGTCACACTTCAGCAAAAACTTTCCACATACACACACACACACACATACATACACATACACTGCGTGACGTCATATTTGTACGACTACATATATATACAGCTGTTGTTTTAAGAGACATTCATTTAATTATAGACATATTTTTTATTTTTTTTAAGGGACGTTAAATTAAAATACTTCGCACAGCTCTCATTTAAACCACATTATCTATAGCAGGGGTGCGCAAACCGCTCTATGCGGTCCCCGGAGGACTTTTGGATGTTTATTACGAATGTAAAACACATAATTTCATTATATGTGTTGATTTTCCTACTGAGCCATTAATGTGGCGGCCCTCCACGCACTATCAATTGGAAATTTGGCCCTCTGGCCTAAAAAAGTTTGTGCACCCCTGATCTATAGTGTATGGTTATCAAATTCAGAAAATGGCGATGAAGCCCAATTCATAAAATATCCGCAATAGAGGTCACATTTGTGAAAAATTCATAAGTATTATCTAACACACAACAGCAACAAAACACCTTATTCTGCACGTTTGACAAGTCAAAGAAGCAGAATCCTGTCACACAAAATCGCAACCGTTTTACCTGTAACGGTTACCGACCAAGTCGAGCATAGCAAATACCCACACATGCAAGCAAATCAATACAAACAAGCGGAAAGGGTTCTAGCAGCAACTATGGCGACAGAACGAACGCAGCAAAACCACAGCTCATACCGCGACGCTATGGCCTGCGTCAAACGCCGTACACTTACTCGTCTAGGACCATGCACGCACTCTTGGTTGCGTGACAAAGGGACATAACTCGAGGTGAGCTTCTTCTACTTAGCCCCAAACCTGCCCGTGAAACGCAAGATCACTAAGAACGATAACTCCAGGTACTTACTGGTCACTGATCGTCATAAATAGCGGCTTTGTCCCACGCTCGTACGAATTTGGCTACGTGAAAAATGGGTTTATGGGGGGGGGGAGGGGGCGCTCTCTTGAACAGCAGATTAACAATACCTTTTTTTTAAAAAAAGTGGGCGTAACTTGTTTTTAAAACGCACGTTATGCTAATTAAGTCATGAAGTTTTAATCTTTAATGAAGTAGCAAATTAAGATTAACAACATGTGTTTGTTTGTACCAGCTAGATAGTGTTGTCCTAGATTTAAACATTAAAAAAAAAATATAGAAACAGTTATTGTTGTCAAAGAAATATATATATATATATTTTTTTAATTTAGAAACAGTTAACTATTGCTGTCATAAAAATAAGCATTCACACTTAATTGAATTTGATATTGGCTATCTATTCAATGAAAACGTCTGGGCAGAAACTTGCTTGGTGAGCACAAGTGGACTCGTTACGTCAGTGAAAATACTCACACATACCACAACTGGACTCGTTACGTCAGTGAAAATACTCAAACATACCACAAGTGGACTCGTTACGTCAGTGAAAATACTCAAACATACCACAAGTGGACTCGTTACGTCAGTGAAAATACTCACACATACCACAACTGGACAAACGTCTGTGAAAATACTCACACATACCACAACTGGACAAACGTCAGTGAAAATACTCACACATACCACAACTGGACAAATGTCAGTGAAAATACTCACACATACCACAACTGGACAAATGTCAGTGAAAATACTCACACATACCACAACTGGACAAATGTCAGTGAAAATACTCATACATACCACAACTGGACAAATGTCAGTGAAAATACTCACACATACCACAACTGGACAAATGTCAGTGAAAATACTCACACAGTCAACTCTACAGCGACATGACCACTATACTCATTCTGGCACTAACACAAGAAAATAAGAAAATATACGCAAACATAATTATATGTTCTGATGTGTAAAATATAAATAAATCTTTATAAAACCATCAATAGACACCTTTATGAAGATAAAAGAAAGTTATATTTTAGTTCAAATAACTATAAATATATGTGTGTGAAAGTATGTATGTATATGTGAAATCTTCAATCACACCAAGCTCAAATTCACACAGGTTTACCATATTGTAAGATAGCGTAATTCACGCGGCAACATGTCATCTGGCAATAATAACTTTAAATCACTAATTCCACACAAAATAAAAAAGAACATGTACATGCATTCTGGCAATAACTAATTTACTTTCTATAAAGAACACACACAACCACAATAGCAAATCAGGCTGTTCACACAAAATCCTAGACCCATTCTCCGTGTTTACCTTTTGTCTTGAAAATTCACACTGTTTGTCAGAGAGCTGGCTGTCCTGCAGCTGAAAACAACAACTCTTTATTACAGAGCATAGTCACGACACAGAGTGATTCACAAGTATGGGCTGTGTCACTCAACACATTTGTTTTATAAAACTCAATCATGACACAGAGTGATCCACAAGTATGGTCCGTGTCACTAACACACGTGTATGGACCGTGTCACTAACACACATGTATGGATCTTGTCACTATGACACAATTTCTAAACACTCGATGCATACACGGCATAACAATTTTAAGAATGTCGTCTGTCCTCATCAGCAAAGGATTTTTTTGTCCTCGAAAGAAAAAATAATCTCACATTTGACGATAATTTCAAATTGACTAATTAGTGTATGCTGTATGATATTTAATTATGTTGAACTGGCTGAAGTTAAAAATAGAAGCGGAACACCGGGAACTCTAGCTATGGTCTTTCACTACAGAAAAATGTTAAATAATTCTAAACTTTAAAAAAAAATCTTCGTTCCTGCGTTTTAGAACCCAAACGATGCCTGCCTGGTCTCGACCCTATGATCATGACCAAGTGCGTGTGCACTAAGACCCAGAACACAAATACTGCGGTTAAGTTTAGAACCTAGCATGCAAGCCATCTCAAATTCCAGCGAACATTCACAATCACACGCACAATCCACATACCTTCAATAAAGAAAAAGATAAAAAACCTCAATCTGAAACTTAAACGCAAAATGGTCATTTCTGTCTCATTTCAAAATTAAAGAGAACTCAAGCAGCTACTGCTGGTACTACTTCGTAAGTAGATGTAGATGTTAGTTACTACTCCGTAGACCTGCTACTAATTCCCCGAGACGCATTATCAAGTATCCTACTAGTACATAAGCTGAATAATCTGCTGTATATTCCACAAGAAAATACAACAATAATTTTTTTCACAACTCACCTCAGAAAAGCCCGGACGTACGAATGACAGGTGTATCTTGCAGGTAAAACACAAAGTTACGTCAGCAACAAGATGTAACACTGGTGTGCAGCTATATAGTAACCAAAAATTAGAAAGGAAGGCGAGTCTCTTTACCCTGGAACTGGCTGGAAGAGTAGCAGTCTAGCACCCGGGGTAGGCACTTACAGTGGAAGTAATTTCGTCCTAACACTGATTGAGCGAAGAGCAATAGTGCGGGGTTGGGTGGGTGTTCGACCGCTCGGTGACGTCACACAGATTGTAAATACTGTTTAACCGCCGTGTATTACTGGCAGAAGTGTGAGTGTGAGGGAACGCGCGCGAGAGGGTGGGGGTAAACAACAAAAAACGTTATTTCAGTTTTACGTTGATTGCGCGCTTAGTCGGTAAACGCTAGACAGACGTGGAGTAGATGTTGGTTCAGTGATGACAAGATAAGATGGCTGTTACTAAATTTATGTTTGCTTACGTTTTCTTTTGGTTGGAAAATATATCGGCCTACATTTCATGATTGTTTTCTATCTCCTACTCACAGTAGGGTTTATACACCAGTGTACAGCGTTCGCTTTGTAATATTCCCGGGGGTTAAAGACCAAATGAACAGGAATCCACTCCCAACATATATCTTTATTTTTAAAAAAAAACGAATAAAATATTTCAATAATGTTGGCAAAGTTAAACAAGCCAGCAACTTTTATAAATATTATTATTTGGGGGGGAGGGGGAATCAAGGCTCTCGATCGGGCGCGAGATCGCCATATGACGACACAAAGTGACTCTAGTGCTCTGTGCTTATAGTCCAGTCAGGTTGTCTTTTGTTCCGTGCAGAGCTCGGCTTTTCTTTTTTGTCAAGTTTCGTACCTACAATATAAAAGAGTGGCATTTTAGTCCCCTCTGTGTCGTCATCAAGCTCGTCTGCGTACATTGGTAACATCGAAAATATCGTAGGGACCCGTTCTTTTGATCGCGTATATTGCAATATCCATTGGGGACGCTGGCTTTTGTGGTTTATATGTATTATCAGAACATCTACATTTACTGATTGCGCTCATTTCCACGGTTGACCTAGATTCCTCATGACTTGGTTTTTAACACACCCGCACACACATACACCAACACACAAGCACATCTGCATCTTCATTTACCTAAAGTGAACCTTAGTGCTCATATCACATACTCACGCACACGCATAGAACACACGCACATATAGAATAATCGCAGAGAACACACGCATATATAGAGCAAACGCATAGACACACACGCACATATAGAACAAACGCAGAGAACACACGCACATATCTGCAACTTCACTAATATGGCTGAAGTGGACTTGAGAGATTATATTCCAAAGACTTTCATTCCCGAAAGCATAACTGTGATAAGGATGACGTTGTGCATACGTCATCATTTCACTTTCTAGGCGCTCACCTACTTTGATAATTAATAATTAAATCAAGTATTCAGGTTTACTAATCTTAATTCTGTTTTCCTTTTTTTCTCTCACTTAGTATGTTCTCGGTCCTACATAAGACAGTACTACTTCTCTCTCTCTTCTCTCTCTCTCTTCTCTCTCTCTCTCTCTCTCTCTCTCAGACACACACACACACACACACACACACACACGCATTCATAAACACTCCCATAAACCGAAAATGGCTAACACAATTCATTTCGTGGCTGTCCTGAAGCCAAGGAACGGGGCACTAATGCGCTTTAATTATGCTAATTAGTATCCTGATATCTCACCTGCTGAAGACGAGTTCCTGTGTAGACGACCTCGCCCTTGAACATATGCTTGCTGCCCAGCTGCTCGTGGCCGAAGTTCCACTCCTCAGCAAGGTACTGCTCGTCCAAAGCCGTCCATCGCCGCTTGTCCTGGTGGGTCAGGAGGGTCTCAAAATCCACCAACTGCAATGAAATGAGGGCCAATGCTAAATTATAAACTTAGTGTAAATATTTAATACTGTTTAAGTTTACGAGGGAGGTGGAAACAACTGCAGTTCAGAAAGTGCGCTCTCAGTCGCTCGTCGAGTCAGTCATTACTGTGTTCTATCTCAGCTACTAGGGATGTTGTTAATGTGGGGAACGCTTCCGGCTTCCGCCGCTTTCGCGTTTGGAGAGGGGGGGGGAGAGGGAGGGGGGTGGCTACTAGGGAAAAAAATCCACGCCGTTTATATCCACGTAATTCCCTTCCATTCAGTCACGGAGAGTGAAAGTGTTGTGTCTTTTCAGTGAGACAGAATGGGGGGAAAGGAGTGGGGAGTCGATTTGCATGCGTACTGACTGGCATGCTACGTGAATTAGAAATGGAAGTGCACTTGTACCGAGAAACGCGCATCATGGAATTTGCCCACCTTACCTTACTTTATCGTGACCTACGCTTACGCGATCTTAGTTTACTCAAACGTAATTTACGCGATCATAGTTTTCACTCAAACGTAATTTACGCGATCATAGTTTTCACTCAAACGTAATTTACGCGATGTTAGTTTACTCAAACGTAATTTACGCGATGTTAGTTTACTCAAACGTAATTTACGCGATCTTAGTTCACTCAAACGTAATTTACGCGATCTTGTTTCACGCAAACCTTATGTACGCGAACATTTAGCTTACACAAATCTACTTGGTCAAAGCTTACACAAACATAACGTACGCTAACATAAACTTACACAAACCTAACGTACGCGAACATACCTTACACAAACATAAAATGAAGCAGTCTTGATTTACACAAACATGCCCTACTCCATCAAAAGTTTACTTCAACCTAATTTACGCAGTTTTGACTTACGCAAACCTACTAAATCAAACCTAATTTACACGATCATAACTTAAACGCATACCTACCTCATGCTATTATCATTGATGCAGATCTATCTTGCTATACTGTAATTTATTCCAGATTTCTGCGATTTTGATACATCAAATTAACTTGAATGATTCTGACTTATGTAGTATGCGTATATTTTTGTACATTTATTATGTATAACTTATGCTAATACAGTATTAACCTTTGCATTTTTAACATTTGCATTCAGGCAAATATTACTTAACGCTTGAGAAGCATAATTTCCGCTTCTTCATTTTTATTTTTTAACATACCTCCCCGATCGCCAGGGTGAAGGCCGAAGTTATTCTCAGTTATAATGGCGTAATTTTTAGTTATTTATTTTTGCAAATTTGAACCAAGCAATCATACATGTTGTTAAGCTCTGTATATGACTCTCGTGCTAGAGTTAAGTCCCTTGAGTTTCAGAAGCAGTTTGAATGAACAATAAACATAGTGAACGTTATTATTTATTTTTTTAATGAGCCGTTCTCTGCGCTTCGCAGCAATAATTACAGTGATAAATTCACGCAGTTTCAATTTTCCATTACAAATATTTACGGAAGTCTCTTACCTTTGGCAATTCTGACCACATCCAAACCATTTATTTATCAGTTTATGTAATTTTTCTATTCCTATACTTTTTTGTAAACACATTATTTGATAAAGTGAGAGAGGTTTTGCAGATACAAGGTACTACAACTGATTAGAACCAATATCTCATCGTTTACTTACTGTTGTCAATATTTTCTTTCAGGGTGTGGTATTGGAGTCATCCACCCACCCACCCTCTCCAGCACACTTTGCTTTTATTAATTACGGTTGCGTAGGAAGAAAGAATGCCACCCCCCCCCCCCCTTGAACAACGCCTTCGCGTGCACTCGGTATTATACGATGGTCATATCAGTCCCACCCACCCCGATTGAACGATCGACACATTGTCGTCGGCACTGCGCTATTGTGTCCGTGACGGAGTCCCTGTTGGGTTGCTTGATGACCGACTGGAAAGGAAACTCATTTCGAACAGCGCCTTTGTTTGCACAGCAGCTCTTTTCAGTACCCTACTGACTGTACGGGTGGTGCAGTAGGCTTAAGAGATTGATGGTGTTTGCTTCCGGCCGTAGCTGCTTCAGCTGTTCGATTCTTAATTCAATTTGTGCCGTTGTTAATGGGTAGTCCGTGTAAAGTCTGTGCAACAGAGCCGCGGTTCGATGAGAACAGCTATGTATTTAGAGACGCGGTTCAATGAGAACAGCTACGTATTTAGATCCAGCTTTAACGAGAACAGTTATGTATTTAGATCCAGCTTTAACGAGAACAGTTATGTATTTAGATCCAGCTTTAACGAGAACAGCTACGGTATTTAGATCCAGAGAGTGGAGTTTTAAAGAAATAATGAAAGTCAATGCACATAACCTTTTCAAAGATGGCTGCAGTCATTAGCACATGTTAAATATGTCAATCAATGTGTCTCTGTCTGTGTTCCCTGCTCTAAGTGATGCAAATTTTCGTCCTATCTTTGCTTGGAAGGCCTCCGATATCTCTGGGTCATTTAGTTTGTCAAGATTGAACTTGATCTTTGTGGGGCCCTGCTTGTTGACTTTCTTTAGACGTAGTTGGAGGGTCGTCATCACTAAGTCATGGTAGCGTCATCAAAATTCACAAGTATAATGTACAACATAACCAAATAGGTATTTTCTAATTCAAATCATAAATCAAGAGCAAACATGTACGAAATATTTCTAAGTCCTTCCTTTCTTTATCAGTCAGTTAACTTACCATAAGCTAACGATCGCCTTTATGACCGGACTCGAGTTTTGATCAATTCAAAGTGATTACAATATAGACTTTCTTCAACAAAATAATTTTTGTTAGAAACAAGTGTTAGACCATTAGTCAGAAAAACTACTCATCCAGTTGGATTACATCAGCAATTTTCTAGCACATTCTCCACCTGAGTTGTTTACTTCCAGCTTTGACACTTACAAAGAGTTGTATCATAAGCAATGCCCAAAGTCGGGTCACTTTGACCTTTAACAATTTATATAACAATTAAGTTTAGAATTATGGGTAGGTAAATTTACTCCACCATAGACAGATAGGCAGGCAGACGGATGGATGGACGGACGGACGGACGGACGGACGGATGGATGGATAGATAGATAGATAGATAGATAGATAGATAGATAGATAGATAGATAGATAGATAGATAGATAGATAGATAGATAGATAGATAGATAGATAGATAGATAGATAGATAGATAGATAGATAGATAGATAGATAGACTGATATTTTAATGTTACATAAGCTGAAATAAATGTAAAGTAGCAGACAGTCCTATGAACATCAAATTCACTTAAAATTAATACATATTTGAACACGTGCTTATTCAGGAACGTTATGAATATCAAGACCCATTTTCACCAAGAATATAAATATACCAAGATACTGATTTAAGGAGGGCAACAATATACAATGGCATAGATTTAAGGAGAACAATGTAGAAGGGCATAAATTCAAGGGGAACAGCAATATGTAAAGGCATAGATTTAAGAAGAACAATGTAGAAGGGCATAAATTCAAGGGGAACAGCAATATGTAAAGGCATAGATTTAAGGAGAACAATGTAGAAGGGCATAAATTCAAGGGGAACAGCAATATGTAAAGGCATAGATTTAAGGAGAACAATGTAGAAGGGCATAAATTCAAGGGGAACAGCAATATGTAAAGGCATAGATTTAAGGAGAACAACTATGTACAAAGCCATTGATTCAAAGAGAGCAGCGCACAAATTCAATGCAGAGGTATAGATTTAAAGACAACTGCAATGTATAAAAGCACAGATTTAAGTAAAATAATGTTTACGCACATTTACATACATGCACACACACATATACGTATTACATTCATTCAAGTATTGAAAAAGACAGAATTCACTAAAGATAATCAAGGTCAGTGGGCAGTAGGCTATCGATTTCTGACATTATTCTAATATTTGCATTTTTTAAAAATAAATTTAAACAAAAAGACACATACAAAGGCAGAATTACAGTAAAGCATAAGTTTAAACAAAAAGACACATACAAAGGCAGAATTACAGTAAAACATAAGTTTAAACAAAAAGACACATACAAAGGCAGAATTACAGTAAAACATAAGTTTAAACAAAAAGACACATACAAAGGCAGAATTACACTAAAACATAAGTTTAAACAAAAAGACACATACAAAGGCAGAATTACACAAAAACATAAGTTTAAACAAAAAGACACATACAAAGGCAGAATTACAGTAAAACATAAGTTTAAACAAAAAGACACATACAAAGGCAGAATTACAGTAAAACATAAGTTTAAACAAAAAGACACATACAAAGGCAGAATTACAGTAAAACAAAAGTTTAAACAAAAAGACACATACAAAGGCAGAATTACACTAAAACATAAGTTTAAACAAAAAGACACATACAAAGGCAGAATTACACTAAAACATAGTTTAAACAAAAAGACACATACAAAGGCAGAATTACACACAGGCATATTTCATATTTGATATAAACTATTTCCTCCATAAAGAGATTGAACGTTTGCGTGTCTCATTATTTTCACACTTACCTTAAACAGTTCGTTTTCCTTTCCTTCTGGTTTATTCATTGTCTCCGCCTGAAAGAGATTGTCCAGGTAATCACACCTGAAATACAGAAGTCAAAGTACATTTAGTAACACGATGCCCTGTACTGTAAGTATATAATTAAGTAGTATATTGTCAATCTGCCGGCGTCTCTGTTCTAAACCCACTGCTCTGTTCTAAACCCACTGCTCTGTTCTAAACCAACTACTCTGTTCTAAACCCACTGCTCTGTTCTAAATCCACTGCTCTGTTCTAAACCCACTATGCTGTTCTAAGCCATCCAGTGCTCTGCTCTAAACCCACTGCTCTGTTCTAAACCCGCTGCTGTTCTAAACCCACTGCTCTGTTTAAATGAACTACTCTGTTCTAAACTCACTACTCTGTTCTAAATCCTCTGCATTGTTCTAAATCCACTACTCTCTTCTCACGTATGTTGCCCAGTATATATCAATGCTATCTAACATTTAAAGTCAGCTTTTTGTTTAAGGCATACGTTCGTTGAATCTTTAAAGTTTAATTACAAATGCATGTATGTAAATAAATGAACACAAATAACTCATGTTAAAACTTCTCATTCTTGTGTGTGTGCGTGCGTGCGTGCGTATTTGTGTGTTGTTCTTATACTATTTCACAACTGTATTTAAGATTGCAGAAAATGAATTTAAAATCTTCGTTCATTATTTTTGCTTTAATTTGACGTCATTAAAAAATACGACTGTGATATTAGATGTGGGTGACTACGATTATTGCTGATGGTTCGTGTACTACATTCATTCCACCCCGCACCCACAGTTTTGGCACAAATACAGTCACAAGTTTTGGCACAAATACAGCCACTAATTTTTGCACAAATTGCACAAGTTTTTGCACAAATACACCCAAAAGCCACGTGGTTAGTTGCACATCAATATAATGTCAGATAATATTGAAACAGGAAGCAACAATAACAGCGGTACAAAAAGATATATATACCAGAAGTGCACAAACCGCGGCCCACCTGCCGCTAACGGCCCGAGACAGGGATCTATGCGGCCCCCGGAGGACTTTTGGATGTTACCATTATTACAAATGTAAAGCACATTATATCATTATTTGTGTTGTTTTTTTCTACTGAGCCATCCATGTGGCGGCCTCCACGCATTATCAATTGGAAATTTGGCCCTCTGGCCTAAAAAGTTTGTGCACCCCTGATATATACTCTCATGAAAGAACGAATCCATTAATATAACTTGTGAGTAAGTAGAAATGGTTTACAAATAACTTTACACCAAAAAGAAAAGTGAAGAAAAAATAAATGTTCTCAGACAATTGTTTATTGCTCAACGGTGGGGAATATAAAGTACTCACAATGAGGTACAACTAACAATTTGGGACATTTATGACTATAGGGTCTGGGACATTTATGACTATAGCGTCAATATGTCCTCTATAAAAAAAAAGGGGGGGGAGGGCAACAGCCTGTCCCTCCACGTTGAGCGAATCATGCATTATATGTATTACTGGTAATCAGGCTAGAATTCTGACTGTTTCTCCTCTTCTCAGGCACTGTTTAATTTTATTATACAATAATGGTCAGTTATCATGAGACAAAAAAGTAGTCCTCATATGCTGACTCATCAAAACAGTAGTCATGGCGATTTGTTCACATCATACATGTGTTTCCGGAACTTTCAAAGATGATGAGATCTAACTTGTCAAGGTCAACCAAATCTAGAGCACTGTAAAGTGCACAAGGGTTACCAACGCCATGACGCTCATGTTGCAAGGTAATTTTTGACTGCACACGGGAGATAACTAACTTTCTCTTTAGAAAAAGAGTGTTTTCTCCCTTCAAATTTCTCTGTTAAAATGTTGGCTATGTCACTATGACAAGTTGGTGAATAAATTTTCATCACATTATAGCCATGCTAAGCGGATTGAAAGTCCATAACTTATACAAAACATTAAAACACAACCTTCCCAAAGTTTGTGATATGGCCAGCACTTAACACCAAAGAAATTTTCTTTTAATTTCGAAGCGGGGATATTTCCCCCCTCGTAGTCATTCGGTCGACATTATTTTCGTTTAGTATCATCCAGCGTTACGGTGTGCATCTAAAAATAGTTCCCAGGAGACAAGACCACTAATTCAACAAGAGAGTGAAATGTGTTTTGCTTACAGACAGCAAACATTCATAGCAACGCTTTCCTTGTTTTCATTTTTATTACGACACTTAGACTCAGTGAGGTATATTTTTAAATATACATTTTGTTTAATTTACTATTTTTACTTTAAAAGTGGAAATAAAATGACGTTTCTGAAACTAGCAAGTTGAATGAACTATCTAATCAACTCTAGCACAACTACGGAATAATAAATGGTCTTTTAATTGAGGATCTCATAATCATTCCAGCCTTCCCAAACCGGGTTGCCTCAATCATTCCAGCATTCCCAAACCGGGTTGCCTCAATCATTCCATCATTCCAACAACTCACCACATTATGAGGTGGAAGAACTCGTACATCTGTACCCGTCCCGGCTCTTCCACCTTGCCCTTCATGTGCTTGACACGGTGCATCAGTTTCATGGGCGAGATGATCCGATGGCACATCTAGATTTAAATTTGTAAATGTCAATGATTTATTGATAGATAACTTTAAGCACAACGTCAGTGACAGCGACTGAAAAACACGATGTTTAAAAAAAGTCAGTGATAAACGATAGAAAAATACATTGTTTAAAATTAGGTGACAGATGACTGAAAAACACAATGCTTAAAAGTCAATAATAAAGGACAGAAAAACACCATGTTTAAAAGTCAGTGACAAACGACTGAAAAAACACAATGTTTAAAAGTCAGTGACAAACGACTGAAAAAACACAATGTTTAAAAGTCAGTGACAAACGACTGAAAAATCACAATGTTTAAAAGTCAGTGACAAACGACTGAAAAACAAAGAAGAAAAAGCACGTCTGTTACTGTAGAAGCTATATCGAGTAACAGTAGTAATAGTACATTCATATTTTCTTTATCACTATAATCTTCAACATTATTTGAAGTATGCCATCATTATCATTCATTTTATAATTATTATATTATCACCATCATCATCAGTAGTAGTAGTAGTAGTAGTATCACATCCATTAATAACAATATGTATAGTTATCTTCATTAATGTTATCAGATTCATCGTCTTCATTAGTATATGTATTAATGTGAAAAATTAGCATTATAATTATGATCATCAGCATTAATAGAAGCATACCAACATCATCATCATTATTATCAACATTATTATTAGCAGTAGTTTCACTATCATTATTATATTTCCTTTGTCTCTGTAAAACTCGCTATTTAGTGATCACCATAGTAACTGACTTTGAGAGTTCTGAGAAGGGTATGTTGCTGAAGTTTAAGTCCCTTCATGTCCCCTGCTTCGTACGTCATATATGCCACCCGTATATCATGCAAATCTTGAAAACTGAAAGAAAATTATTGAGAGCACACACACACACACACACACACACACACACACACACACACGTTAATATGTATATAACATTTTCAACAGACAGAAACACAAGATCTATTACTTAGATAAAGAAGTCAAATAGAGTTGTATCTTTTAGCATACCGTCACAGAGTGAATATTTAGGGCAATGGCGAAAATGCACACGTGTACATCCACTGACAATATCCCCACGTATACATTTTTAGGTACATACATACAAACACATATACAAATACACATATTCTCTCAAACAAAGACGACACGCTGACACACTTCATGCACAGACCTACTCGCGCACACGTGTTGAGTCACGTTTAAGATAATTCTTAAAATGGTTGACATTCTTACACTGCTTGTTTTAGTTGCACATCGTATAAGATTTATGAGTGCCAACAACTTGCACTGGACACATGTGAAGTGTACGCATGAATCAGGATTCGGTGCTCAGTCAGACTTTACCCCCTTTATAAATAATGCACACTGTTTTATTCATTTTCATTTTGCACTAAAAGCAATCAGAACTGGCTGATTACTTAAATGAGCATCTTGCTATTTCACTTCAGTTTGAAGAAGAGATTTTTTTTTAATGGAACCTTATAACGTTGAGGTGCAGTTTGAAGGTGAGAAATTTTTAAATGGAACCTTATAACGTTGAGGTGCAGTTTGAAGGTGAGAAATTTTAAAATGAAACCTTATAACGTTGAGGTGTAGAAGATGGACGGCTTTGTGTAAAACACGGATGTTCCAGTCCGCTGTGTGCATGTTGAAACTACGGTGCAGCGCGTGATGCAGCAGCTTGAAATCAATCATCTGCTGCAGCTGCTGCAACGGTTAGACATAAACAAATACAAACATTAATCACTTTTTCTCCATGAATTTGACTAATTTCTAGAGGGAGTTATGCGTAGTGAACGAAGAGATATTTTTAAAAATTATGAATGCACAATATATATATACACTTGCGCACAAATAAAATGACATGCACAATATATGTGTGCACTTGTGTACAAATAAATTGACATGTACAATATATTTGTACACTTGCGTACAAATAAATTGACATGCACAGTATATATATATAAATACACTTGTGTACAAATAAATTGACATGCACAATATATGTACACTTGCGTACAAATAAAGTGACGCGCACAATAAATAAAACATAGCTAACGTACGTGAGCAAAACATTGGAAAGAAAATTATTTTTCACTAATTTTTCCTTCTATAAATTATTTCATTGCTCCAATGACTAACATCGCAAAATTTCTGGCAATGCAAATGTTTACAATCATCCGTTAGTGAATATGTTTTTTATGACATTATATTGATTGTGACCATGCCAAACTGGCTGAACAATTGCGGTTCCTGTGAGGAAAGAAGTTGTCGAAGAAGAAAAAAAATTTCAGTGCAAATGTTATTTACTGAAGTGTGTTTATAAGTTTATGAGACACCGCTGAAAGAATGGATGGATAGATAGATAGATAGATAGATAGATAGATAGATAGATAGATAGATAGATAGATAGATAGATAGATAGATAGATAGATAGATAGATAGATAGATAGATAGATAGATAGATAGATAGATAGATAGATAGATAGATAGATAGATAGATAGATAGATAGATAGATAGATAGATAGATAGATAGATAGATAGATAGATAGATAGATAGATAGATAGATAGATAGATAGATTAGACGTTAAAATGAATTAGTCTCTGATTAAATGGCTTTCAAACCAAAAGGGAAGATCAAAGTTAGACTGTAAAAAATTATGCATGAAACATTGTGAAAATGTGAAAATGTGAAAAGAAACAAAGGTGCGCAATTCAAGAAGTGGGGGGAGTAGTGATCAGAGGGTAAAGAGAGAGAAGACGAGAATAACCTACAGCCACCTGTGTACAAATGGAGCAGTCTTTCATCTATAATCAAGAACCCCTTTTCCTTTTGACATTTTATAGTTTATCGAACACAGTACATTTCTTTGATGTTCTCAGTTTCATTGCAATTTCTCGAACTATTACAAATCACAATTCTACCGTGTCAAAAATAACCTTTCACTTCCACTCGGACTTACAGTAGAGTCATGAAATGCATTTCTATTATTAGAAATAACCTAGTAGCCGCCTTCATTTTCCTAACGTGTCTAAATATAGCTTTTCACTTGAATTCAGACTTTTAGTAGGACACGAATTAAATTCCTTCAGCGTCACAAATAGCTTTATAATTTCAGACTTATAGTTCAGTCGTGAATCTTATTCCTACTGTGCCACAAATAAATTTTCATTTCATTTAGTCTTTGTATCCTATTCAAACTCTCAGAAATATTATTTTCATTCAGATTTTTAGTACACTGAACACATCCCCAACTTGTTATAGATAGATACTCTAACACCTGAAATGCAAATGATATAAGTAATAATTAATTATTAAATTGTTATTAATTATTTATTTTTCTGTAATTGTCTGTAATTCTGTAATTATATAATTGTCTGTCACTCTCATTTTTTTAGATTTATTTCTGAACCATTGTTAAGTTAGGATACAAATTATCTGTTAAAATGCTAATTAAGAGTTGGACTGTCCAGTCTAGCAATGTCTATATAACTATATAATCGGCACTACATAGCAGAGCCTCCTGATGTGAAGACTATAGGTCCTCAATCATGCATGAGCACATATCAATTGCCTGCACCATTTCTCTTGGCTATCACTACACATGTGTAAACTGAAGTCACTTCTCTTAATTAACTTAAACATGAAAATACTGGCCCAGAGTTGGCCACATTGTCCGTGAAAAATTCCAAGTGCTGTCAGTCTAATCATGTGCCTCTTTGAGTGGACAGGTATTCCCCACTTGATATTTGATTGTTGATTGACCTTCTTACACATATTGATAACCTTATATTGGAGAAGAAAGTGGGTGGAGGAGAAGCTCACTAAATATATATTAAAAGATGGATATATCTTCTCCTTTAGTAAGTTTTCCACTTACGAAAATATTGTACAATGGCAAATGTTTGTCTTTAATGTTGTGAAGGAGAGAAAATGTTTACAGTGCCCCATATCCACCAAGTGAGAGAGACAAGTGGTGTCTGCTGGAGAATTATTAATAACATAAATTAAGATTCCCATCACTTGTAATTATAATAATAATGATAACCATTAACCAGATGGCGTTGGTGTCAGAGACAGCTTTTTAATTTCATTCCTGCCTGTAGAACAATCGACAGACATATTTGTAACTTATTAAGAATACCTTTTCAAAATGCCGCATACTTGTAGAATAGCTACACACTCAATGCATTCCTTTTCAAGATGACAAATACAACTGATCGCCTTACTGGACAGTAGAGTAACTGTTGAAATTGTAGAAAGAGGCTAATTCATATGATGGGAGAAGTAAATGTATTAATTTGTATTAATTAATGTAATATTTTCACAAAATATGGTTTCACAAACACACCTGTAGATGATGCTTGATTATCGAGCATTGAAAAAGGGAAATATATTAATAACAGTGTCCACATAGCTGAAACCTGGTATAATCAAACAGAAAACCATCTGGTCATTACGCTTTCATGTACAAGCTTGAACAGGTGATAGAAGGACAAAGAACATTTTCATATGTTACTTGACCAGACTGTCTGTCCTCAAGAGATGATTTGTTTTAAACTCTGCAAGTTCACATAAGCAGGCAACAGATTCCAAATGACTACATATGGAGATTGACACCCACGATTTTAAATCGATTAATATTTTTTTTCCCCAGAAAGGCAATATCTCTAAAGAAAATGTAGATCTAAAGGACAGGCAGGTAAAATTAAATTTGTTTCATCCTGTTCAGACAGTTTCATTCAGAACAGTCGACAATCACATTCAATCTATCCTCCAGAACAATCAACAATCACATTCAATCTATCCTCCAGAACAGTCGACAATCACGTTCAATCTATCCTCCAGAACAATCAACAATCACATTCAATCTATCCTCCAGAACAATCAACAATCACATTCAATCTATCCTCCAGAACAGTCCGCAATCACATTCAATCTATCCTCCAGAACAGTCGACATTCACATTCATTCTCACCATGACAGTGATGCCTTCTTTGCCTGCACTTGTTTCCTCGCAGACGTTTTGTCGTATCATGTCAAAGGGGTACTGTTTGGGAGTAAAACAAAGGAAATTAGGTCAGCAAAGGAAACAAGCACACTTGCAAAACATTGTAAATGTTTTCTTATTTCTAACAGTTAAAAGGTCTCTATGTGTGTGTACTACAAATTTTAAAACTAAAATAGTGACGAAAGAGCTGTGTACGTTAACTGTTTTGTTGTTTATAATATTGAATTTTACACAATTGCCTACACATGAGTTGATTTGAATACGACAGACAACATGAAAATACAATTTATGAAGCGATTGATTTTTACAAAAGGAAACCGGAAATAATGGCCACCAAAACCACAAAAAAAATTGAGCAAATAAAACATGTAAATCCACATGACTGACTGGTCTACAAATCGAGTTAATGACGAATGGAAGAGGGTTAATTCTCTCAGTTATTTTGTAGTTTATAAAGTTAAAATGACACTTTATATTATACTATAAAATAATATATAATTAGAGGACTAGATTACATTAAGGATTTTTTATTTCTTATTTCATAACTGGACGATATTATGCCCGAATTAAAAAAAACTAACATTAGATATTATTTCTTTCTTACTCATAAAATTAATCAAATCAATTTTATTTTCTTTGAGTAAGCCTACGAGAATTAATTGCTATAATATTTTCTCAGATGGCCGGATTAACTTATATGTAATTCTCTCTTTGGTCTGTGAACTAAATAAAATTATAAACAGTCTTTCATTAATTGGTTAAATAATACCATTCAATTTTCAATCAAGTAGCTGAGTCAGATCGTAATGCCTGTAAATTCATATATTCCATATGTGTGTGAGTGTGTGTGTGTGTGTGTGAGTGTGTGTGTGTGTGTGGGTGAGTGAGTGTGTGTGTGAGTGTGTGTGTGTGTGTGTGTGTGTGTGTGTGTGTGTGTGTGTGTGTGTGTGTGTGTGTGTGTGTGTGTGTGTACGGTACTACTTGCAACTCATTAAAAAGCAAAAGGATAAAGCGTCACTTAAAAGCAATCAGTCAATACAAATCACGGATCGAGGTAAAGCTACCAGTCTACATAACTTTTGCTAATATAAGTACAGTAAGAAATAGTTGACTGCGTATCTATCTTATGTGGTTTTCATTGAGTTCGAATCAGTAAACAAATTATTTTCAAAAGAAATAAAAGTCCGCCATAAAAAGAGCATATGCTTCCAGTCATGATATCATTTCAGTCTTCGGGTCCGGGTGTCGGGTGACTGTTATTACATGTGCACAATTAAATAGGGTAGGTATGTTTAACACAGTGTCTGATTTCACTAAAAAATTAAAAAACAGTCAAGATAATTCGGTGTCAGTGAGTTTGTTACCCCTGTAAATATTTAACTCTGGATTATTTGCAATTGTAAATTTCCTTTTTCTTGTAATCCTCTGATTAGATAGATAGATAGATAGATAGATAGATAGATAGATAGATAGATAGATAGATAGATAGATAGATAGATAGATAGATAGATAGATAGATAGATAGATAGATAGATAGATAGGTAAGTAGGTAGGTAGGTAGGTAGGTAGATAGATGTACTTTTAAACGGAATATTTTACGGTGTCAAATACAAGAGATATACCGTATTGTTCTTAAAATCCCATCATGTCACAGATGAGACGATATTCGTGTCTTTAACTCTATACTCTAGTCAGTCTAGTGTGTCTAGTGTGTCTAGTGTGTCTAGTGTGTCTAGTGTGTCGCGGCGAAAAGCCATTTCAAGTATTCTTCAAGAGAATGCTTCAAAGTATTGAAGGAGATGTGACTCGTGTATTTCAAACATAATATTCCACTGAGCTACTGAGTCGCAAAGGAAAAAGTTAGTAAATATATTCTTAAACACAATAATGCTCCAATGTGTCAAAAACAAAAGACAGTTAATTAATGTATTTTTCAACACAATACTCCAGTGTGTCAGAGTTATGATAGCATGCATTTTTGAAGACAATACTCCAGTGTGTCATAGACAAAATATAGTACATGTTTTTCTCAACGTAATACAGTTGTGTCACAGATAGGTGACAGCAAAATTGTCTTCAGGACAACATTCCAGTATATTAGTGGAGACAAAGTCTAAATTTATGTTTAAATCACGAAAAATGTACTCACCCCAAGTGCCCTGCACAGACATCTGCAACATATTGCACACAAAGTTACTTTTAAAACACAAGTCTAAAGTTGGGATACCTAGCATGGAGTGCATGATGTAATGAAGTGCTCATAGCATTAAGTGCATGATGTAATAAGTGCTCGTAGCATTAAGTGCATGATGTAATAAGTGCTCGTAGCATTAAGTGCATGATGTAATAAGTGCTCGTAGCATTGAGTGTATGATGTAATAAGTGCTCGTAGCATTGAGTGCGTGATGTAATGAAGTGCTAGTAACATTGAGTGCATGATGTAATGAAGTGCTAGTAACATTGAGTGTATGATGTAATAAGTGCTCGTAGCATTGAGTGCGTGATGTAATGAATTGCTCATAGCTGTGACGCTTCACTGGGAGATAGGCAAGATATTAATTCTCCACCACCCCAGGCCAACCATAACCTTACACTAATCCCCGAAACACACCTTCTGGCTGGCCACGCATGTTAGAAAGATGGAAGATAGGTAATATAGAAGAGTAAAGTGATAGTTTTAGAAGTTATCTCTGACCCCCCTGATACATACAGCCAAGTATATTAATTAAATACAGGTGACAGACTACAACATATAAATATATCTATCTGTCTGTATGTCTATCTATCTATGTCTGTATGTCTATCTATCTATCTGTCTGTATGTCTATCTATCTATCTGTATGTAGGCCTATGTCTCTCTATCTATCTGTCTTTTTTAACCCATGTACCCATTAATTTTTCTATTATTTTGTTTGTCGATCTGACTTGTACCTATCTGATTTCTCTCAGTCATCTAATTAATTTTATTTGACGTCATGAATTAGCAAAGAACGCTAGTATGACAGTGCCTATTATTGCTATTGTGGAAAATTGGTGAAAAGAAAAATTAATCTTTATGGAATAAGTACAGTTTAAAAACTGCACTAACGCCACATGTGCCCTGAGACGTGTACATAACGGCAATCGTGGAAAAAGTAACCAAATATCCCTCACACATCCCTCTACCCCCTCACTTCAACTCTCACCCCACTTCGACCCCTAATTTCTAAACTTAGCTCCTGTATGCATTCTGAACGGTAAAAACTGGTTAAATAAAATCAGAAACCCTTTCTGAACAATATCAATGCTGGTTTACAAATCCACCTGGCGTGTTTGCACGCTTACAAATGGCTCGGAACTTCGTCCGTCGAACGGTTGAGTGGCTTTATCACGTTTCAGATTGTTAAGCTCACTGTTAATTTTCTTCTACCGCTCTCTTCACCCCTTTCTCTACGTTGATTTATTGGCGTGATATAACTTGCTTTTTGAAAGAGCGGGTGTTTGCTTTTGCATTTAAAGAACATATAAACGTAGGAATAGGAGAGTAACACACACACACACACACACACACACACACACACACACACACGCACGCACGCACGCACGCACACACACACACACACACACACACACACACTGAAATCCAGTTTAATATTATTAGCAGTTGGTCTCTTTTCAGCTGTTTACTCTTTCGGGAACTGAACTGTCGTATATCCTTAAGAAGCTATCCACGTTTCTGCCATCTTTAAATGGACTGTTTTCCTAGCTGACTTGCTAATGTAGCGTCTTTTAGCACTCAGATGCTGCCCGTGTTTCCTCACATATGCCCTTTAAAAACGATTTATCAGTTTTGCGTTCAAAGCACTGCTCATGTTTTCACCATTTATGCCCACTTTAAATGAACGACTGCAGGCTTCTATTCCTATTTATTTATTAAAAATAAACTGTTGTTTATATGCAATTTAGCTAGCTATGTTTTCACCATTTGCGCCCACTTTAAATATTTTGTTGTTTAGCTACCCAGATTTGTGTCACCAATGCCTCTTGTAAAAATACATGTAAACTTCTGCTTACTCTTTATTACCTACTTATGTTTTCACTAGGTACGCCTTCTTTAAATAAAGCGTTATTATTTTGTTCTTGCTTTGATTAACTTTCTATGTTCAGACCATGTGTGCCCACTTTAAGTGAACCGTCAGACTGGACTGTCACTTACTCTGTCATTAGCTACCTATGTTTTCACATGTGTGGACAAACCATAAGTGGTACATAAATAAGGACTAAGTCAACCCCATTGAAACTACTTATCTAGAAATGTTCCATAAAACCTTCAGAAAAAAATTCTTATCAGAATAGTTTTGCCTTACATGTGTGTGTGTGTGTGTGTGTGTGTGTGTGTGTGTGTGTGTGTGTGTGTGTGTGTGTGTGTGTGTGATATTAAGCAATGCTGCCTGGAAACCGGAAAGATACGAAAAGGATTCAAAACAGTTATTCTTAAAAGTCTATATCTTTTTTTAAAGTAAGCTCTTATTTGTCTGTCTGTGTTCATCCATCAGTTTGTCTATTTCTCCTTGTCTACCTGTCGGTCTGTTAATCTATTTATCTAAGTATCATACATACCTGCTTATATAACCTGTCCATTAGTCTGCCTGTCATATCATCATCGGTCATATTATTCTGCCTATATCTATTATCAGTTTATTTATCCTATCATTCTATCTGCAACAACTTAGTTATCTATCTATTCATCATATCAAATGTCTATACATATCTGTCAATTATACTGGTCTAATATATGATTAGGTGTGTTATCTTGCATCTTAAATAACTAACACCTTATTAATGAATTGTATATCTGACAAATTATAAAAATGTGAAATGCTAACAGTCTTTTGACTTAGATGACATTCACTAATTTTCTTGTCAGTGTTACGTATTACAAAATAGCGAAAACTTAAATTATATCAATGTCAAAGATATGATTTGTGGTGAAGTGCTTAAAAGTCGGCCAGCAAATGAGCAATTGATAAAAGCAAACAAAGCAATTGATCAAATTCAGTCTTGGCTTACCCAAGTTCTGTCCATGTAAAAAAGTCTCGGCGAGCCGGATATTTCAAGTGAAAAATATTTTGCTGAGTACGTTTTCCCTCGGGCATCTTCAGGGTGGACCTGATAATTTACCGCACAATCGGGCACCTTTTCAAAACAGAACTGTTTCCTTGCCCACGCTTTCAAGAGTTCAAGATTTAGTTCTTAAGAAAGTTATTGCAGCTTTACGTCATAATTTACTTCCATGTAAATTTACTGCTGAGACGTCCATGTAAATTTACTGCTGAGACGTCCATGTAAATTTACTGCTGAGACGTCCGTGTAAATTTACTGCTGTGTATAACCTGTGCTTTTCTTGTTAGGATCTGAAAATGCTCCTGAGTTTAAATGTATTCACATGGGTTTCAATTATAATATTTCCAACCCCCACAGATGGAAACACTCTATTGCCTTCCTCTTGCTGGTTTCCCCCACTGAAATATGTAATAGAGTTCAGTGGCTTCCTCAAATTGTTTAAAGGTCACGCCCCTTGCAGTTTTTAAAACGCAAACGAAAATTTCTAAAAGCTGATTAACCTATTTACTCTGTGTTCACTTTCCCACATGTATAACTGCTGTGTGGGGGGGGGGGGTATGTTGTGTACGTCACGATAATTGCAGGTTTGAATGTCTGCTGCTTGCTCAACATTGCCAAACGAAGCCGAGTGTCCCTGACACCAAGGTCAAGGTCGATAACGTGTGTACCAGTACTTCCTGTAAGAAAAAAATATTCTAACGTCTGAATGTTTGGTTATATTTATCTGCCCTTGAAGTCCTTGACGCTCTCTTTGTTTTCTGAGTGTTTGAACATTACTGTCCTCAAAAGTATCCAAAAGACTTTTCTCATTTCACGACGACTTAAGAATTCACTCAAACCTTTACTTGTTCACTTTAGACTTGTCAAACAAATTGTACAAACTGTCGGAATAGTTCTCAGAAATTATTGGACGTCATCGAAATGGAGCAAATGATTGCCCGATCGTAAAGTTCATAAAATGTGCAGCAATTGGAATGTTTCTGTCCGGTTTTATTTTAAATCATATAACGATGTCTGTCCGGTCCATATTGATAGCGAAGTCGGTATAAACTATGAAATTCAAACTAGTCAACAGATGTACAACTCAAAGAATACGTCTGTTTGAACTCATATGACGTCATAGGTTTGGTCGAGAAGAATAGTGTTGAGATGTGAATTTGGCTTAAGTTACTCAAACTTCTTCCTGGGACTTCAGTTGTCGTACGAAATATGAATGTACAAGTCCAAACACTTAAAAGTCCGTGACTGCAATCTACATCTATGTACAAGTCAAAACGCTTAAAAGTCCATGACTGCAATCTACATCTATGTACAAGTCAAAACGCTTAAAAGTCCGTGACTGCAATCTACATCTATGTACAAGTCAAAACACTTAAAGCCCGCAACTGCAAACTACACCTATCTACAAGACTAAACATTTAAACCCCCCGCCTACAATATATATCTATGTACACGTCCAAACTCTTATTACCCTCGTTTGCAATCTATATCTATGGTACAAAATGAAATACGTAAAGACCAGGACTGCAATCTATGTATAAGTCCGAACACTTAAAGTCCTTTATTGTAATCTATATCTATGGTACAAATCATTGTACAAGTCCGAACACTTAAAGCCCTTTATTGTAATCTATATCTATGTATACACATCCAGACACTTAAAGCTCGTGACTGTAATCACTATCTATCTACAAGTCCAAACACTTACAGCCCGTGACTGTAAAGTATATCTATCTATTTACAAGTCCAGACACTTAAAGCCCTTTACTGTAATCTGTATCTATGTATACACATCCGGACACTTACAGCCCTTTACTGTAATCTATATCTATGTATACACATCCGGACACTTACAGCCCGTGACTGTAATCTATATCTATGTATACACATCCGGACACTTACAGCCCTTTACTGTAATCTATATCTATGTATACACATCCGGACACTTACAGCCCGTGACTGTAATCTATATCTATGTATACACATCCGGACACTTACAGCCCATGACTGTAATCTATATCTATGTATACACATCCGGACACTTACAGCCCATGACTGTAATCTATATCTATGTATACACATCCGGACACTTACAGCCCATGACTGTAATCTATATCTACGTATACGTTCAAGCACTGAAAGCCCGTGTTTCCGATTTATATCCAAGAGTGCGATTTTTACACTTTTTACTGAGAAGAATTATTCACCTCAAGTCACAAACGGGGTTCCCTTTTTCCCTGTAAGAATTAAGCTGCTACTGGCATGCGAGATGCGGATTGTGAAATGGCTACATAGCCTACACACATCTAATACAGCTATGCTAGTAATTTTCTTTTCCCTTTACAGGCGACGTCACACACCAAATCCCAGGTTACTCAGCGTCAAGGTGATAACAATCATATCATAGGCACACAGAATGATATCCACGTTCTTGTTATGTGAATAATTAGTTAAAGCAATTAATATATCCTTTCAATAATATAATTCCTTGCGTCGTCACGGGGCCCTGATGTGAGACTTGCTTTCCCCGTCAGGGACCGTTCGCGTTCCATGTGAGTGGACCTTGTCACCAATTTTGGTCAAGGGTGTCTAACCAATCATGACGATCGAACTCACACTTACTCACAGACATGCCCACCGGTTCTGACTGAAGTAAATGGATCTCAATATTTACATGTCGCTAGTGATGGCCACGTGTCTACAGGACACACCTCTGGGTTTTCGTTTCCAAGATTTGTGTCATCGTTCACTTCCATACCCCGGTTTACCACACTAATATTGTCCGCCAGTGCAACACGACCAGACCAGTGGTTGGCGAACACAAAAGCCGTTTGTTTTTCTCTCTCTTTGAGTTCTTTCTCCTTTCTTTGGCACTTGTCGACAGAAGGACGGGCGGAAATCGTTGGAATGCAAGCAATCAGTTAGGAGGGGAGGGGAGGAGGGTCATTTATCAAAATCGAGAGTGTGTGAGTGCCAGTTCTTTTAGCGACGACAGTTGCGTGTGTGCAGCGCGCAGATATCTTAAATTGTGTGTACCAACGCGCTATTCATCCCTGCTTACAGCCAAAGCGAGTGTGAAAGCACCAGCCGAAAGTTGTCGTAACAATTTATCGCATTATCGCCACAGACGACGTCAAACGTGTAGACAGGTATAACATAACGACACGTGAGCAACCAGATAACCGAGAGCTTAACAGGCTAGCGACCACAGGCATGAAAGCGAAAGCGTTTACGGCTGTTAACATGGCGGTAGTGATAGTGTGAGAGTATTGTGTCTCGCGATGTCGTGAGTATAAATGGCGGGTGCATGTTTCACTGGTAAATCAAATGGTTATGTACAACAGTGTGTCATTTTAATACAGTAGGGCTTGTGATGACGAATAATGGTTGTAAGTGTGGTTGTAAGTGTGGTTGTAATTGATTACAGCAAGCGGTTATCCTAAGACATTAAGCAGTAAAACTCATGATGAAAAAGTCGTGGGGTATTTCTTTAATGTGTTAGCAATGCATCATTTTATCTTTGAAACTAATTCCATGTACCTGTGCGTACGATCTGTCTGTCCTAGCAAAACTTATCAAACTCAGTCGGCTTTCGGAATGAAATTCAACTTGAGGGTCCACTCAAAAAGATAAGAACACAATACCCCAACAAAGACTTACATATCACGTGATTTGGGTTCATAAGTAGATAACTCTGATAGTGACGAAGAGTTACTTTTTCTTGCATACTCCGAGGTGAAGGCTACATCTTTCAGTGTTGAGCAATTTAAGCGATTTGCCTAAGTTCCAGAGAAATTAAATTGTATTGTATGTGTCAAAGGAACCAAAGCAAGGGGATTTTCAGAAGATTAAAACATGCCATAAGTTTCAGGGGAATTTAAGCATATTCTAAAATTTCAAGCAATTAAATCGTCCTGTAATTTTCAGAGGAATTGAATCGATTTAAGTTTCA
Source organism: Sinotaia quadrata (assembly GCA_028829895.1). NCBI lineage: Eukaryota > Metazoa > Mollusca > Gastropoda > Architaenioglossa > Viviparidae > Sinotaia > Sinotaia quadrata. The sequence goes on from CM054184.1 coordinate 11,713,596, forward strand.
GAACAATTAAATCGTACTCTAAGTTCACAAGAATTAAATTGCTTTTAAGTTCAGATGAATTAAATCGATTGTAAGTTTCAGAGGAATTAATTCGATTGTAAGTTCAGAGGACAATTTTCAGAGAAATAAATTGATTGTAAGTTTCAGAGGACACTTTTCAGAGGAATTAAATCGATTATAAGTTCAGAGGACAATTTTCAGAGGAATTAAATCGATTGTAAGTTTCAGAGGACAATTTTCAGAGGAATTAAATCGATTGTAAGTTTCAGGGAAATTAAATCGTCTTGTAACTTCCAGAGCATTTACATCGTGTGTCTCAGAGCAATAACATACACAACGACTTCATATATTTTTGCAGGTATATTTCAGCAAAGTAAAATGTATATATTCTGTATAGAATAATAATTTTTTTTTAATTCTATTTTGACGCTTAAACAAAAGCCATGGTACTGACACAAGAGATCAAAGCAGTCGTGCTGTTCATGACTGGCACACATGTCATAATATATCCTCATTTTTATCGATCCTAGTTCGGCACGGATCTAAGTTCGGCACGAGTCTACGACCTGCACACGCGGGTCTCCCATTTCAGTGTTCTCCAATATCCAGAAAAAAAGAACATCATTTGAATTCAAAGGACACCCGATCTCACGTGCTGCGCAGATCACGGGCTACCCACTGAACTATAAATAGAGAGAGAGAGAGAGAGAGAAAGAGAGAGAGAGAGAGAGAGTGAGGGTAGTGGTGATTCGGCGTACACCTGCACTCGTCATTTGAGCGGGATCAAGTTAGCAAACTACAGCCACGTTTTCAGACGTTTATAAAACTGTCATACGGGCATTAACAACGTGGTTTATTGTATTTAATCAAACAACAATAAAAAACCCAACGGAAAAGCAATTTGCATGAATTTTGTTGTTCCTCTTTTTCAGCCAATCAAACTAACTCGTGGACATGCTTCAGAAAGTTTGTGGGGTGGGGGGTGGGGTTACTTAATGCAAAAAACAAAAGTAATTGGGGGTAGGGAAGAGATTACAAAAAGTAAGGCATTAAACTCTCGCCCAAGAGATAAGTTTTGTTTGACTCCATCTCGAGAAAAAAATATATAGTTTGGAATGCTTCAACCGCTTCCTGACTTAAGACCGTAGACTTACTTTAGCGGGTCCTGTGTTTTACGGTGTGCGCACGTGAAAAAATCTGTTAGGTATGAAAACTGAACACAACAGGCCGTCGAGCGTTACCCGGGGCAACAATGAACCGAAGATGTCCACCACCGAGGAACTTTCAAAATCGCCCCTCCCTACATTCGTGAATTATAATTCTTTTTCCCAGAACCTACAATCTCGGCTCAACAGACTGTTAGATTAGCATTTTTTTTATATAGTCGTTAAAAACAAAACACAATCCCAACCTGAACTCTCCCCATAAGAGTCTGTTAAATTAGCAAAATTTACATAAATAGTTGTTAGGGACAAAAAAAAACCAATCAAATCTAAAATCTCTCCATATCAGTCTGCTAAATCAGCAAATTTAGATATAATCATTTAAGAACAAAACGCAATCTAGGGTAAACTCTCTCCATAAGTCTGTTAAATCAGCAAAATTTACGAGTGGTCATTAAGGACAAAGAGCATTCAAATCTAAGTTCTCCCCTTATCAGTCTACTAAATCAGCAAAATGTTTGATGAGTCGTTAAGGACAGACAGAACTCAAGCTTAAATTCTCTCCATAAGAATGCTAAATCAGCGATATTCACATAGAATCGTTAAGCACAAAATACAACCAACCAACCAACCCTGAAGTTAAAAATTACCAAGGCTTTTCCAGATTCTCTAACTGCGCATTAATTATGTCACTAGCACAAAAATTTAAAGAAAACTACACAAGAAGACTGAAATAGTTTCTAATTATCTGAAGACTGAATTTAGACCTGCAACATAGAAATTGGAGTGTAACAAGTTAGAGATGAAAACAGAGCTTATCTAACGTATAGCCCTTTAGGTCTGTCACCATCACCCCAATGAAGGGTGGGTTGCTTAGTCAGTACTACTTAGGACCTGTTTGTTGGTCATCACAATGTCCACACTCATACACCATGGATGTTTGTCTGGCTCTTTTATTATGCATGCAAGGGTTACTTAATATTGACGTGTTTATATGCGAGACTGCATGTTGAATGAAAAAATGTAGACAATACAGGACAATACAACAGACACTGCACTCACCCTTTCAAAACAGTAATATACGAGTTACTGTTTTGATGAATACAATTTAACTTCATTATTCTATGGGTCCTCTTTCATGTGGTGGCTATAATCATTTCACAAGTCATCCAGTCACAAGCATGCTCTCTGGGGTAGGGGTAATTCTCTAAGTGATGAATGAAGATAAAAATTATAAACTGACTGGAATTGAGTTATGTCAAAATCAAAGAATATAGAACATCTTCAACAAGTAACTTTCGGTCCATCCCCATTGGATGAATTTATTATGAACAAGTGTGAGACTATTAGTCAGAAATACTACTCATCCACTTGGAACTGGTTTGGATTGCATCAGGAAGTTCTAGCATATTCTCCACCTGAGTTGTTTACTCCACCTCTGACACAAAAATATCACCATAAGCTGTGCCCAAGGTCGGCTCATTTCAAACACTGACAACAAATATATAATTATTAAGTTTAGAAATAGGGATAGTCAAATTTACTCCGCCACAATATTGCAGCTCTTTTTAAAAAAATAAACTATTGCTACATTATCAAACAAACAAAAAATGTATAGATATGATTGTCACCTAGATAAGATTATCATGTCAAGGTGCTTCCAGTGGACAAGTGTAGAATGCATTTCCAAAGCGATTCTGGGATATTCGTTCTGATTTTCTTCCTAAAACCAATGTCCACCCTCTGTCTATCAGGTAAAAAATAAACAAACCAGTTGTCTCAGTGTCTCCTATTTAGAACAGCCTACGATAAAAATTGCTGTTGTGACGTAACAGTTCCAAGAATCAGATAATTACTCATACACACACATATGCACAATGCAAAGCAAAACCTCTATTTTACTTGACTGTTTAATATTAAAAGTGTAACCGTTGCTTTATGTATAATAAATAAACACTGAAAGGTATAAATTATAAGTATTCAAAGGTATAAATTATAAATAGTCAATTATATTAAAATTCTATATTTATTTCATTAGGAAGGTAGTTAGAAAGTTGAAGATGGACAAGATAATTTATTTGCACAATTAAGTATTTTAATTTATTTTTTTAAAGTTATGATAGATGCATGTTTCATAGTTTTTCTTTTAGAAAATGATATAATCATTAGACTCAATCTTTTACACTTCAACCACTACTGTGCTGATTAACTACAATGACGTCAAACCACTAGGGCGGTCTAGAAATAAATTACATCAAACAGCTGTGACGTTTCACGGATTATATACGATTGTGGATAAAGTCGATGGTCTAAAAGTGCCGACGTTCATTTAATTTGATTCTCATTTATTTGTTTGTTTGTTTGTTTGTTTCTTTGTTTTGTTGAAAATGACGTTAGAAATGTCAAAGGTGAAAGTGTAGTGATGTTATTTAATTAGTGTCCCAGCATCTCGCCTTACGTACCATCTCCAGTAAAACTTTCGTCACGTAGTTACAAAATTACAATGATCACAAATGATGACGTCATTTGAGGAAATTCATTGCACTCAAAGGGCTACGAGATCGCAGCCTCTAGTAAAGCTATGACGTCTGAAGATTATATGCTGACTTATCGAAGAAAGAATTGACCCCTGCGAGGGCGGGGAGTGCCGCTGGAACCATGGTTACAGACCAGAATTGACGTTATCGATGAGGGTGATCGTCATCGGGTTGCGATTGATGTAGAGCGCATAGTAGATGCGAGTGACGACAAAACCCAAAACGAGGCCAAGCGCCAGAGCTCCCATAATTCCTCCCACCAAAGCGCCTTTAGCACAAATTAAAAACATATACAAAATTAAGCACAGCTCAACAATAACGACACTGGAAACGATTAGCAATGATATAGACATTTTTGCTGTTAGATATGGGCAGTGGAGTGATTTTTAACAGACTTGTTGTGGATATGGTAGTAATAGGTTTGTGTTTGTTTGTTTGTTTGTTTGTTTGTTTGTTTGTTTGTTTGTTTGTTTTTTGGGGGGCGTGTGTGTGCTTATTTTTGTATCTGAAAGATTGTGGATGACGACTTTCGTGGATGTAGGTAAAGAAACATGTAAGAAATTTCATTTGGCCCCACAATGATGGAAACTATAAATGGTGGGTTGTAATTGAGAAGCAACGTTTGTAATGGAAGTGGTTCAGATGCTATTAAGTGACAAAGATGAAGATTATCTGATTTAGTACGACGTATACGGTGGCGATGAAGGCAATGACGGACACTATAAATGGTGGGTTGTAATAGAGAAGTAGCATTTGTAATGGAAGTGGTTCAGATGCTATTAAGTGACGAAGATGAAGATTATCTGATTTAGTACGACGTATACGGTGGCGATGAAGGTAATGAAGATGAGCGTAGCAAGAGCAAAATCTATTTTAACAATTAAAACGTTGCAATTAACGCTTGGCGCATAATGCGCGAACTGAGAGCTGACGTCATTGCGTCATTCTGCACCCATAGAGTTAAATCTAAACAACGAATCATCCAAACAAATCATTAAAACGTCGCTTCAAAAAAATCACCAAAATACCAATTCACAAACTCACCAATTCAACAAATCACCAAAACACCATTTCACAGAATAACCAATAGACCAACTCACTAAATTATCAAAACACAAAAACTCTCGCCAAAATTAAAAATTAACATCAGCTTCAGTAGTAACAAAAACGAAAATGCGACAATAACGCTACTACTACTACAAATAATGATAGTAAGAAAATTATGACGACGACGACGACGATGATAATAATTCAGAAAAAAAAATACCACTAACGTTTTCTGATCCTTACCCACAGAGATATCAGAAGTAGTTGTCTGTTCTTGAACGTCAATTCGATTTAGTGACGAACACGGAGTTGTGGTGGGGCAAGCTAGCTGAGTGGGGGCAGCCGGACAGGGTATGTGGCCTGGTTGACACGTGACAGGCTGGGCCGTACAGGGCATCGAACTCGGGCACGGTTGCGTCGGTCTGCTGCCGGCGGTGCAATTACAAGGCTGGGGTGTCGGGCACATAGGTGGTATTGTGGGCGTGTCAGGTGGAGGAAGAGTAGGCAGAATGCTTCCAGGCCTGGGTGCCAGAGTAGGGATGCGAAATGTTGTCGACTGCCGTGTAGTAGCTGTGGTGGTACTAAACTCTTCGTGATAGTTATGTTCAACAACGTTGACGCCCTCTAGCGGAACAGGCTGTGCATAATGCATATCAGTGAATATTATACTGACAGTCTAAAATTATTTTTTTTTTGGGGGGGGTTGTTGATCTCTATTCTATGTATGTGCTTGTTTGAACATATGTATGCGTGCGTGCGTGCGTGCGTGCGTTGTATGTGTATGTGTGTGTATGTGTGTGCGTGCGTTGTATGTGTATGTGTGTGTATGTGTGTGCGTGCGTTGTGAGTCTTGTGTACGTGTTCATGTGTGTGTGTTTGTGCATTTGCGTTGGGTGTCTTGTGTGTGTGTGTGTGTTGTATGCATCTTGTGTGTGTTTGTTGTGTGCGTTGTGTGTGTACTCATGTGTGTATGCGTGTGTGCGCGAGCGTGCGTTGTGGATCTTAACTTTTTGAACTTTTCGCCAAAGAGGTATAAGGAAAATACACAGTAGACACTGAAGCCAAATTCTGGCTTATGATTTGATAGTGTCTTTGCCAACTAGACAAAACAAAATTGCATAGTAGCCAATGATGTCAAATTGCCTCAGGATTTAATAGTTTCTTTGCCAACCAGACACAACAGAATTGTGCAGTGGCTATTGACGTTAAACTGTCTTAGGACATAGTAGTTTCTTTGCTATCTGGAAAACAAAACTGCAGAGTAACCACTGACTTCAAATTGTCTTAAGATATAGTTTCTTTGCAATCTTAACACAGCAATCTGCAAAGTGGTGAGTAAGGTAAAGTTAAATATTTTATTATATGATAATTTCTTTGCCAACCAGACAAAAAAAACAAATTGCTTATTGGTCTGGACATCCAATTATTTAATGTACTGGTGTATTAAAGTTTCTTTGCTAGCCAGGCAATACAAAATGGTCTATTGGTCAGGATATCCAATTATTTAGTATACAAAAGTGTCTTTGCCAACCAGACAAAACAAAATGGCCTAGTGGTCAAGACATCCAATTATTTAGTATATAAAACTTTATTTGCCAAACAGACAAAATAAATTACCTTCTAGTCAGGACATCCAATTATTTAGTATATAAAAATATCTTTGCCAACCAAGCAAAAGGAAATTACTTACTGGTCAGGACATCCATTTATTTAGTATATAAAAGTTTCTTTGACAACCAAACAACAAAATCTATGTTGTTAAGTTCCCGCAGAACATTGCCAGTTTCATTCAAGTTTCTGCCAACCAAACACAAGGAAATTAGTGTTATTCCGGTGTTTGACAACCAGATTCAACAGAGCACACAGTAATCTGTGACGTCAAGTTACCCAGAAACATGTCAGTTTCATTCAAGTTTCTGCCAACCAGACACAATGAAATTACCCATTAGTTGATGACGTACGTTATTATGAGAAAAATAAATACGATTCACTTTGTGACGTCACCGAAGGAGTTCAGATGTAGACACGTTAATTATCGATTCACTTTGTGACGTCACCGAAGAAGTTCAGATGTAGACACGTTATTTATCAAGTTGACGATGACAACAATGAAATAACGAAAAGTATAAGATTATTATTTGACCGGTACATGGTTACTTCAAACGTTAACCTGTGGATATTTCAAATAGCTAAGTTGACTTATATCTAACAAAATCATTAAAAACGTGAAAATAAAATAACAGCCTGTTTATTTGCTAGTTTGCTTCTTTCAATGATTGTTTGTTTAGTCTGCTTATTTGTCTTTTGTGATTTATTTGTTTGTTGGCTTAGATGTTTCTTTTCAATGATTAATTATTTATCTTATGTATTATTTGCACGTTTGTCTGTTTGTCTGTTTGTTAAATATTTTGTTTATATGTTTAGATGTCTGATTAGATGTTTGTTTTGTTTGTTTCATTGACTGACTGTTGGCTTGCTGTTTGGTGTATTATTTGTTTCATTGACTGACTGTTAGCTTGCTGTTTGATGTATTATTTATTTGTTTCATTGACTGACTGTTAGCTTGCTGTTTGGTGTATTATATGTTTGTTTGTCCATCTTATTTATTTATTGTTTGCTGTTTTGATTGTTTAGATGTTTGTCTTGCGTTTGTTTGATGGTGTATTTGTTGTCTTGATTGCTTGATGGTGTATTTGTTGTCTTGATTGCTTGATGGTGTATTTGTTGTCTTGATTGCTTGATGGTGTATTTGTTGTCTTGATTGTTTGATGGTGTATTTGTTGTCTTGATTGCTTGATGGTGTATTTGTTGTCTTGATTGTTTGTTGGTGTATTTGTTGTCTTGATTGTTTGATGGTGTATTTGTTGTCTTGATTGTTTGATGGTGTATTTGTTGTCTTGATTGTTTGATGGTGTATTTGTTGTCTTGATTGTTTGATGGTGTATTTGCTGTCTTGATTGTTTGATGGTGTATTTGTTGTCTTGATTGCTTGATGGTGTATTTGTTGTCTTGATTGTTTGTTGGTGTATTTGTTGTCTTGATTGTTTGATGGTGTATTTGTTCTCTTGATTGTTTGATGGTGTATTTGTTGTCTTGATTGTTTGATGGTGTATTTGTTGTCTTGATTGTTTGATGGTGTATTTGTTGTCTTGATTGTTTGATGGTGTATTTGTTGTCTTGATTGTTTGATGGTGTATTTGTTGTCTTGATTGTTTGATGGTGTATTTGTTGTCTTGATTGTTTGATGTATTATTTATTTACCTCGTGGTCAGAATCCATCAGCATGATCTGGAAATGGGACACGATTATGGACCCTTTCAAGAAATCAAACGCCCCCTGCAGGTCCACCTCGTGGACATTGCCTGTACCCCGGGGAGATCTGTCCAGTAAAGTGGCGCTCATGTACAGGGTGCTCTCTCCATCAAAATCAAACTGTAAAAAGCAAGAGGTCTTGTTTTATTTCAAGGTACGTTAATCAATTTTTTTTTAATCATCTGTGCTGCAACAACCAGCATTAGTGAAAATGATGTGAAAAATAACTTTATTCAATAACTAACTATTCAGCCTTTCTTCTCATGACTTCTGTTTATATTTCTGATGTCGAATTGTAGGCTCTCTGTTGTTTTGATCCTGCCTTTCATGTCTTCACTGCAGATCTTGACAGTGTTCATCAGAGAAGTGATGCCACGTTCATTTTTACTGTAGTGCTTGAGATCATCCATGTACAGTAAATCACTTTTATGTCTGTCTGGCTTTCATTTTGTATCCTAATCCTGTAAGTTGATTTCTGTGAATTCTGTTTAAGAGCCAATACAGCAGAGGTGGTGGCTTGATTTTGGTCTCGAGAATTCACGAGGATTATTTTGAAAGTTCCTCATGGCGTGTTGAGTACTACACACGACATTCGAAAACATTTCTCCTGATGTGCTTGATAGCACATGTGAACTTCAGGACGATTCTCTGTGGTGTACTTTGTAAGCTCATCGAGGAGTCTGGAACAGTTGTGTCACGTGCCTAGAAGAGACATGTGAGACCATCGCCTTAATAAGAAAGACCTTGACTTGTTGCAAACCGTGTGATTGTGAACACGTGCTGATGACAGCCGCCATCTTCGAAAAGGTTCTGTGCATTTGATTTTCATTTATTCTCTGAAACTCTACTCTCATTTCCGTGATGACATTTATGAACTTGATTATATATTTATGCTAATTGACTGCTAGTGTCTATGCTAAGATAAACTGAATGATTGTCCAGCTTTAATTGAACATTGTTATGAAGCGATGTAAATGTCAATGCTCTTTTGATTATTTTCATATGCTGCATATATGATTGTTGATTTAATAAATTTATTGATTACACATATTGATAACCTTATGTTGGAGAAGAAATTGGATGGATGGGGGCTCGCTAAATATAGATTAAAAGACGGATTTATTTTCTGCTTTCTTAAGAAGTTGTCCACCTATTGGAAATATTGTGTGGAGGTAATTATTTGTCTTTAATGTTGTGGAAGAGAGAAAACGTTTACAGTGCCCGCATATCCGCCAAGATAGAGAGAGAGATGAGTGGTGTCTGCTGGAGAATTATTAATAACATAAATTAAGATTCGCATCACTTGTAATTAGTTATGTGTGATTAAATAACAATGATAATCATAATCAATAACTAACATGGCGTTGACGTCACAACACGCATGCATATACACACTTTTTTTTAGTACGTACAAAACCCCGTACACCGAGGTAGATTGACATTTCAAAAGACAAACTTTAAGCGCATACTTTGCAAACTGAAATATCAGAAAACAGAGAACAAGTGACGTACACAAAGGCATTTTGAAATATCAGAAAACAGAGAACAAGTGACGTACACAAAGGCAGTTTGAAATATCAGTAAACAGAGAACGAGTGACGTACACAAAGGCAGTTTGAAATATCAGAAAACAGAGAACAAGTGACGTACACAAAGACAGTTTGAAATATCAGAAAACAGAGAACAAGTGACGTACACAAAGGCAGTTTGAAATATCAGAAGGTGTAGAAACAATGGTGTACACTGAAGGAGTGTGAAATATCGAAAGACTGAACAGTACACATATGTACACAGAGGCAGTTTGAAATATCAGGTGTATTACAAATGGCATAAACTGAGGGAGTTTAAAACATCGGAAAGTATAACGAGTGACGTACATTAAGGCAGTCTGAAATTTCATAAGAGAGAAAACAAGTGACGTACCCAGAGGCAGTCTGAAATTTCAGAAGAGAGAAAACAAGTGACGTACACAGAGGCAGTTTGAAATTTCGTAAGACAGAAAACAAAAGACATACAGAGAGGAAGTCTGAAATATCTGAAGATAGAAAACAAGTGACGTACTGTGACGTCGGTGAAGCGATTTTGTTGAATTTGCAATCGTGATGCAAGCTGAGCCACGACGGTCTGTGTGATGTAAGCTCCACTCAAGAGAGAGTACTTGTTTGGGTTAAGCACTATGGAATGAAAATTATTTCATTTTGAGAGCTAAACAAGGCTGAGACGCACACCCATCAATAAACACTAGATTGTCTTAGTGCAGTGAAGGTAAAAAAAATAACAATGAGAAAATAAAATTATATATAGTGGTATTTTGTACGTACTGTAAATTCCCGACACAAGTTCTCTAGGACGATCCTGGGACTGAGAGTCAATTATTTCCTCTCTGTTACACTACATCAGAATACTTATTTCTCTCTATTACAGGCATTCAATTTCAGTCACGTATTTCTCTCTATTACAGGCATTCAATTTCAGTCACGTATTTCTCTCTATTACAGGCATTCAATTTCAGTCACGTATTTCTCTCTATTACAGGCATTCGATTTCAGTCACTTATTTCTCTCTATTACAGGCATTCGATTTCAGTCACGTATTTCTCTCTATTACAGGCATTCATTTTCAGTCACTTATTTCTCCCAATTACAGGCATTCAATTTCAACAAATATTATCTGTGTCTGCGTGTATGTACATATCACAGAACACATGTATATCTGACTGTTTGAGAAAGTAGTTTTCCTTACTACGTCATTTGCTCTGGTTTTTAAAACGTTAAGTTTATTAGTCACCTAATTAACATTCAGAAATGTATAATACAGTAATTACTTTATTTATTCACGGTAAAGAAAACTGTGGCATTATAAATTAAAATTTTTTTAATTAGTGCATCAACTGTATTACTATTATTTAAACTAAACTCATTGTTATGTATTGTTATGTTGTGTTGTGTTGTGTTGTATTGTATTATGTTGTATTATGTTGTGTTGTGTTGTATTATGTTATGTTATGTTATGTTATGTTATGTTATGTTATGTTATGTTGTGTTATGTTGTGTTATGTTATGTTATGTTATGTTATGTTATGTTATGTTATGCTATGTTATGTTATGTTATGCTATGTTAAATAGAATATAACTGATGCAATATTTTTTCAAAGCTAATAATTGAAAAAATCATTTATTACCACTTTTATTATATTTTTTTCAAATTTGCAGACTTTTGACCTCAGCAATCCTTGATTTAATAAATATTACTACCGGTAATGCATGTATACAAATAAAATTAAATTAGTCAACCAAGATACCTCTTTATTGTGGGGGGGGGAGGGGTTATTGAACTGGCACAAGTTGACTCAGAATGAACATTAGTTATGCATGCGACAAGGTCACATCATCCAGTATAAGCGATGGTTACACAGCGATTACTTACCTTTAAACTCTATAGTGAAATGTTTCTTTTGGTTTGCCTGATAGCAGACCGCGAAATCGAATGCATTGAAGTCTGGGGCAGTCGGATTGTAACGCAGGATGTTATATATTGTCGGATTCCTAGAGCCACCCTGAGTCACAGTACAAATCATTGTAATTAAACGTTTTATTCAATGATAATGTTCGAAATATATATACGAGAGAGAGATGGGGGGGAGGGGAGGGGCATTTAGGACTGCAAGAAAACGAATGAAGGTTGACATTTTTTTTAAGAGTGGTGAAGGTGGATCTATACAAATTTGCATGCAATAAGTTTCCACTTAGCTTTTTAAAATTTGATTTTTAGATGGATGGATGGATGGATGGATAGATAGATAGATAGATAGATAGATAGATAGATAGATAGATAGATAGATAGATAGATAGATAGATAGATAGATAGATAGATAGATAGATAGATAGATAGATAGATAGATAGATAGATATAGAGAGAGATAGATAGATAGGCAAACAATACACACCCGCCAAACATCCATTCTGTAGAAAGCCCAAGACCCTTCCACGCTTCCTGTTGCTTCCATCCAACTTCTCTAAGAGGTAAGAAAACCAAAGTAGATATAGTTAACAGCCAAATGCTCCAATATGCCACTGCTCTATAAATATTTAAAATACGTGAACGCTCTGTGCAAATTTAATTACTGCCAAATACTTAAAATACGTTAATGCTTTGCAAATACTTAATTAGTGAAAAATAATTAATTATCACCAATACTCAATTACAGCCAAATACTTAATCACTACCAAATATTTATTACCAAATACTTGAATAGTGTTCAAAATACTTCAAATACGTGAATTCTTTGCAAATATTTGAAGTACGTCACTGCTTTGCCAAATCCGTAAAGTACGTAAATACCTATACTTAAAATACGCCACTGCTTTGAAAATCCTTGAAGTACATAAATACTTACACTTAAAATATGTCACTGTTTGTAAATCCTTGAAGTATGTAAGTACTTTTACTTAAATCCTTGAAGTACATAAATACTTACGCTTAAAATATGCAACTGTTTTGTAATTCCTTGAATTAGCTAAATTCTTATATTTAGAATACGCCACTGCTTTGTAAATCCTTGAAGTACTTAAATACTTAACTTAAAATACGCCACTGCTTTGTAAATATTTGAAGTACTTAAATACTTAACTTAAAATACGCCACTGCTTTGTAAATATTTGAAGTACGTAAATATTTATGCTCCAAATACTGCTTTGAAAATATTTAAAATACGTCTTTATTTTGCAAACATTTAAAGAAAGTAAGAACGTTGCAGACATTGAATACTTAAAACGTACTGCTGATTTGCAAAATACTTGAACTACGTCACTGCTTTGCAAAATACTTGAACTACGTCACTGTTTTGCAAAATACTTGAACTGCGTCACTGCTTTGCAAAATACTTGAACTACGTCACTGCTTTGCAAAATGCTTGAACTACATCACTACTTTGCAAACAGCTGAGCTGGGGAAATTCTAAACCTGGTTCTGGCGTTAAATTTTTTTAAATGTTGTGTTATTATTTTTAGCATAATCGTTTATTTAGTAATGAATAACTTAATGACAATCATGTATTCGGTTGTGCTGAAAATGTAATGGAAAGGGAGCAAAGCATATACGTCATGTTGGTATGTTCAACGTAAAATGAACTAGACTCTAATCAACAACAGTAAAACAGTCTCCTGCGTTAATAAATACTAGCACACACGTAAGTGATATTTTCTTTATGCTTCCTCTGCCCTTAAAGGCGGATTTATACGCAAGGCGAAATTTTTACATAAGTTGCTTTTTATGCATCAACTTACTTCTGTGAAGTACCACTGCACTGTGACGTATCTGCTGAGGTCTAAGTCGTAGTACTGTCCGACCCACGTGTCACATAGTACGCCACGGACCGTTGTCTGCAAACGGATCAAATGACGTCACTTTCTACCCAAACCTAGTTCTTATCTGTATACACTATACAGCATCTCACTGGTCCTATATACTGTTTAGGACCGTCATAGAGTGCTCTCCCTCTGTTCTAAATGAAGCATCTTTCACCTACCTAACTTATTTATGCATAACCTGCCCATAGAAACTCAAATTCCATCTGAATATATATAATTATATCACTTGCGTACATAGTGAATATCTTGAAAGCCAATAAACTGAATATTTCGCCTGCCGCACATACTGTAAATCTATATTTGCATATTGTAGATACTGTATATCTCTCTTGCTCCATAGTGCACTATTAGCAGTCTTGAATATCTTGTACTATTCATCTCACAATCAACATATACTAAACCTACCACACACAGTATATATATATATATATATATATATCACTTCACCACCACCACCCCAATGTATATATATATCTTACTTCAACGCACCACACTGTATATATCTCACTTCACACCCCCCCCCCACACACAATGTATATATATATATATCTCACTTCACCACCCCCACACTGTATATATCTCATCTGATCCACACTTTATCTCACCTACCCACATACTATATATCTTATCTGAATCACCTCTGTATATCTCACCTGTCCCACATTTTATATCTCACATTACCCACACTGTATATCTCACTGACCCACCCATACACACTCGCACATACACAAGCGTGCACACACATTTTATATATATATATAAGATAGATAGAGAGAGATAGATAGATAGATAGATAGATCATCTAATTAGCATAATGTATGTATATATATATATATATATATCCCTGAACCAAAAAACAATATATTTCATCTGCCCACATTCTGTATATCTCATCTGACCCACAAACTGTATATCTCACCTGACCCACATACTGTATATCTCACCTGACCCACATACTGTGTATCTCACCTGACCTAAATACTGTGTATCTCACCTGACCTAAATACTATATATCTCACCTGACCCACATACTGTATATCTCATCTGACCTAAATACTATATATCTCACCTGACCCACATACTGTATATCTCACCTGACCTAAATACTATATATCTCACCTGACCCACATACTGTATATTATCAGGAGAGTCTGCATAGAAGTAAGCGGCGCCAGTTTTGAGACTGACGGTGTTGTTGACGTACGCTACAAAGTCGTCTCCAGGACCCAAGCCGGTAGGCGTCTGGCACCTCATCAGGTGTCGATCGATCATGTACTTTACATCTGATCAAAATTATTTCAGAACATGTAATGTCAATCACGTGTCTGCTGTCTGATGCTTGTGTGTTGCATGATACCTGGGATGACCTATATTCTGCAATTAGTTCAGGTGCACTGGTCTAACACATTAATTCACATATCGATACCAATGCAAGTAATAGACTCTGGTTATTTAGGGGCTATAGTCTGGTATTTCTTGTGATTATTATTTTGATTGTCGCACCCCCACACGGTACGACTGCGATATGTGAAAAGAAAACAATACAAGTGATTACGTCACAGAGACGTTAGTTTTGCAACCTGGATGCAGTTACAGCTGACAATGCATCAAGCGAAAAGCGACACTCTGGTTACAGTTAACGACATACAAACAACGACGCGAAAAGGTTGTAACAATTAACAATAAAATTTTAATATAAAGGAAAGAAAATGGACCTGAAAGATTACATAAATTTATCGTCACCGATCGATTCAACCTAAGAATGAAATCGCCTGATGTTACAATGTCCTAACTGTTCTCATTTATTTTTATTCACTGTCATCCTCGAAGACAGCAAATCAATGCACTAAGGATGTCATTTCACTTAGATCGGCACATTATCATTCTTGATGATTCGTCACATTCACCATACGTCTTCACATTGAACGTATGTCGTCACATTCACCATTATGTCGTCTCACTCTGGCTAGGTGCTGATTCACACACTCATGCACAGGGGTAGCCTTTTCTTGTATATGCTGGTGGCCTGACCTAATGTGCTTGTAACCTCAGCCAAATCGATTACAGTGATTCACATTTATCAGAATACGAACTCTACGGTAGTGAACACTCAGATATTGAACTCTCCGGTAGTGAACACTCAGATATTGAACACTACGGTAGTGAACACTCAGATATTGAACTCTACGGTAGTGAACACTCAGATATTGAACTCTACGGTAGTGAACACTCAGATATTGAACTCTACGGTAGTGAACACTCAGATATTGAACACTACGGTAGTGAACACTCAGATATTGAACTCTACGGTAGTGAACACTCAGATATTGAACACTACGGTAGTGAACACTCAGATATTGAACTCTACGGTAGTGAACACTGAGACCCTGGTCAACATAAAGAAAATGTCCATACGTTTCCTCTACTATTTTCGTAACGAATCTTAAATAATTCTTAACCAACTCTGAGATAAAATCATCATTAAAACACAACTGTAACGAAAATGTACTCAACGATCATGCATAGAATTCAATAGGAAAAAATTGCAATTTAAATCATAACTTTCACTATCTCAATGACGCTCAGCCAGTGGAGTAGCAAGGTTTTTTGTTTTTTTATTTTGTGGATTTTGGGGGGGACCCTTTTGCAGAGCTTCGGAGATATGCCCCTTCGATTTCAATTGGGAGGATCGCTGTTTCATACAACATAAAGCAGGTGGTCAAATGAAACAAAAAAAAATAGACTCCACTTGCTAAGAGCCCACCACCACCACCCGCGACCGCCGGGGCCCCTTGTGCATTGCACAACTGCACAATCCATTGCTACGTCACTGCACTCAGCTTAAACCTTTCAACCAAGGCACCCCTTTCTCTCGGGTCAACTTTGCACAGGATGAAGTTGGACCTTTCAACCAAGGCACTCCTTTCTCTCGAGGTCAACTTTGCACAGAATGAAGTTGGACCTTTCAACCAAGGCACTCCTTTCTCT
This sequence comes from Sinotaia quadrata, assembly GCA_028829895.1. Classification (NCBI taxonomy): domain Eukaryota; kingdom Metazoa; phylum Mollusca; class Gastropoda; order Architaenioglossa; family Viviparidae; genus Sinotaia; species Sinotaia quadrata. The sequence continues at coordinate 11,730,012 of CM054184.1, forward strand.
CGGGTCAACTTTGTACAGAATGAAGTTGGACCTTTCAACCAAGGCACTCCTTTTCTCTAGGGTCAACTTTGCACAGAATTAAGTTAAAGGTTAATTGTTGTAAGATTAATTGTCAAAGAAATCATTAATCGTTAACAGCCCTAATTTATTCAGAAACAAATTTACTGAATTGTTACAGACCATACAAACTCGACTGCGAGTTCTCTTAAACAGTCTTCTCACAAGGGCAACGACTACTGACACAAGACTTTTATCATGTCTCATGAAAGGATGACATGAAATTTATGGAATAAAATAATTTTAATATATTTCTACATTTACTGGCAAAGAATTCGGTTTAGTTCTTTTAAACCTTGTGACTACTGTTTCCATTTACAAATTAAATCCTATAGTCTTGACGTACTTTGATCATAATTACAACGTCCAGTAGTGCAGGTGAGTTTTCGTGTTGTTTTCTTTTTAAAAAAAACAAAACCATTTACAACTTAGACACAAATCATGTAAACACGAAGATGACGTCTTTAATTTACTTACATTGCTGTAGATATTACATCATTTTTAATTATTGCAAGCTTCTATATTTATCCTAATTACCAAAATTAAGAATACACCGTAACAAAATAATTTAATGAGGATCCTTACAGATTACAAATAGAGTGTTTTATATTTCACCAGACTTGTACTTAAACATGAGAGAGTAAATGTATTCATTGTGCAATTGTAATGTGGATAAAAACTTAATACAGGTTATCATTATTCACAAGGTCTTCAATGACATGAGAAAAATAACTGTGATGTAATAAGCACACAAACATACATACACACATACATAAACAGACACATCCACGCATACGCACAGACACATACACACCTAAATAAAATTAACTGGGATGGAGGGGGGGAGCAATTAATATACTCTTAAAGGGGACATTTAGCAAAACATCTTCATAAAGCCTCAGACATTATTCTACTGTTAGAAGGCAAACTGTCCATACTCACTTACCTACGTTGAAGTCGAAGATGTAGCTGAACGGGTCGTCATCAGTTCCGTGTGTCATCTTGAAGTCCCACCTCACCATCTTGGCCACACGATCATACCACAACTGGAAAACAACGAAGCATTTGCTCAGTAAGCTATCTTTATGTGTAGCAGGTTTGTGGTGTATATGGTGTGTTGGACTTAGAATGTGTATTGTGTAGTCCTGTGCGCTATGTGCATTAAAGCAGTGTGTATGTGTTGTACCGCGTGTAGTGTGTGCGTGTGTGTGTGTTGGTTGTTGCGTAGGTTAGATTTTACTGTTTATAATGAAATCCTTATGCTTAACGTTATATTGTACAGTTTTGTGTTCTGCGAGGTACTGTCTAGTGTCGGCATGTGTGTCTTGTGACCTGCACATGTGTCTTGTGGCCTGCAAGTTTGTCTTGTGCCTGCACGTGTGTCTTGAGACCTGCACATGTGTCTTGTGGCCTGCAAGTTTGTCTTGTGATCTGCACATGTGTCTTGTGGCCTGCAAGTTTGTCTTGTGCCTGCACGTGTGTCTTGAGACCTGCACGTGTGTTTTGTGATCTTCATGTGTGTCTTGTGACCTGCATGTCTGTTTTTTATCCTCCAAGGTGTATGTGTCGTTTGCCCTATGTCCTTTATCCTGCATCTGTATGATTTGTTTGCTCTGCATGTGTCTTTTATAGTACACGTGTCTTTTACCCTGCATGTGTATGTGTCGTTTGTCTTGTGTGAGTATACTATCGTTGTTGTATGATTTGCTGCGTGTGTGAATCGTACTCCGAGTGCATTATGAGTTGTGTCCCGTAGATTTATTTTTAGTATTGTGTGTGGAATTGTGTACGTTGTTTTGCGCAGCGTGTAGATGAATTATAGTTAATGTGCTCTCATTTTCGTGTGTAATTATGAGCTATTTCAGAGTACTAATTATAATTTAACAAATCATTAAAATGAATAATGTTTTGTAAATATATCTTTAGTGTTGCGGTGGCCAAGTATAGTGCTGGTGTGTAATGCAATATACGTATGTGTTGTATATTCTGTACGTGAGTTGTATTCTGCTTGTGTGCGTGTATGTAATTAATTAAATATTGTGTTATAATGTGTGTTGAATTCTTAGTGTAGGTTGTGTTGTGCTGTGTGTGTTCCGTGGGTGTATGGGGAGAGTAATCTCTATATTATTTTCCCAAATAACAGTCTGGTTGAACACACGATTTAATCACTCTAGCGCTGATTTCTCGCTCTATGGATAAAAATTCGTCACGCACCTCTTCGTAGTTGATTTTCTTGAAATCTAAATCCAAGACTTCCATCAGGAGCGAGAATCGATCTGGAATTCCAGGAAAGCGCATTGACCCTCCAGTTCTGTTCGGGCAGAAAACACCGGCTCCTGTCTTGAAACAAACAGAACAAGGCAAGACCCTTAGCATAGTAATAGAACGAGCACAAATGTACCTGTATTTATGAGTGAGTGTGTGTGTGTGTGTGTGTGTGTGTGTGTGTGTACCTGTATTTATGATTTTGTGTGTGTGTGTGTGTGTGTATGTGTGTGTACCTGTATTTATGATTGTGTGTATGATTGTATGTGTCTCTGTGTGTTTGTGTGAATGTATGCAGGCCTATATATTTATCATGTATACGCAAATATAATATAATATGATATAATTCATCGGTGTAAGCTAAATCAACGTGTTTTATTTTATTTTTTAGATTCTTAGGGCTGCTTCTTACGACACGACATAAAGACAGGAATTAAATGACATTACAAGAGATAGGATGACAGAAAGTAAATGAAGCCACAAGAGATGAGATGACAAAGACAAAAATGAAACCACAAAAGATGGAATGACAAAAGACAAAAAAAGTGCACCACAAGACGTTGACAGAGACATAAATAATGAAACCACGAGACATGGGATGACAAGACAAAAAAAAAAATGAAACTACAAGAGATTGGATGACAGATTAGGCGTGCGCTAAAGATCTTTTGGCCGATAAAAATCGAGAAAAGAGCGTTGATTCCACAAAAATCAAACCATAATCCATTCAGACCTTCACTCTCCTACTCATGGCACTATGTTTCTCCTTTACAGAACTAAAATAATCCTCCTCGATATTTGCGTCCGTCTGCGAAATCAGCAAAAGTTGGAAACAGCCGTGACAATGAAATCAGAAGAAACAAAAATCTTGTACACCGTGCGCTATCGTGAGCACAATACAGTAGTCGCGATGGCACAGCGAACTGACCACGAAAATATCTGGAGACAGGGGCTGGCCTTTGCTGAACTGGAAGATGTCTCCCACCACCCGGTACTCGGTGACCTGTGACCCGTTGTGCTGGCGGGCGAAGTACTCCAGTCTAAGGGGCATTATGCTGCCAGGTGGCTGGAACGGGGCCATCCAGAGTTGTCCTACATTGACAGGATATTGTGTTCGTTAACGCGGACTGAATGAATGCTTGGATATCATCTTATGATTATTTTTGCTAATGATATTTTTGTTTTGCTTGTGTGCTTGAGTATTTTAAAAATAATTTATTGTATGAAATCGTGATACAATTATCAACTAATTAGGTGTATGTATTTTTAACCTTGACTACTATTATTTTCAATGAGAAAGACAAAAATAAATGTGTGTGCATGCATGCCTGTGTTTGTGTGCGTGTAATCTATGTATGTGCATGGGGTTGATAGTATTCGGTATATATATATATATATGTATGCTTCCAGAATTTATAACAAGGAATTTTTTTTTAATTTAACATCAGGGCTTTTTTAAAATGCAATTTAATTAAATATTTAATTTTAGTTAATTCAAGTTACTAGGTTAAGTTATGGAGTATAGCGAAGTTACTAAGTTCAATTAATTTAATTAATTTGTATTTCACTATGGAGGCAAATTTGTTTAAGACTCATTTTTTATAATATGCATAATATACATGTCTAATTTTCTTGAAGGCAAATTTCAGGAGCTTAGAATTGTCTGTTTATAATTAGCTTTTTCTCATGAAAAGAAAACAAAACTGATCATGTCTTTATTGAAACTAGAATTGCATGTTTTCATGAAGGTTGTACATACATATAGTTAAAATTATAAATTAAATTTTGTCATATTCAAATTATCAACTTGTAACAGTTATACAATTTGTTTCATGCATTTACATTTCATGATGATGATGATGATGATGATAAAAGTGGGGATGATGATGATGGTAGTGATAACAATGCTGGCTATGTTGACACTGTTGCTATTTTTGATGGTAACCAGGCCATATGTTTTCTTTTGTTGATTGGTTGAAGGTAAAATTTAAAGAGGCTTCTTGATAAACAGGTCTCAGGTGTAACCCCAGATTAACCCAAAACTGATATTAAATGGATTATTTTTTTTTCTTACCTGAAAAATATAGATTTCCTTTGGTTGTCATGTTTTTAGAGTAATCATACAAACAGGCTGACCAATTAGTGGCAGGAATGCCACGGACATTGGTTTGACCCACGATGAAGGCCTGTAAAAGAGAAACAAGAGATGGCAATACATCCTGCTAAAATTTCAGATAATTACAGTATGAATGAGTACCTGTAATCCTTTCTTGAAAGAAAAAAGTACAAGTAGAAAAACTCCAGAATTTAAAATTCACTGAAGCTAATTTCTCTAGCATAAAACTCTTCTTAATTAGTTATGACTAAAAGTTTAATATAATATCCTTTTAAATTGGTATGGCTAATTTATTTAAGAAAATATCCTTGCTATGGAGTTAAAAAGTAATGTCTTTAGCAATAATTGCTTGTAAAGTAGTTATGGATAATTTCTTTATTATAATACCATTGTTATATAGTTATGGCTAATTTATTTAACATAAATTTATTGTCAAGTAGGAATAACTAATTTCTTTAACATAATGTTAATAGTATGGCTAATTTCTTTAACATAATGAACTTGTTAATAGTATGGCTAATTTCTTTAACATAATGACCTTGTTAATAGTATAGCTAATTTCTTTAACATAATGACCTTGTTAATAGTAAGGCTAATTTCTTTAACATAATATCCTTATTAATAGTAAGGCTAATTTCTGTAACATAATGTCCTTATTAATAGTATGGCTAATTTCTTCACATTAACCTTGTTAATAATATGGCTAATTTCTGTAATTTAATTATCTTGTTAATAGTATGGCTAATCTCGTTAAAATAATGACCTTGTTAAAAGTATGGCTAATTTCGTTAAAATAATGACCTTGTTAATCGTATGGCTAATTCCTTTAATAATAACAGCTTTCAAAAGTAGTGATGACTAATTTCTATAACATATTCTTGTTAAGTCGGTATGACTAAATTCTTTAAATAATAGTCATAGTACCTTACACTTACACACTGCAGTAGATACTTCTCACATCTACCATGATCATATTGGTTTACAATCAGTAAAACAGGAGTTTCAGATTTTCCTGTAAAATATGATCAGGAAACAATGCTAAGTTTCCAGTTTATTCGTTTTTAACTCCATTCTTTCTTACATTGAGGTCTCAACTTACAGTTTCCTGCAACAGTATTTATTAGCCCGTTACATGCACATAGCATAAGAAGTTTTTTATGAGCGGGTTGACTAGAAACAATGTAAAGTGTTTAGCATACTAGAGTAAGCATCATAGTTTACAATTTGTAGAAATAATGGTCTACTTACGTAATACATTTTTCTACATAAAACGCAAGTATAGCATATCAATAGCAAAAATGCATGAAATATTTCTAAGTCCATCCTCTCTCAGTCAGGAGAGTGATAACTCAGTTAACTCACCATTAAGCTAACAGCCACCTTTCTTGAGCAGATTTCTTGCCACTCCAAATTCAAATGATTACATAATAGAATTCTGTACAGTAGGTACACTTTTGATCTCAGTCTATTGGCTGGTCTCATTCTCGTAAATCTTAACTTTTGGATAATAAAAGCTACTCATCCAATTGGAACTGGTTTGGATTGCGTCAGCAATTTCTAGCATATTCTCAACTCGAGTTGTTTACTCCATCTCCTACACCATCATAAGGAGTGTCCAAGGTCGGGTCACTTCGACAATTTAACAATTTGTATAACAATTAAATCTTGAAATATGGATCGGCAAATTTATTCCACCACACATTGTTAAGTAAGTATGGTTTAATTCGATCGACATGTGTTTATGGAATAATATAGGTCTTAACCGCCATCATTTGTGACAAGCAGTGTACCAATCAAGGCGACATGGTACCTAGATCTGTTTATTAAAGAGAGGTTATGATAAGTGTAGACGAAGAAGACAATGATAATTAATGTTAGACTTTAAAAAAATTAAAATAATTTTTTTTAAAAACCAACAAATCCCCCCTCCCGCCAAAAACAATGAAAGACCCAAGACACAAAGGTAAGAAAATAATGATTCAACGATGAGAGAAGGGTGAAAAAGATAATAAAATTTGAGCCTTAATAATAATAAAAAAAGCAATATCATAAAACAGTATTAATCATTACTGCTGACGTCTGACACTCTAGCAGACAGTAATTATGACTCACATCTTGACTGCCAATGAACTGCTCGAAGAGGAGGTTAAATGACGTCAACCAAAAAAGATCTCTGTAAGAGTAGGTACTTCCGACCCGACCCCTCACAACTTGACACGTTACTGGATCGGCTACATTGAGACAAGAAATAGGCTACATTGAGACAAGAAATAGGCTACATTGAGACAAGAAATAGGCTACATTGAGACAATAAATAGTCTACATTGAGAGTTAAATATAGGCAGCATTGAGACAAGATATAGGCTGCATTGAGACAATAAATACATTGAGACAAGATATAGGCTGCATTGAGACAATAAATAGGCTACATTGAGACAAGATATAGGCTGCATTGAGACAATAAATAGGCTACATTGAGACAAGATATAGGTTGCATTGAGACAAGAAATAGGCTGCATTGCCGAAGGTCGAGTAAGTTCTTGGAAAAGAACATAATTAAGTAAAGGTTGCATCTTGTGTTAGTTTAAATCAGTGAAAGTTCCAAAATCCTAATCAAAAGACAATAATGCTAATTATTTGCCAACGTGACATCTGAGTGGAAAATTTTATAACTGAAGAGGAGTGGCTATCCAAATCACATGACTGCTGACTGACGTAGTCTGTTCACACTCTCTTACCGTACTGAAACGCTATCACTCACATCACCAAACGAAGCATTAATTGCATACCAATCATAAAAACACATATAGAAAACGCAGACACTCCTAACCCATTCACACACACACACACACACACACACACACACATACGCCATCAACAGAACCACAATACCTAGTATTCTCACTCTCCTACAGCCTTTCTCCTCCTCATATGAAATACAACACCTCCAACAGTCACAATGCCAATCACCTCTTGAGACTCAAAACTAACAGCACCTCCAACAGTCACAATGCCAATCACCTCTTGAGACTCAAAACTAACAGCACCTCCAACAGTCACAATGCCAATCACCTCTTGAGACTCAAAACTAACTACACCTCCCCAGGTCCTGTATTACACCCGAAAGGCTAAACCTCTACCCACTTTTAAAAAAAAAAATTGGATGGAGCTCACAATCTCTTTCCCTCCCCCTCCTCCCACTCCATACCATCGTCCCCCTCTAGTATAGTGGACTCATTACAAGACAACTCACCCCAGCCCCAACAAATAACCAAAGACCACCAACAAACCAATTCAGAACAAACCATCATTTCATCTTTAGAATGAAAAGATAGCAAACACCCCCGTCTCCCACCCCCTCGCCAGTAGAACCCAACCTCTAGTGTCCCCATTTGCCCCCACCCTTAAACACACAATCGCAGGACTCTAGACGCTCACTACTAACCTTATCATTGCTACAAGCACACCCCATCAAGGGTTGCAGAAACTCACCAGACATCAACCAAAAAACAAAACAGACTATTAGGCAAATTATCACCTTTCAACATAAAACACCAGAGGGATACTGGGCTAGATCTCCTACCCACCCACCACCACCACCTAATCCTTACAAAACAATGCGCAATCAGAAAATACAAGCCATCCATAACAAATAATTTACTATATATATCAAAAAGACGTTTATTGCAAACACCACATTTGTACACATCACATGTTAACACTCACAAAAACAAACACCAGAATCTTCCATCACAATGGCACCAAACAAACAGACATAGAAAAATAAACACTAACAATATCAAAATAATCTCATGAACAATTAAGATATCAATACTAAGCTAGCTATCGCTACTAAAAAAAATCTTGTACAAAAACAAGATCCAGAAATAATCTGTTTAGAAGGAAACACAAACTCCAGACACCAAACAAATCCACATTTCTAACTATAATTCACTATACCATGCACAACTGGAACAGACCCCAACTAGAAATACAAATACCTACAAAAAGCACTTGATCAATTAGAAACACGAACAGACAAGACGACGACTGGGACAACAGCATCCTCCTACTCTTACCTACCCACATTCATCTACAAATTACACCCCACTCATTCAATACTCACAACTCAAACTGATAGTCATACAAAAAGAAACACCTCACGACAGAGCAAACACCCACACCCATCCTCTCAACAACAAAAAATGCTAATACTCATTGGCTCATTTTTTCATGCAACACACACAAAAAGGAAACACTTCCAGAACACACACCTCCAGCAAAATAAAATATTACCTCAAGAAACTAGAAAAATTAAATTAAATTTAAAAAAACAAACATTACAACGACCTTCTCTAAAACACATAGAGGCAGAGAGAGAAAAAACTACTCTAAAAACGCAGCTACAGCAGAAGGTGGCCGCCAGCACAGCAACCACCACAGACACACGACACCCCCCCCCCCAACACCCCACCCTTCTTCGAAATATTAGAGAAAGGAGGAAGTCCCCGCAGGAGCCATTCCAAAGACCGAGAACATCAAAATAACGATTTAAAAGTCTGCTGCAACTCCTGCGAGGATAGAAGTCAACGTGGTGGTGTGGAGGGGGGGGTTTGAGTGGAAGGACCGCACTGGGACGAAACTGATCTAAACTTAATGATACGAACGTGATACTTAGCTTTTGGATGACGACTAATGGAGAGTAATATCACACACTGGCCATTCTCACTTTTTAAAAATTTATAAAATAAAACACTTGAAATGGATACATGTCTAAATATCAGCCAGTTGTTTGTACGCTTCAGAAAACAGATTTTAAAAAGTAATTTATCCTTTGCAAGCAGGAGAGACAGCTTGGCACATAGAATAACAGTATAAATTCGTCCATTCAAAAAAAAAATTATGTAGTGACTGTAAATGAGGAACCCGAATTGAATATGAACTAAGAGTTATTAATCATTGTTTGTCTTACAGTATAGTGGGCTACCCTGGAGAGACGTTATCATGCAATAGCATTATTAATATTTATTTGTACTCTTTTTTTTTTTTTACAAAAGTGATCTTGTATTAACCTGTTCTCTGACACTAAGTTTTCGCTAGTGACAGTTGAAGGGGCCACTGTACTAAAAGATGAAAAAGTTACTTATTTATAAAGTGATTTTGAAAAATTTAAAATACCCTGCAGTATAGAAATGTGTTAAGGAATTTAAAAAGTAATTGATTGGTTGTTTGGAATGAATAGTGTAACTATAAATAGTGACCCGTTTTTTACGGGACAGTATTTGTCACGCTGACTGTCAACTGGAGAGTCAGATAGGCAGTGTACAAAGAGGTGATCATGAACAAAACAATCCTGATAATTGTTTGCACATTGTACACAACTGATATTTAAATGACGTCAATTGGAGACCCAGAAAATGAGTGAGATAAGCAAAGGAGACTGAAAAGGACGTGGAATTTTATCTCTTCATTTTCAGTCCTCGAGTATTTTTCTGCAAAAAAATAAAGAAAGTTTTGAAGAAGAAAAATAATTTTATTTTACATGTGAGCAACTTACTGCCATCTTCCACTGTGACGTCTCGGGTGTTGTAATCGATGTGCAGTTTGGCGTCTGCCGCAAAGGGATGGGAGACAACTACTGTTTCGCGCTTGTTTGGCATGTCGACGTAATCGGTCAAAATGTAGGAACGGTTCTTCAGCAAGTCCCTCCACTCTATCTCCATGGCCCAGATGTCCCCTAGCGCCTGCGACGGCATTGGAGCTAGTAATGGTGAAAGCACAAAAATAAATCTAGTCGTTAAAAAAGAAATGCATTAAAACATAAAAATAATCAAATTATTATGTTCAGTGCCAGAAGACTATTACTGAGGATTAGTCTAATGCAAGACCAATCTGTTGCTGAAATACAGGAAGATATGTTACTTAGTAAATATAAAAATGATTGTATATTTGGCCGTCTCGGTCAAAAATCCAATTATTTATGTAAATGGAATTGGTTCAATTTAGCCGGGTAAGTTATTACAATTGTAGTCAAAATAAAGTAAAGTAAATTTGGTTCCTAAAAATTCAATTAGCCGCTTTTTAAAAAAATAAGACCAAATAAAGTTACTTCATAAAACATTTCATTCGGTTCACATATGCAAAATATTTCGACTTGATGGCTTTCGGATGAAGAATTTGGTAGTTTTAGGATTTATTTGGCTTAAGAAAATGAAAGGAGATATTTAACCCGCTGCTATATTTAAACTATGCAAGTGACTGTACCACAATTTGCGTAATTTTGTTCAAAGCTTTATCGTCTGAAAAATTATGTTCAACACTCTTGTTTTCTGAAACAGCTAATTTCTTTATTGCCACAAGTGCCTTGTTTCCCTTTGACAAGAAACAGCATACCGGAAGTGGTACAATTTAAACAAAGTTATTTTGCGAGTAGTTTTTTCTCAAATACATCATAAATAAATGATTATTGGATCAGTTAAGTGACTTTTATATAAAATCTCTATTATATCGTCAGAAACTTTAAAGTTCAAACACAAAGCATATTTAGTCAATTGAGAATATTTTGATTTTAAAAACTGCATAAGTGTTTAGTCTAATGAGTGCATTTTGGTATAAAAATGCATATTTAGTCATATAAGAGACATTAAGGTACAAAGCAAATTATATATTTAGTCAAATAAGAACTTTTCAATTAAAAGAAAAACATGTGTGTTTATCAAATGCGAATACTTCTTGTAGAATTTATCAAAAGTTGTTAAGTGAGAGACTTTTAGGTACAAAATGCATATTTTGTCAAATATGAATTTTTTTTATTTAACGCATTTACAAGAAAAATTTGATAATTGTTAATTGTAAGCATTAGTACATTGTGTGTGAAAAATCAGCCCTTCCTCCCAAACACTCAATGATTAATATGTCTCAGAGTGTCTACGTCAGCACATTACTGCTTGTCAAAGTCAGCACGTCACTGCTTGTCAAAGTCAGCACGTCACTGCTTGTCAAAGTCAGCACGTCACTGCTCATATCAATATGTTCTCAGAGTGTCAAAGTCAACACCTCATTGCTTATCAAAGTCAGCACCTCACTGATTACATCAATATGTTCTCAGTGTCAAAGTCAGCAAGTCACTGCTTACATCAATATGGTCTCAGAGTGTTAGTTAACACATCACTGATTATCAAAGTCAACATGTCACTCCTCATATCAATATGTTCTCAGAGTGTTACAGTCAACACATCACTGATTATCAGCACATCACTGATTATATTTATATGGCAACAATTTCGTCATCACACACACACACACACACACACACACACACACACACACACACACACTTCCTCCAGTCAAGCCTAATTACATATAAGGTAGATTTAACTTCGTAATAATTATATATATTTGGTGACAAAATTGTTCTTCTCTAAGTACAATTTCTAGGAGACAAAAATCGTTCTTCTCCGAGTACGATATCTTGGTGACAAAATCGGACCCCTCGCTATGCAATTATTCGGTAATGGAATCTTTACTCGGTTTTATCCCCTCACCACAATCACCAAGAATTTCAACAAGAGAGTCAGACAGATACAGGACACTCAGACACAGAGACACACACATACAGGGCAGTCAGAAACAGAAACACATGGACAGTGACAAACACAGATGGACAGAGACAGACACGAAGACAGACAGACATACTCAGATGGACAAATGTACACACAAAGTGACAGATAGTAGACTGATACAGCACAGCAACAAGCACTGTAGGTGGACAGATACATTCACGAGGTCTGTCGGATAAATACAGATGGTCGGAGACATGCACAAAGACAGACAGATCAAAGAAGACAGAGCAGAGAAGACGGATAGAAATAGACAAAAATGGACAGCACATACTGCTTATGTATGCTGGAGTGCAAACCGCAGCATCGCCTGGGAATGTGAATCCAACTTGAGCGGTCACCTTCGATAACGTCATAACCAGAAACAGCATGAGGAAGGCACCCGTTTCTCTAATTGGAAACATGTTTGGGTTGTCCTTGCTGTTGTTTTTGTTGTTGTTGTTGTTTCCCCCCACAAATCCCTCCAGATCAAATGTTTATCCAGATCTCTGCAGCTGAGGTTTGCCCAGATCCCTACTGATTTTGGAAAACAACAGCGTTATATCTCGGACAATGTACGCCCTATAGCATACCGCGACCTATAACATAACACTTTAATCTTCATCTCAATCTTTACTGTGACCTATATATAACACTTTAATCTTCATCTCTATCTTTACTGTGACCTATATATAACACTTTAATCTTCATCTCTATCTTTACTGTGACCTATATATAACACTTTAATCTTCATCTCTATCTTTACTGTGACCTATATATAACACTTTAATCTTCATCTCTATCTTTACTGTGACCAATAACATAACACTTTAATCTTCATCTCTATCTTTACTGTGACCTATATATAACACTTTAATCTTCATCTCTATCTTTGCCGTGATCTATAACAACTAACTAAAGTTATCAAATCTACTTAGCAGACACTGGTCCCACTATTTCAGGGCGTTAAGTCTGTGTTTTCTGACATGACTATGTAAGGTAAGCAATACTGTTGCTGCTGTTGTTGAAACTAGAGTGACTGTTGTTACTACCAGATTTTGGAGCATTTAAAGAGTGGAAAGTAGATGTCTAAATCGGTCACCATAGAAAATACTGCTGTATACTGCTAGAACATTTAAGTGTGGAAAGTTCACGTCTAAATAGGTCACTATAGAAAGCACTGCTGTGTACTTCTAGAGCATTTAAGTGTGGAAAGTTCACATCTAAATCGGTCACCAAAGAAAGTACTGCTATATACTACTAGAGCATTAAAATGGAAAGTATATGTCTAAATCGGTCACCATAGAAAGCACTTCTGTATACTTCTAGAGCATTTAAGAGTGGAAAGTTCACGTCTAAGTCGGTCACACCCCAAGACTGTTATTTGTCTTCGAGAACTCCTTATTGCAACGACTATTTACCAAATTAAAAATTATTTTTTTTAAAAAATGTGTTTCAGACATTAGAGCCTCTTCTCAAAACTACAGTATCTTCTTATTTTAGCTTATTACTGCACAGTGCAATAGTTCAGTCACGTGACACATTACAACACTTGTCTTTAGTTGTCTCTATTAATTTCCTACGCATTACACGTCGGTTGTCTATATTAATTTTGTAGAATTTTACGTTAATGTGACTATATTAATTTTGTAAATGTTATTACCTCTGTTGTATCTGTATTACTTTTGTAGAATTTTACGTTAATGTGACTATATTAATTTTGTAAATGTTACGTCTGTTGTGTCTGTATTAATTTTGTAGGATATTACGTCAGTGTGACTCTATTAATTTTGTAAATGTTAACATCGACTGTTGTCTATATTAATTGTATAAGCATTACGTCGCTTGCAGCTATTACATTAATTTTGTAACTATTACGTCATAGTGTCTGTTTTAATTTTTTCATACTACGTCGATAGTGCCCTATATTAATTTTTAAAATATGACGTAAATTCTGTCTATTATTAATTTTTAAAATATGACGTCAATTCTGTCTATATTAATTTTATAAATATTCCGTCTGTTATATCTGTAATAATTTTGTAAACCTTACGTCATTTACATTTATAATAGTTTTGTATATATGACGTCAGTGTCTATACTAATTTTGTAAATATTACGTCGACAATCAAAACTTTGCAATTGCATGCACCTTTAGAAACAATGAAACACTGTCGTCAGTAGACAGAGAGATTTTCTTTGACGTTCATAACACTTCAACGTTAATAACGAAACCTCCAACCTTCATGAAAAGAAAACAAAATACTATTTTGTAATAGATTACCTTATCAACTCCAGGATTATGGAGTTCGGGGTTTCAATGGAAGAAATCCAAGTAAGCAAAATTAGTCCTCAGACCATATACACAAACGGGCAAAAACGATCTCCACAAAATACTTTGACAACAAGGCAGTTCACTTGCACGGAGAAATTCGCTTGGGGTTTGTTTGTGTTTTTACAGAGTTCACTTGCGAAATGAACACACAAACAGCAATCAGTCGCTATCATTAAAAGTATGTTATCAAACTGGAGTAACAATATACAGTTATCACAGTAATATACCAGTTTCAACCAATATTGCACGTTTTCTTCGGGCTCTACCGAACTTCTCTGTGTGGGAGTTGGTGTTTGCTTGTCGATTGGTGTGGAGTGTGCAAATGAAGAAATATTTATCCACTCGCTCGATGCTGAGTTTGTAATAGTTTACTTAAAACGATGTAGTGCCATTTTGTACTAAGGCAGAAAGAGTTCAAGTTGCTAAACTTTTGATTTAATTTTCGCCTTTCTCTGTCACTTTATTCTTAGATTCTTCAGTCTCTCTCTTTCTCTCTAAACCATCTCTCTATCTATCTTTGTGCATCTGTACGTCTGTCTTTGTATATCTATCTATCTGCCTAACTAACTAATCTATCTCTCTAACTATCATATTATCTACTAATCTCTATCTATCTATCTATCTACTTATTTATCTCTCTAGGGCCTATTTATCTAACTTGTCTTTCATTGTATCGACTTATCTCTCTAATCTATCTATCTATCTGTCTATCTGTATGTCTGTCTGTCTACCTATCTATTTATCAATCAATTTATCTATTATCTCTCTAAAGCTATCTATCTATGTTTGATAACTAATTAGTCTACCTATCCCCATCCGTGAAGGATTACATAACATGCGGAAGAAAGATATCGGCCATCCTTAGGCGCTTCACCCAAACCATAGATTTCAATTTCCTAGCCACAGAAATCAGTCATACTGATCTGACTTTGGCAAGACACTTACTAAAAGTGTGTTAAGCTGTCCAACTTTACAATTACACAACAACCTTTAGCTTTCAACTGCTAACCAATATATCTTTCCTTGTGAACTTTGAGAAAACGTGTTTTTAAAAAATCAAATCAATTTATTTTAAATAAAATAGAGCACAAAAAAAATGATGAGCTCAGAGAACAAACAGATGTCAAAGAAGCAAGCAAAATAAATCAAGCAAGCAAAATAAATCAAATTTATTGTTAAATTTATTAACCTTCTTGCACGTATATTAAAACCATACGTTAGAGTGACAGTGGGTGGATGGGGGCTCATTTAATATAATTAAAGACAGATTTGTTACTCCTTTAATAAGTAGTCTCCACCTATCGAAAACATTGTGACAGTAAAACACCTTTTTTTTTAATTATTATTGTAGAAGGGAGAAGACTTTTATTAATCTGTATAATCCGCTAAGTGAGAGACGAGTGGTGTCCCCCCCCCGCCCCCATCTCCCCCCCCCCCCGGGAGAATTATTACTAAACATAAATTAAAATTAAATTAAGATTTTTCCATCACTTGTAATTAGTTATGGATGATTAATAATAATCAAAGCCAGTTAAAAAAAAAGGGGGGGTGATGTCACACATACATTGCATAGGTACTCATCTTATAATAACAAAAATTGTCCTATATAGTTCTTTGTATTTATTTCAGCTCATTATCATTCGATGATCTATTTTTCAGTTCATTGTTTTTTCCTAATCAATACAAGAGTTGGGACTGAAATTATCGTTATAAGATGTAGTCGCCAATATGGAACAACGTCTCCTGGTTTCCCCTTTTCTTTCGTTTCATGGCTGGCTTTCTTCCTTTCTCTCGACTCAAAATAAAGGTCGAATCCGTTAACACAGCCATTAAACGCATAGATCAGTCCTTTAACCAGCACAGCCTTACTCAAACTTTTTATCCTGGAGAAACCCTTGAAATAATTTTCAGATCGAATGGAACCCCTACATACAAATCATTATATTTACTATGTTTAATTTTTTTTTTCCAATCACGATCACTCATGGAACCTCTTCGATCTCTCGCGGAACCCCGGTTAAAAAACTCTGATGAAGCATCTTTTGCGCATAGGAGACTGACCTTGAAAATGTACGATTTACACTACAGACGAAGGTTGTTTTGGGTGGGTTTTTTTGCAAAAGGACGGTAGTTAATTGCAGCCCAAAGTAAAAACATATCTGACTATCAAAGCCATGATAACGAGAGTGATAACAGTAGCGAAAAAATGGAATGATCCGAACATCATTATCATTCATCAGTTGCCGTTATAAAGTGGGTCAGCATGTTTCAGTGGGTCTCTACTTAGCCTTGCTGCACTGGCACGCGGTGATTGATCAAATGGTGCTTTATAGATTATGACAATCACTAATGGTGCATTAGAGACTATAGTGACAATTGCAAATGATACGTTACAGACTTAAAGTGACGATTGCAAATGATACGTTACAGACTTAAAGTGACGATTGCTAATTATACATTACAGACTTAAAGTGACAATTGCAAATTATACATTACAGATTTAAAGTGACAATCACAAATGATACATTACAGACTTAAAGTGACAATCACAAATGAACAGCATGTGCAGTACACGTGCCATTCAAGTTAGGAGGGGGGTGGGGGGTAGTGGATATGTGTGGTTTTTTTCTTGCCGTATGTAAATAGCTCTGGCTCTCTCTTGAATATGAATATGCTTCGATTATTGACTGACTGATCAATCACTTCCACGACTAAATGATTATCATTTTCATTTGTGTGACACTATTGCAAAAACCGTTTTATGAAAACAAAATTCCCACCGGGTTTTGGGGCTACAAAATAATTCGACTGTATACAATACTTTTTTCACAAAAATTCTTTAGCTTATCTTTGTTTTGTTGTTTTTGTGTTTTTTCTTTAAAACAGCACAAAATATAAATATAAATATGTACACCGAAATGACAAAGTATGTTGTTAATTCGATTTTCAACTGCATGAAATTAAAACCAGGAAATCTACAATGGTAGCACATTTTGAACCCTTTGCTCTTCTCTCTTTCTTCTCTCCATCTGTGAGGCATGGTGCACAGGTCGAACCCTTTGTGTCCTTTCTTCTCCCCATCTGTGAGGCAGTGATGCACCGATCGAACGCTTTCTTCTCTCCAACAAACGGGTAGGGTGAAAGGTCACAGTGACCCTCCATTAGAAAGTCGCTAGAGGTGTACAGGTTACGGAAGTGAATGTATGATCTGAAATATTCCACAACAACAAAAATATTTCAGTGCTTTAAATAATAATAAAAAGACGAAACTCTTTATATTTTTTCCCTTACACAATACAATTCCATTCTGATCCAGAAATAAAATTCAAAATAATTCAAAAGTTGAAAGCCATCGTGAAACAGGCGTAAGAAAAAGACGCGCATCCTGTTCGAGCTAAGAGAGGCAACCCAGGTCATGTTCAATGTTTCATTTTTTAATACTTTTTTAATTTTAATTTTTGCATTATCTTTTTATAAATAATTTTAGCAAGAAAGTTTAGCATTTCAGACAAATCAATCTAAGTTTGGGGTACTATTATAACAACATAAAATAATTAGCTGATTTAATATAATCAAGGCAAGAAAGAGTAAATTAGCTGATTTAATATAAACAAGATAAGAAAATAAATTCTTTTTAGAAAATTCTGCGTTGCATGATAAATTATGATGTAGTGATGCGAGTAGTCGCTTTTTAAAATATAAACTGACTGAATTTTTTAAAAAGAAGATAATTATTTAGTTGTTTAAAAAAAAAACCACGCATTTACTTAATCAAAGAAATCTTTGGTGATAAATATAACGTACCAATTAGACCTCTCTGTCTCAAAACATGGTTCAGATTAGACCAGCCTTTCTCAAAATTTTCACCCAGGAAGGAAATAATTTTCAGGTCTCAAGGAACCCTTGCATAACATTATTATGTCTACGAGGTGGTGTTTTTTTCATTCACGATCCCTCGGGGAACCCCTAGCGACCTCTGAAATCCCTGAGACTCAATAAACGTATGCACGTGTGTCAAACATTCAGTAGAGGCACGTGTGTCAAAATTGGTTCACAGTTCTATGCTCGACTAGTTACAAATAGAGGCAAGCTATTGCACTAAGACATGTCTCTTACAGTTTAGATCTTGGCTATCCAATTTAGAGTTAGATTAGTGTGCCAAGCTATCCACTTTAGAGTTAGATCAGTGTGCCAGGTTATCCACTTTAGAGTTAGATTAATGTTCTAGCGTACCACTTTAGAGTTAGATTAGTGTTCTAGCGTACCACTTTAGAGTTAGATTAGTGTTCTAGCGTACCACTTTAGAGTAAGATTAGTGTTCTAGCGTACCACTTTAGAGTTAGATTAGTGTTCTAGCGTACCACTTTAGAGTTAGATTAGTGTTCTAGCGTACCACTTTAGAGTAAGATTAGTGTTCTAGCGTACCACTTTAGAGTTAGATTAGTGTTCTAGCGTACCACTTTAGAGTTAGATTAGTGTTCTAGCGTATCACTTTAGAGTTAGATTAGTGTTCTAGGCTAACCACAAAACTGGACTTTTGTGCTAGTCTAGTCAGAGAGTTGGATTTATATGTTACGCTAGTCTTTTAAGATCTTAACTTTTGTGCTAAACTAAGATTAGAGCTGGACTTGCGTACTAATCTAGTCACATTAGAACTGGACTTGTATATTAATCTAGTTATATTAGAACTGGCATATTAATCTAGTCACATTAGAACTGGACTTGTATATTAATCTAGTCACATTAAAGCTGGACTTGTATGCTAATCTATTCAAGTAGAGCTGGATTTGTGTGCTAATCTAGTTAGAGTCGAGCTGGATTTGCATGCTAATGTAATCACTTTAAAACTGGATTATGTGTTAGGTTAGTTCCAGCACAAAGCTTATGTTACCTAGGATGGTGTGTTGAACTACACACAATACAGAACTAGTTAACCACATTAATGCTAGGTTAGTGTGCTTGGCTAGCTGCTATATAAAACGTTGCTAACTACTGATACACTAATGTAGGCTAGTTACGAACTCAGTACGTTATGCCATAGAAGATTACTGGTCATACTCTAACTGGACTAGTATGCTAAGCAAGTCTAATTATAGAACGTGTTATTGACACATTATTTCAGCTAGGGTAGTGTATTTAGCACAAGGCTAGTCATATTACAACTAGTCCAGTATGCTAGACTAGTCACAGTACGGAATTTGAAGAATTACACAACACTTAAACTTGTAATGACACTCTACCCATAGTGCCATGTTATACTTATCTTAAGATATCTGCTATCTTAGGTTGGTGTTGTATTTTGATACTTTATGAAAACTGATAGGCTACTATATAAGGCTACTATATATTACCAGATGACTTAAAGTCTTTCGTCATGTCTAGTACTTTTAAATTAGTACTCCTTCTGAGTCATTCAAACACTAAAGTTTCGTGACTCGATGAAGAATTCAATTAGGTATCCACCAGGAGAAATAAAAGGGATTTAAGAGGATATCAAGGGGTATTTTGCAGTATGCAAACAATAAACTAGCATGCCAGTATGTGAATCGTAGTTTGACATAACTGTAATTCACGATCAACAGATGTCCAATTCACCCCGCTTTTTTCTCCCCCCACAGCCTTATGTAAAGCGATAAACCAGATATTCTGCATTAGTGACTAATATTACATTGCTTCCCTTGCAGGGCCTCAGACGGCACTCATAGCAGCGAGCAGAACCCTTCCCTTGCAGGGCCTCAGACGGCACTCAGACAGCGAGCAGATTCATTACGAAATGAAAGGGTTCATTTGTCATTATAACAGTTTGTGATAAAGCTAACATGTGAACATGACGTGTGCAAGTGAACCACGCATTCATCTGAACCATACCTAACCCGTTCAAGGTCGATACAGACATGTCGGTTGGGAGGCGCGGTAGAGTGGGCAAAGCGATCGCGCGGTCGTATTACGGTCAAGAAAAGACCGACTTTTGTGAGTGTCGTCATATCGAGGGTTTGCAATTGGGCCGCAGAGAGAAAGTCCGGTCCCCTTTAAAAATTTGGTTTTGTAAATTTTTTTTTTAAAATCCCCTTCATGGGCCCCGGAACAATGTACCGGCTGCACCCCTTCTCCTCAGGCCTGGTTTGGAGGGTGGGTGGGTGGTATGGGGTAATGGTCAACGATCATTCTTCAACTCTTACCACCTACACCGGACCTCTTGTCTGAACTTAGGACCGCTCCATATTTATGCGTACACATTAAGAGCACCA
Organism: Sinotaia quadrata; assembly: GCA_028829895.1. Lineage (NCBI taxonomy): Eukaryota > Metazoa > Mollusca > Gastropoda > Architaenioglossa > Viviparidae > Sinotaia > Sinotaia quadrata. Next base: position 11,750,631 of record CM054184.1, read on the forward strand.
CAACAACAAAATAAAGAAACCATATCTCTTGGAGGGTCTCTGATCTCTGACGGTCCTCATACGAATTCGCCTGAGATTTTTCTGTTCAGATAAGGACGTGAATGTCATTGGTTCAAAACTTTCTGCGTTCTGACCAGCCTAGCTTATACGTTAGGAAGCACGCGATGGCTCAGAGGTATAGCTCCATGACAACGCTACATCGGCCTCGGCCAGGAGCACTCTCCATATTTTAAACTTTTCACCCCCTTCCGCAAGATCTTTTGACGAAATGATCAACAAAGCTCCAGTGGTGACGTTAAAACGATAGCTGACCACCACCACCACCAGAACCACAACATCCGGGCACTTATCCCTCCCAAAAGCTACACAGGCATGCGTGTCTGAGCAGGTTGAGTGGGATGTGAGTGAGCCACCCAATGTCTTGAAATAAAATCAATTGCTAAATAAATGCGCACCCGGATCCAGTATTCTGGACGGTCCGAAGTCCCCCACTCCCCAACTTTCGACATAATGGGCTCGTGGTGAGATGCTGTCTCATTAACTATACTCTCCTTAATTGTAAAACGCGGTCTCCAGTCGATAGTGGGACATACCTAAGTATCTTTAAACATTTTTGTATAACATTATTTTAGATTATTTGTTAATTCATTAACCAGTTGCTAGTTTTGCTCGCTAGCAAGCCTTGGAGACGCTTGACATGAAACAACCCACCACCCCACCCCATCTACAGGACAAACCCATGGAAAACCCAAATCAAGTCCAGGTCCTCAAAACCCGACTCAGGGAACTCCTTCCCCCAAAACCCGATCAAAGGAAACCCCATCCTCAAACCCAGCCCAAGAAATCCTTCCAGTTCAGGGCAACAACATAGGCTTATACAAACACAACCCAGGGAACCCCACTTCCTTCCAAACTCAGCCTAACAAAACCTCCCCTACCAGCCCAAAGAAAGTGAATAGGTGGAAGTACTGTCAATTTTATTCCTATGAATGGTTGTAGGTAGGGGGCTCCAGTGCATTGCTTTGCCCGTGGGCCTTTAATGCTAAGACGGTCCTGCTCCCAACTCATACCCAGGTGAATTCTCGAACAAAAGATGACTGACAGCACCGGTTTGTGGTGGGGAGGGATGTTGAGAAAGAGGAATAAAATAATATAAATTTGAAATAGCATGTCGTGGGGGGGGGGGAGGTCTCTAAGGGAATTGTTGATTTCGAACTACGGTACGCCTTCAGGCTCTGTCCGCACTTCCTAACCAGCACCAGCACCACAACCATTAATTCCTGGGATTTCCGCGAAAACCAGCGAAATTCAATAAGTGGGTAGATAACAAGAATAAATTTTTAATTTAATGTCCCTTTTAAAAAAGGTGTTGGGTTCTTTTCTCTTGAGTCACTTCACGTTCAATTCGGAAGCATGTTGTTTGTTTAATTTGCTAGTCTCGGTGTGCCGTCACGTTCGTGAACAGGTTAGACCAAGAGTCTTATCTTTTAAATGCGCGTTTACTGTTGCCTTCCTGTCGTAATAATAAATCTTTGCGACGAACACATAATAACGCTGACCACTAAATCGATCGAGCTGAATAAAGTTGCGTGAAGACTCATATAATTCCAGTCAACGGTAAGCAATTCACTAAATTACTTGGGCGCCATCTCGGGGTGTATGTGGAATTGGTGTGCGTGTGTGTGTGTGTGAGTGTGTGTGTGTGTGTGTGTGTGTGTGTGTGTGTGTGTGTGTGTGTGAGTGAGTGCGTGTGTTGTTGTTGGTGGTGGTGGGATGGTAATAGGAAAATGTTGCATGGAAACTAATAAACTTCAGTCGACGGTAAATAGTTAGTAGCTGAGTCAGGTGTCATCTCGGGGAGCGGGGAGGGAGAGACGATTGAAATCTGCACGAACCATATTAACACCTTCAGGCATATTTCGTTTAAAGAGCAAATCATCCACCCGGTTTAGAGTTTAAGTCCTACCTGGAAAATTAGCCCTAACCAACCGAATTTAAATCCTAAACTGCTTCATTCAACCCTGACCGGCTTAATTTCGACTCAAACCGGCCTAACTTCAACCCTAACCGGCCCTAAATATGTGTGAAGTAGTAACAAACACGGCAATTCCTTTTCTTTGTAAAAACCATACTATACTGACATTCCTGGTCAAGCTTCTTTCTTCACTGGAATAACGAGTTGCATGCAACTTTTAGGCTTTACGAGGAATTCTTAACAATTGTGTGCTAAACTTTCCGAACGATGTAGGTCGTTTTATAGTCGCCCCACCCCCACCCCAGAATGATGTGCGGCTATTTTATGATTCTCTACACCCTACCCACCTACCCGGAATATTGTGCGGGTTTTTTTTTTATGATGATTCTCTCAACCTCCAACTTACTGACTGTGGGAGTGGTTTTTAAATTCGACTAAAATAGTTTTAAGTACCTTAATATGGCGCAGGTTTACTTGTGATATTGGTAAACAGTGATTTGTAAGTCAAACGCACACTATTTGAACACGGCTCCCTGTAATAAATTAAATTACAAAAATATCTTGTCAATTCAGGTTACGCCGTACATCTTTTTTTTTTTTTTTGGTGGGGGGGATAACAAATTAATGATATAAAAGATTCCAAAAGAAACTGGGTACAGGACTATGCCTCACCTACCAATCCTCGCCAGTTGTAAATCCAACAGCCGGATATCTCAACATTCACGGATCCAATGGTAACTTTTTCTTTTAATTTTTTTTTTTTTTTAAACTGTAAGTTGTTACACTTACAACTTTTATCACCGCTTGAGTCATGTAAAGTTACCAGATGTCGTGACTTTGCTATTCGTCTTCTGAGCGATAATCCAAAAACAACAAAATATTACCATTAGAGTCCAGTTTGAACGTCAAATGAACACAATAACACGACAGTGAACTCTGGCTTGTTTTGCATTATGAACTCTTGTCCCCTGCCTCCCTCCTACGTTAACAATGTACACACACACACACACACACACACACACACACACACACACACACACAGTCTCGGCTCCCATTACACTTGTCCGTAACTATCGGAACGCAGCGACTTCCGCATTGAGTGCGTGAACAAAGCAAACTCTGCCCGCTTATGTTCAGTCACCAAAGTTAGCGTGCAATTGTCGGTGACTATTACTGACTTCGTTTGGCTGAACGCGTCCTCAGGTAAGTCGGTCTCCAAACCAAAAGAGTAACATCTAAAGCGGGAGGTGCAAAGATTTTAAACTTTCGCCAGGTAAGACTAATGATTGTTTAATAACGATTTGTTTATCCTCCTGGGTCTGTTTACAGTCAATGACAAGCAAGTACTGGACAGTAAGTTTTAAACAAACAAACACTGTATATGGAAATATGAGGGAATCTACAGACATTTTTCCATTACCGGTAATTGTTTGTATCATATACGGGTCTTTCCAGGTGAGGGAAGTAGAACTTATAAAAATATATAACGTAACTGTTGTTATTTTATTGATTGTGTTTTATAGACTTGTAATTGTATTCAATTGTGGGAATATATTCTTCTAGGACAGGGTTAAAGTACAACCGCTTTCATCTTCATCGAAGATAGTTTCACTAAACTAGAAGTCGATTTCGATAAATTAAATTACAGCAGGTGTAAGGCGTGTATTTTGTTGATAATAGATGTTCACATGACACAATTGCAAGTAACTTTTATTTAGAGTTTTGAAATTAAAAAGAAATAGGTTAAATCTGTCCTTACGACAACATTCTATTGTTTTTCTGTGTGTACCTTGCATCAGTTACAGATTACCTCCCTTGTGTTGTTTTTTTGATCGCTACACATTTATTTTTTTACACATTCCTCCATCTAGTAGTTTTTAACTTTAGTTTTTAAAAAAACAACACTTCAAAGGCAAATGTAGCCCCCCGCCCCTCCCATTGCAAACTTAAGGTGTGGGTATTAATGATGTTCTAGGGTGAAGATGTAAACATACTTATAAATATGGAGTCCTTGTCTGATTTTATTGCGTTGTCACTGAAGGATTTTTTAATTTTTTTTTGAGAGGATTTTCCACATAATATGAGTTTTAAAATGTATTTTGTGCACAGGATGGGAAAAACTGTCTTTAAAACTATAATCAATTTTCAATAAAAGACTATTTTTAATTGAATACATTAATAGTAAAGTGTGTATATTTATATATTATTCATTTATTATTTATTTTTAAATATCCTTCATTTGTGCATGAAATGGTATTCAAACTTTGCACACTGTCTATGCATATTTATTCTTACAGAAGGAAAAAAATGCATTGTTATTTATGGTTTTGTTTAAAAAATATATCAGAAAGATATCCTACTGGATAAAAGTTGGGCTTACAGTTATGTAAAATAAAAATTCTTATAGTTTTGGAAAAAATAACTCTCTTGGAGAAAAAGTTCTTATAGTTTTGGTGAAAAACATTCTTATACTTCTATAGTTATGGGAAAAAAATTATTATAGTGTTGGTGAAAAAATTCTTAAGTTATACTTAATGGAAAACATTCTTATAGTGTTGGCAAAATAATTATTATAGCTTTGGATAAAAAAAGTTCTTATAGCTTTGGAGAAAAAATTATTATAGTTATTGGAAAAACATTGTTTTTTGTAGAGAAAAGACAACTCTGTTTAAACATATATATAATTTACAATTCTTATTGCAGATAAATATCAGTTAAAATATTCAAAATTTATTTATTCCACTTTATTCTTTTCAAAAATCTGAGATCACATTGTTGTATGATGTTGCAGAATTATGGGTTGCGGGAAAAAAACAATCAGTGTGCTTCTCTTCGTCTTCAACGTTAGTTTGTTCGTAAGTGAAATTTCTTAACTTAATATCATATATAAATGTATGGTATATTGATAGACTAAAAGTACAATAATCATTGTTGTTTTAAATAACAATATACAAGTGCTGTCATCATATTAAAATTAAACAGCTAGAAGATAATATTTCTGATGTTGGAGCGTATGTATTAGAGTAAATAATTACTTGAATTCTGTTCAGTGACTTTTAAATAGGGCGAATGTATAGAAATGTCTAAGTAAACAATTAATTGAACCCTGTTCAGTGACTATTATACATAGAGTAAATGTTTAAAAGTATCTAAGTAAACAATTAATTGAACCCTGTTCAGTGACTATTATAAATAGGGTGTACCTTTAGAATTGTCTGGGTAAACAGTTGACTTCTGTTCAGTGACTATTATAAATAGGGTGTACCTTTAGAATTGTCTGGGTAAACAGTTGACCTCTGTTCATTGACTATTATATATAGCCTTAATAGGGTGTACCTTTAGAATTGTCTGGGTAAACAGTTGACTTCTGTTCAGTGACTATTATAAATAGGGTGTACCTTTAGAATTGTCTGGGTAAACAGTTGACCTCTGTTCATTGACTATTATATATAGCCTTAATAGGGTGTACCTTTAGAATTGTCTGGGTAAACAGTTGACCTCTGTTCAGTGACTATTAATTATTATAAAGAAGGTGAACCTTTAGAATTGTCTAAGTATACAGTTTAACTGAAATCTTTCTTTAATATTTTCACCAGCTCGTTGGACTAGCTTTAGCTGCTGTGGGCATTTGGTCAGTGGTGGACAAAATCTATGTTGCTGATGTCATTGGTGATGACCTATTCACAGCTGCCTCCATCATGGTGATAATTGGTGGTACCATTATCATGGGCATCAGTATATTTGGTATTTGTGCAGTCAGATCACGCAGGAAAGTCTTGGTTATTGTTGTAAGTCGACATTCTGGAGTTCTCAACACACAGCAGATTAACACTTTCAACACAGAGCAAAAACAACACTTTCAACACACAGCACAGTAACATTTTCAACACACAGCAGAATAACACTTTCAACACACAGCAAAAACAACACTTTCAACACACCGCAGATTAACACTTTCAACACACAGCAGATTAACACTTTCAACACACAGCAAAAACAACACTTTCAACACACAGCAGATTAACACTTTCAACACACCGCAGATTAACACTTTCAACACACGCAGAATAACACTTTCAACACAGCAGAATAACACTTTCAACACACAGCAGAATAACACTTTCAACACACAGCAGAACAACACTTCCAACACACAGCAGAACAACACTTCCAACACACAGCAGAACAACACTCTCAGCACACAGCAGAACATCTCCAACATTCACAGCAGAATAACATACCCAACACACAGCAAAACATATGCGCCATGCAAAGAACACTTACACAACAGAATATTCATGCAGCAGAGCACTCGGCAGAACAACACTCATCACACTATAGAACAACACTCTCCCAACAGAATATCACTTTCACAATAGAACACCTAAAGCAGAGCAACATCACATAGCAAATACTCCATCATTCACACAACAGAACCAATATCTCCAACATTTACACATCACACACCCAGCAGAACAATGCCTCCAAAATAGGCACAACACACCATTCATACAGGAGAACAGCAATCGTGTGATACACAAGCAGCTTAGCCGTCATACTCACAATCAATAATGATCTTCACAACATTCATAATTATAATCAGTTAGCAAATAAAATATTTATTTATTGATGAAACTTAAATTATCCAAGAAAAGAATAAACACTAACACAAATTCAACCATTTGCATAAACCTGTACAGTTTTGTGTATTTGTTTTCATTTCATAGTTACAAGCTTAGATATAAGTTATACAGCAACTTTCATGAAGTTCTATTGATTTTAACCATAATGTAAACATTGATATGGCAAATTATATTTATAGAGTTGTATTGGAAAATAATGTGATACTGAGTCAAAGATAAATTGTATTTGAAATATATTATTGTTTAAAGCACAAGAGTGAAGCTCTTGATATGAACAGCAATAAATAACTGAAGTTTTCACTTTACTAAGAAAGTTGCCACATAATTTTGTTCATACTCTACAAAATATGTTTGCTCTTTTTTATTTGCAGATTTGAAATATCCTTCTACTGGTTAAATAATGTTTTGCTTTTTTCATTTCTTTAAGTAAAGTACCTTAGTGGAAAATAAGTTTATATATTGTTTAGTTTTTCTGTAGCTTTCATTTCTATGACAGGATATTTCCTGTACATTCTGTAACATTTCATTATATCAAGAGAGAATGCTCATGTCAATTATTATTTATAAAAAAAATAACTAAGAGTCAAGGGAAGATAAAATTTTGCTCCTTTTTTTAAATCCTCTAGTCACAGTTCATATCCACATTAAATCAGGGAAAATTACATATTTAGATGCTGACTACAGTGTATGTTTCTATTTTTGTTTAGAACCAGGTTTTTTTAGACTATAAATGTTAATCAGTTATTGTATAAGAATATTGTATGCTGTTTAAATTTTTTATCTTTAAGATATTGTTTTTTGCAGTGCATGTTTCTTTTTGCTGAGAGCCAAGTTTCTCATCCTTTATCTCTATTAATCTTTTTACTAAAAAAGAAAATCAGTGTGTGACTTAATATAAAATTTTAGACCATAAATGTACAATTATTGTGTGTGTACAAGAATAGGTAATTGCATGCTGTTTAGATTTCTTATCTTTAATACTGTTTTTCATATCTTTAAGATATTGTTTATTTTCTTTGTTATATCTTTAAACATGATCATTTTCTTCCTTTTTTGCAGTATTTTATCCTTCTTCTAGTGGTATTTATTATCATTTTGTTGGCTGCCATCTTAGCTGTGGCTTTTAAATCAGAGGTTAGGAACAAACTACTTTGTCTTTGATTGTTCCATTTCACTTTAATTATGGCTAAGCAAGCATTGCATGGTTTTGGGTGTTCAGTTTCTTGTTTCATCATAACAATGAGAGTATAATGTTTAATGTTTCCATGTTTGGCCTGTAATTTGTTTTTCATTATAACAATGAGAATAAGATAATGTATAATATCATTCATTTGTATTACAAACTGTTTTGCAAATTGAACAATATTTAGAATGTCATTGCTATCATTGCTGAAATTCTTTAGGGAGAAATACTTTAGAAATAGGTAAAACCTTTTATTAAAGAAATAAATCTTCTGGTTGTATCAAAGTAGTCACAACACTGCACAAGGATTCAGAAATTAGAGTTCTTTCTGTAAGTTTAATTTACTTATGGCTGGAATATTTATATAATTATTTTTAATTTATATGTCCTGTAGCTTGAAGAAAAGATGGTGGACACAATGAGAGAATCACTAGTGCGAAGCTATGGATCTGATATCTCTGTTACAAAAGCCTGGGATAAACTGCAGGCAGATGTGAGTGCTTATGCAGTTATGGTGGTGTTCTCATGACTTAATATATTTGATACTGCTTATCTTTTAAGAAATATCAAGGTTCCATTATGGAAAAGGGAGGTGGAAGAAACAGAGAGATAAAAAAAACAAAAAAAAAATCAACCAAAGAGAAGATAACTAAACTAAACAAAAGAAGATAACTGTGAATTTTACCTTTTCCTAAATGCCAGAAGTTATCAGAACAGGTTTTTTAAACTGTATAGTAAATTCAGTTTCTGTCAGTTTATTTCTTCATCATTTTCACATATCTTTATTACTTGAAAACCATTGAGTACATGGGATAAGTACCCTTAAAAAATGTTTTGTTTGCTAAATCCTGCTACATCTTCAAACCACTAAGAAACCCTGCTTAAATCCAGAGATTAAATGATTTTTTTTTTTAAATATGTGCCTTCTATTTATTTCCAGTTTACCAGAAATAATCAGGATTCATATTTTGCTTGCTGTTATGAAATCTTATTAATTTGATTTTTTAAATATATTCTTGTAAATCTGATTTCAAAGAGTAAATAAATGCTTTGAACTATTAACAATATTCTTTAACTCATACCGATTGACAAGAAAATGGCAATTTCTCTGTTTCAGCTGGATTGCTGTTCTGTGCGTGCAAATTATGGAAATGTTCCTTTACCAAATGAAAATATAGAGCTTAGTCGGCAAGACTCATGGCCTTTATATTCACGAACACCCTGGTACCAAACAGAGATGCAGAACCTAAGTAAAGAACAGTACTTATTCTTAAAAATAGTTTGTTAAATAGTTATGATATTTGTTCAGTATTTTCATAATCTACATTTTTAAATGCTTTTTTTATTTAATCCGTGGATATTTTATGCTGTTGTGGTCATTATGTTACCTTGTAAATCAAGGATTTTTGGTCATTCGCAATTTCTGGATTTCAGATTAGAAATCGGATACTCTATTCTTAATTCTTAAGAGTACTCACCAAACTTTACTTTAATAAAAGACCATAAACTGAAATATTAATATTAGTTAACTATAATGTCATTGTTGGTGTTGTTGAGCATATAAAGTATTCAAAAAGCTTGAAGTTCTTCATGTTAACAATATATTACAAAAAATGAACTCTCGCAACATAGGATATTGTTTTAAAAAGAATCCAGAACAAATGAACTGATAAGCAAAATTCATTACAGTTGTAAAGCAAAGATGGGTTTAAAAACATGCACTAATCAAATTAACCCATTGCCTGCCCAAAGTAGGCATAACCTGCCAAAATTATGTATATTATAGCCACCAAGGGGAGATAACTCCTCCAAACGTCTTCATTATCATTTTGTTTGGTTTTGTCATGCCTTCTATATTTGATTGTGGTTTTGAACAGATTGAGCTATTAATATAAATCCAGAGCAACATTGTTTGTTTATAAATACGGGATTAGCAAAAATAGGCCAGGAGCTAATAAAGAAGAGAAATAAATGATGGGACCATTTTTGTCAAAAAGATGCAGTCATTTAATCATTGATTCTCTTTTCTTTTCAGACAGCATTGGAGGACCTCAGCAGGAGATCAAGTTTGTACCAAAGTCTTGCTGCGTGTATGATGAAAACATTAGAGGTTACCGTGACCTGAAAAAATGTCAGTCCTGGAGCTTAGGACCTCCTGGAAATCTTAAAAATAATTTAAAGAACGATGCCCTGTATTATGAAGTGAGTGGATCTATGTTTATAGTTTTATTGTTGTAATGATGAAATTTTGTTCCATACTTATTAATTTTTCAATTGTGTTTTTTTTAAAATATCTTTTATTCTTCCTTGGTGTTGTGTTCTAAACAGTACTCATGCATGCCGGTGTATATCCTTTTACTTTAACCCATTGAACAGTATTTGTGTTATTTCCCCTTGTAGAAATTTTATATTTCTTCGATTTTGTTCTGCCACTTGTCAGTTTGTTCTGTCACATAACAGCTATGAACTTAATTAAGCAACGGGTCTGGCTTTTAAGAGTTTTGTTAATTACCTGTGCTGAGAAAGACTGACTGTACAATGTGGATTTAAAATGTGGTAGGAGTTAAAGGTGTGTGTGTTTGTGTGCGTGCATGCTTGCGTGTGACAAACATGTCTGAAAGTGTTAGTTATCTCACTGATTTTATTTTTATGCTTTGTTTGTTTTATAGGTTTATTGTGGTTGTCTCTATTCACGGCCTCGTATACCTATTTTGTATGTTGTGGTTACTGGGAGTGTGATTCAGTACATTTTCACATTTAAACTTTTGACATATTGGATGAAATAGAATGTCAGATAAGTAAAGTAAGGAAAATCCAGTTCTACTGTATGAGTAAAAAACATATAAAATATTAATAGTAAAAATAGTTATTGTTTGCGCTTGATTTCATGTGTCAAGAACTGAAAATTAAAAAAATAATAATTAAAATGATTATTTTTTAAATTGTTTTTCTATCTTAACTGCAATATTTCCTTGCCTCTAAAAATAAATTATAGATCAACTTTAATCCTACTGGATACAGTGATTTGAAATGTTAGTTAATTTTCAGAGTGATTCTTCTTGTTTTCTTTAAATCTTGCATAGGAAAATAAAAACTAAATTCTTTAATGAAATTTTACTTTGTCCTCCAGCAGTGGAGAAGGTTGATGTTTGTACTGCAATTAATTCAATTTTTTTAAATGAAGATGACATGAGAAGTTTTATATTGCAGGGTTGCTATGTCAGGGCCAAGGACTTACTTGCAGAACATTCTGACATTCTTGTTGGCTGTTCATTTGCTTTTGCTTTTGCCATGGTAAGTTAGCGGAGACATTCTCTGAGGTTTTTTAAAACTTGTTCAGTTTTTAGAGCAAAGTATGCATACTTATGCTTTTTTTAGTACAGAGTGCACTGTTCCTTACTTAACCTGCAAGTTCTAGAAGTACATACTGTGGTGCTCTTTTCTGGAATAGCAACACACAGATCTGCACATTGTACACAGATCTTGATATTAGTACACAGTTATTACAATGATACACAAACCCACGGAAATAGCTCACAGTTCTTGACAGTAGTTCACAGGTCTTACAATGGCACACAGTTCTACAAAATTGCTTCACAGATCTTGACAGTAAGTAATACATAGACATTATGACTGTACCCAAATACACGCATAATACCCAAATACACGCATAATACACAAATACACGCATAATACCCAAATACACACATAATACACAAATACACACATAAATCACAAATCTGAGTACTGAGCATAATATCTGCACAGTGGTTTATGTTTGTACATGACTGGCACAATTATCTCAGATCTCGACACAGATATACAAAGTGGTTAACATATCTTAACAGTGGTACACAGATCTGATTAGTGTTATGATGATCTGTACAGTGGTACATAGGTCTGTAGAATGATTCACAGGTCTTCACAGTGGTATACAGATGTACAGGTGTTCTTACATAATGTACACAAGTGACACAAATCCAGACAGTAGTAAACAGATCTGCACAGAGGTACAGAGATCTTCACAGTGGTACAAAAATGTGCACAGTGGTTCTCAGATCTTGATAGTGGTACACAATATTGACAGTGGTATAGAGATTTTTACAAGTACACAGGTGACAGAATCTGAACTTTTATACACAGATCTGCACAGTGGTATACAGATGTGTACACAGATCTGCACAGTGGTACACAATATTGACACTAGATGTGCACAAGTATTACAGAAATATTCATACAATGATTCTTTGTTATCTGCTGCCTTAAGAAATGATGAGCAGGCTTAACAGATTACATTTACAACCATTTAAACTCTTAATACCACCTGCACAGGTCTTCATAAATGCAGGCAGAGAAAGTCGGTCAGGCCTCAGAGATATTAACAGTTATTAAATTTAACTTCCACCTTTGTCTCTGAGTGCTACCAGTTCAGAATCTGTATACTGATTAGTGTGCCCATTCAATGCACATTTGTTATAGGATTCTGGCCCTTACACGTCTCATAATTTAGAGGAACACTTCCCCAAAATATGCTTTTTGTCTTACCCCTAAGCCTTGCTTATCAACTTCTTTATTAAATGTGGTAGTGGAAGCAATGTAACAAAATTTTATTTAACAAATAGAGATTGACAGGTGATAGAAATAATTCCGACTACAAGATTAACGACTTAAAGAGATGCAATCATAGCCATGAAGTGATCGATTGCAAAGGCAAGATTTATATAAGAATATGTGAACAGAATTTAGGATATTACAATACTTGAAATTCTTTGCATAGAAAGTTGGTCAACACATGCTTTCTGTTAATTAAGAAAAGGGACTTAAGTTTGAACAGGTGTAGAAATGGACGTAAAATATCTGCAGGCAAGTTGCAACTATTCGGGCATATCTGGAGTGCCTATAGAATTGATGTCTGACCACTATGCTATGTAGAGTTGATTGCATAGCCATATAAATATGGTCCATTCAGGACTGTCCAAAACACTTGTCTAAGCAACTATTATGTTAGCAGATTTTTCATACCCTGTCTCAGCAAAAAGCAGGTCAGAAAGAAATATTCTAAAAATAAATTTGACAGGAGGCATAATTGATTTGAAAATATTAATTAATAAAAAAATAATAATTAGCCATTATTATGATACAATTTGCATTTCGATTGTTACAGAAATTTTTCAGTTACATTCCTCTGACAAGGTGTTTATACTTCGTAATAATTGATAATTAATCTATGTTGAATGTTTAGCAGAAGACATTTAATGTTATGGATGAGTGATGACATTTTAAAGTGGAAGGCCAAATTAATCCTAATGATTTTACTTGGCTAATTTTCTTTGCCTTTAGTCTTAAAATGCTTCGTTGGTCTCCTTTTCATAATGTTTTATTTTAAACCCCTCTATTTTCAGCATTATCATTCATTAACTCATCAGATATTTTCATTTTTGTTATAATTTTCACCTTTTTAACAAATGCTAATTTATTTACTACTTTTCATCCCTGTTAATAATGTATGTAATGTAATGTAACCATTATTGGTTTGTTTCATCATTTCACTTTGTTTGGAATTTCAATTTTCAGATTGCTGGCTTGGTACTAACAATTATGCTGTACAGACTGTTGTCACAACCAGTACAAGTCATTCGTGATCCACGTTCTAAATAAGAATCATCCTATTATGATACTGGAAAGATTGGGCAAGATGTATAGTTAAGACAATGATTGTCTCCCATGGAGTTCACAATGGCACCAGGAATGAAAAGGAAAGCATTGTACTCTTTTCTCCAGCATTGTGCACTGTTAGAACATTGATCATGATTTAGTATCCTGTGATCTGTGTGCATGCTCACGTGTATCATTATTATAATTTGCTTATAGCATTTTCGGAGATATAAATATTACAAAATGAAATGGCTGTCAAAGTTGCCTAACAGTTTAGCTATAAGAGTTTTTTTTGTTGTTGTATTAGACACTTAGCCACATATTGTCTGCTGGCTTTTCTTTAAAAAAGAAAAATCAAAATATACACTTTCCCTGAAAAATATGTCCAAAACTTAAATGGTTGCCGTGGGTATACCTGTCAAAATCTGTAGTTGTTGAGCAAAGCATGCATTTTGTGACAATACTTAAACAGTAAGAGTTGTTATGGGCATATAGTGTTTAACCCATTTCCTTCTTTGAGATCAAGTTTTGGTACACTATGCTTTATCGTGAAATGACATATAAAGTCATTTTTAATTCTCTTGAGTATTAGAAACGTTTTCGTATCACTGTGTAGGATTAAATGTTTCTGTTTTATACTGCATTTTCATTTAAATCTTTTTATTTATTAGAGTTACTGCTAAACATAAAGACACGAAGACTTACTAAATTGTATCTTTGAACTTTTATGTACATCTGTTGACAATGTGCCAACTACTGGTTTCCAGAGAAGGTCGCTGTATGCATACAAGTCTGACTGTAGTTAAACTGGAAAAAAACAACCTAAAACAGTTATTTTCATATGTTTAGCTTGACAAAAGCATACTTATAGCATATTAAATAATACATTAATCCTTGCATCATCCAATAAGAGAACACAATCCTGTAGAGTGATAACACATTAGGTATAATAGTAAGTAGAAAACTAAATCTGTAGTGACGAGATCTTAGCCTAGTTATAACATTTCATGTTGGTGTTTTGTAAATATTTGTACATTTCGGTTTGTATTCCTAAACACACTAGTAAGTGATTCTTAGTGTTGCATTCACAAACATTTTAATAAGGAATAACAGTGTGCAGCAAGATGGCTAAATGTTCAATGAGAAACCAGTAAAAGGTGAAATTTCTAAACCCTTTATTTATATACAAGAAAATTCAAATGTTCCACAATTCGTCTCAATAGCCTTCGTCTGAACATTACTAATTAACAGTAGCAGATAGACATTAAAAATGAAGGTGGCTCTATGAATAACTGTTCCAGGGAATGGACTATTACAGCTTGTAATCAACACGTGCAACTTTAAATTCCAATTTTTTCAGGCCTTCAAGACAAGTAAAGAAAAAATGTAAATGCTGACAGTTCCATAAAAGACAAGAAAATATATGCCTACTGACTTTCCTGCTTAATGACTAAAAAAATATTTATAAATGATGCCATTCTTTTTTTGCTCATTGACTAGACAAATATATATAAATGATAACATTTTCTGCTTAATGGAAAGAGAAATTATAGATGTCAACATTCCTGTT
Source organism: Sinotaia quadrata (assembly GCA_028829895.1). Lineage (NCBI taxonomy): Eukaryota > Metazoa > Mollusca > Gastropoda > Architaenioglossa > Viviparidae > Sinotaia > Sinotaia quadrata. Next base: position 11,765,657 of record CM054184.1, read on the forward strand.
TAATGGCAAGAAAACATAACTGTCATTTTTTCCTAGTGAAGAGAAAAATGTAAATGTTGACATTTCCGCTTAAAGTGGAGAAAAATGTAAATATTGACATTTTTACTTAATGTAGAGGAAAATGACATTTCAGTTCAAAGGCAAGAAAAATATAAATGCTGACATTTCTAACCATCATCAGGACAATATTGCCAATAACAGAGGGGGCTTTTTGTTCAGATGGACACTTGACCATATACATTTTGGTTGCTTATTTTTTATAAAAATTAACATTTTCTTATTTTGTTGATTTATAGTGTTTGGGAATTTAATTTGTTTTCCTACTCATTTGGCAGTTGATTGTTAAAATCAATAATGTGTTTGACAGATTAAAAATCATTGTACAGATTTCATTTGTGGAAGTAAAAAGTTATAGTCTAGCAAAAGTATCAGTAGCACTTCAATCTTACAATATGCAGAAGTCTTAACATCAAAGACTCTGGTTTCCAGTAAAAATCTTGACCAGAGCCCATTATGTATTTTGAAATTTGAAACAGAATAATAAATAACTCTTCATTTTTTTATATGAGATGTAATAACTTTAATAACATTCTCTAAGCAGTCTTTGTATATATTCTTCAAACTGCTTTTTTTGTACACAGTTTCGAAAAGTGTATTTTCCATACCGGAAGCTGAATTCTGTACAGTCTTGTTTTATAATTTAATAAATAACTGAGAATGAAGTATAATGTGAATGTATGGTCTTTTGGTAGATGTGTCTCTGTGTTTATATCATGCTTATGCTTCAACTAGCATATTTCTGCGAGTACTTGATACTACTACAGTATAGGGACTCACTAATGCTTCTCATCAGAATGCTGTTGCAGCTAGTGGAGCAAGCGTGATGGTTGAACAACTTAAGTGACCGTGATTAGGGTAGTAACTTGAACCTGGTATTTCCCACCTATGATTGTAGCACATTTGCCTTGTAGCTATACAGTTTCCTGTGTGGAAACACTAAGTGACAGGCAAATACTATGCATGGATAGTTATGGAATAGTTTGTTCAATTTTCTGTGCACTGTTATCAAGGGTTCTTTGAAATGTACATGAATACAATCACTTACAGTGGAATTCATTTCAAAGACATAGTCCAAGGGATATCGGTTGAATTAAAATCCAGTTTCAATTACACATATTCTGATCAATTAAAACAAGAGAAGGAAAATGACAAGGTTTCTGTTTTAAGTTACTATAAACCAGCATTCAGAATGATATTTATTTACTGTAAACGCGGAAATGTTTTGATTTTTGAAAGGTTTTCTATTCTTCCTACAGTCAGTATTGTCACACTTATTTCAGACTCTTTTTAAAAGTGTAATTAATGCCATATTCTTGCTCATTAATATATCCAATTTGTCAGCACTGCCTGAATGTCACATGACCTCTAATAAAATTTGTTTGTCCTTGGTATAAAGGGTAATTAGCAAAGTCAGTGACAATTATAGTTTTATGATTGTACAAGGGGTCTTTTCTTTTGCTTTTTTTTTTTTAAGCTGTTAATAATGATGTTTAATGTCATTGATAATGATGTTTAATGTCATTAATAATGATGTTTAATGTCATTAATAATGATGTTTAATGTCATTGAAGTGACAGAGAGCTTTGTGTTAGTAGCCAAGGTCATTACGTCCTTGTTTAGGCCTTTGGAATAAAAGGATTATGAATTAGATACACTTCAGATTTTATTTTTAATTCCAATTGTATATGATTAGTTGATTTTGACTGTCTTTCTAATGTTTATACCAGATATTTTAATTAGAGTTACATTAATCACTGTGTTTTTTGTTTTTTAGGTAATAAAATGCTTTACATGTAATTTTTTTAAAGTTTAATGATAGCCATACTTTTGAATACATAAACTGATTTATTTTGACATTAATGGTCATATATTTTTGTTGTCCTTGGTGTCAAAAGTTCACAGTATTTTTTGTTTGCATCTGCTTTGTTTTGGAAAATGATTTTAACTGCATGTGAAGAAACATATTATTTGATTTCTGAATTAATCACTTGTAATTTATTTTAAATTAGTGCACATGATCATACGTTCATAACTAGAATAAAAATAAGATACAAGCAAATCTAATGTTCACGTCTAAGTTCCAGTTGTGGTATTTAAATTTTTAAAAACTAAAATAAATTAAAATATGAACTAGGTAGTTTTATTGGTTCATTTTATATGCATTATCCTTAACAGAGACTAAAAACAACCCAAATGTCTATACTTATAATGATGGCTGTCAGACTGGAAAAATTTCTGTTATGGCCATGGCTTGTTTTCTATTATGTTTGAAAATTCATTCTTCTGATCATTTGAAGATATTTTTGTTTAGATAGAAACCTCAACAGTTATTGGTTGATTGTCTTCTTTGTGATTAGTTAAATGACTCTTTTTAGATAAGTTAGGAACATTTTTTTCCCAATTTTTATAAAGATTTCATGGTGTTACATCAGTGTAATTTGTGAACATTAACACTGTGAATTACAACCTATCTTTCAATGTGTTATTATTTCTTTCCGTTCATTAATTCACAATTTATTCACTTGGAGAAGAAAAATGACATATTTAAAATGGAATATTCTACGTTCACTTTTGTATTACCAATCTGTTATAGTCTTCACCTCTTCATTATTGCTTAAGATCCACTTACCTATATGACAAATTAATTGTACTTTTTCACCTATATGACAAATTATTTTGCACTTTTTTCCTTGCATATGAAATATTTATTTATTTATCCATTCATTAGATGATAATTTTCTCAAATGAAATTTAAAAGATAAATTTGTCTATAGTGGATTCACACCTTACTTGGGGCAGGGGGTTAGGTTCTAAAGTCAATGAATATGGTTAAAATTGCTTATAGTCAGCATTGTGAGATGTTCACACTATCAAGACATGCAGGAACTGAGACCAAAGAGGGGACAGCAGATTCATGTCTCACAACTCACACTTACTCTGGGGCTTACACTTGTTAAGTGGAATGGAAGGCAGAGTTGTTGCAATTGTTATTTTTCTTTCTGTTTATTTTGCCAAGCATGTACAATTGAATTTGCATAGATAAATGCACTTATAATGTGACTCCATTGCATACATTGATAGGGTAGCTTTACACAAGTCTGAAGTCTGTAATTAAGATATCATGCATATTATTCCTATTAATTTGTTTTGTTCTGCTGGTATTTTCCAAAATAAACATGGCCTGGGGGGGGGGGGGGTTAATGCAGTTTGCCACCTACATGCCTTGAAAAATTGTGGATGCTCTTTACAAAACATTTTTGGTTTGGGGGTTTTGAAAATCTTAAATGCCATCACAAACTTGCACTTTTTTCCAATTTCAGTGAATTATTATTGTCATATCTAAGATGCATCTTGCTATTTTGTGAATGGATTTTGTTTAGCAAAATATTTATCTTAGCATTATTTTGCACTTATAAAATAATTTAAAAGAAAACTAGTGATTTGCTATAATATAGTCCTGTAGTTTGTACAAGAAGAAAAATATTGGGAATTTTTGTTTAACTCTTTCTAGGTTGTACATGTACACTATTATATTATATTATATGTCTTTTAAAAAGTGTGTTTATTTGTATTGTCTAGTACTAACAGAATTTAACTATCGCAACCTTTGGATCTAGATGTGGCTATTAGAAGATTGTCTAATACCAGTTTACAATGTATCCCTTTGATGGCTTGCAAGAAATTGGCTTCAAATAATCATTCCTACTTTTATCTCTACCTAGGTGGCAAATAACCATTCCTACTTTTATCTCTACCTAGGTGGCAAATAACCATTCCTACATGTATCTCTCCATAAGGGTGTGTGTGTGGTAAATAACCAGCCCTATATAATCTTTACCTATAGATAAGTGGCAAGAAAACATTCTTATAGTTATCTCTACATTAGGATGGTTAGCAAATGATCATTCCTACATTTATCTCTACCTAAGGATGAGTGGCCAATAACCATTCCTACATTTATCCCTACATTAAGATGAATGGCACATATATTTTCCTTCATTTGTCCTTACTTGAGGATGGGTTATACTTAACCATTCCTTCATTTACCTGTACCTTTGTTTGAATTTCTTTAGAATTATACTCTGTATGTTAGTCTGGAGTTATAATAATCATGTTAATTAAAATACAACATTTTGTGGTGAAAGTTAAAATTCCTTTTAAGAAAAATAATGTCTTAGCTGAAGCTGTTACTATATTTATTGCCACCTTCCTAATTAATGTTTTGTTTATGCTTGCTTGTGGAAATGAATCTCATCCATGAATTCTTTTTAACTAGTTAGAACAGCAAAATTATGAATGATTAATTAATAATCAATGACTTCACCAAAAAGATTTGTTCATAAATAGAAATGTTCATTTCTTTGACACCCATAAGTAAAGAAACAATAAATTAATACACTAATCACCACTTTTAAGATAATATACAGTAAGCTATTAGTACAAATACAGATTTGTAACAGAATTCTGTAAGATAGAGGAATATGTTAAAAATTTCATACAGCTTACACTTGAGTACATATTGATAATTTCCAAATTTGGGCATTCTCTGTATTCTTCAATAAACAAGACATCCAATCTAATGTTTGTGTGTGTTGTGTGTGCGTGCATCTGTGAGCTCTAGATGGAACAGATGAGTGTATAGAAATATATGATTTTTTTTTTAAAAATAATTATTGAAATAAATAACTTGTGTTTATATCTGAATCATTATTCTGTTAAAAGTTATATAAAATGAATGAAATAAAATAACCCACCTTTAATTTAGTTGTTATATCATGACAAGTAAACTCCTCTGGATCATATATATCCTATCATATTCAATTTTATTGTTTGTGTTTTTTCTCCAGGGATTTATGATTAAATACACTTGCAATCACCATGGAGCTCTTACTCCAGACTATAGAATGAGCACAATAGACTTGTTTTACACTCTCTTACTATTTCTCTGATTTCTTGATTTCACACATGATTAAAAGCCTAAGGATTGACTTAAGCTATGAAAGAAAAATTCTTTTTTAAGAGTAGATATTGAAAGAAGCTACGATTTCCTCTGCCTGCGGCTTCAGTCTGTAATATGATCTTTAGCATGACTTTGCTTGGGTGGCATAAAAGACTTATCGTGTGATAGTTCTGACATTGCTGTAAATTGCCTTTTTTTTCCTGGAAGAGTTATTATGAGTGACTGAGTCCTTGGTGTTGGCCATTGTCCTGTCTGCCAGATCTTTTTGCAGATTGTTAGTAGGGCGCTTATCGTGGCTTCTCCCCTTTCTTGGACTAGTTCCGCAGGGATGTTGTCTATTCCTGCTGCCTTCCTCTTTTTCAATGATTTCACTGCAGTCTCTACTTCTTCTCAGAGGATGGGGTAGTTGTCAGTGTTGGTCACTGGTGGGTGTTGAGTGTGTCTGGGTCTCCTGTAGGTCTGTGGTTGTATAGATCTGAGGAGTATTCTGGGTCTATCTCTTAAGAATGTCTTGATCTTCTGTAAGACAATTCCCTCCACTACCTGAATGGTGGAGGAGCGTCCTTGTTTTACACTGGTCAGATCTTTCACCAGCTGGTATGCTTTCTTGCTATTATTTTTCTTTAGATCATTTTCTATATCTTTACACTGGTCTTCAATCCATGTCTCCTTTGCCTTTTTTCATTCCTTTCTTGATAATCTGGTTGATTTCCCTGTATTGTTTTGCTCCTACTTCTGACTTCTTCATAACTCTCGACGCTTGTCACACAGATCAAATATGTCACCTGTAACACAAGGTTTCTTTGATCGTCTATGTTTGCCAAGGATCTCATTGACTGTTTTGATCACTGCAGTGTTAAATATATCAATCAATGTGTCTGTGTTCTCTGCACTAAGAAGTAACAGTAGTGCAAATTTTCCTCATATCTTTGCATGGAAGGCTTCCAATACCTCTGGGTCTTTTAGCTTGTCAAGGTTGAACTTGATTCTTGTGGGTCCCTGCTTGTTGACTTTCTTCAGATGTAGTCGGAGGGTCATCATCACTAAGTCATGGTCACTTCCAATGTCTGCTCCTTGGAAGGTTCATGTCTTGGCAATGTTTACACTGGTATGGAAACACCTCTTCACCCTGATATAATCAATCTGGTTATGGTGTTCTCCATTTGGGATATGCCTCATCCATCTTCTGGATGCTTTGTGTGGACCAAATGTGTTCAACAGCTTCAGATCATTAGAGCTGGCAAATTCCAGGATCCTTATGCCTCTGTCATTTGTCTCTGTATTGCAGTAGCATCCACCTGTGCCTTTCCATTTCTCAATGGTATCCTCTCCTATTTTAGCATTCCAGTCTCCTTGCACCACACGAATGTCTTTCTTTGTGGTCTGGTCCAGGACTTCTTGCAGTTGGTCATAGAAGTCTTCTGTTTCTTCATCATCATGGTCCGTAGTAGGAGTGTAAGCTTGCACAATGGTAATATTGAGTGGGGTTGGGGTTGCCCTCAAGCGTATAGTGATAAACCTGCTGGAGACTGGCTGACAACTCATGACAGTGTTCACAATGTCTTTGTGGACAAGAAATCCGACATCATGTTCATATTTATCATCTCTGCTAGAGTAGTATTGTTTACTGCCGTCCTCTGTTGATGTTTCCCCATGGTCGTACTTCTCACAGTCCCAGGATGGTCCAGTGGTATCTGTTCATTTCATGTGTCAGTTCCTCTACCTTTCCAGGTGTTCTTAATGTTCTGGTGTTCCATGTACGATGCTGAAGATGTTTCTGGCATGGAGTTTTGATGGTGATGGTGCACCAGTAGCACACTTAACACCTCTGCCCTGGTGCAAGACAGAAAGTGTAGTCCTTGTTCCAGGTGATGACCAATCCAGTAGGGTTTGAGGTAAAGTTATGTGCCACCCAAGCAAAGTCATGCTAAAGATCATATTAAACAGACTGAAGCTGCAGGCAGAGAAAATCATAGATGAAGAGCAGGCAGTCTTCAGACCAGGGCGAAGCACAACTGAACAGATTTTTAATCTGAGGTTGCTATGTGAGAAGTTGAAGTACCTTCAGCACCGACAAGACCTTTATCATATCTTTGTAGATTTTAAGAAGACGTTTGATAGGGTGTGGCACGCAGCCCTTTGTTCCACCATGAAGCTGTACAACATCAATGCCAACCTGATCAAGGTCATAGAGAACCTTAGAGCAAGGCCACCATTGCAGTCTGCTTCAACGGACAATTAGGAGATTGGTTCAGGACAACAGTAGGAGTCAGACAAGGCTGCTTACTTTCACGTCTTCTCTTCAACATCTTCCTTGAAAGAATCATGACAAATGCTCTGGAAGACCATGAAGGAACTGTCAGTATTGGAGACAGAACAATAATGAACTTATGCTTTGCCGATGACATCGATGGCCTTGCAGGAAATGAGGAAGAGCTAGCTCAGTTGATGGAAAAACTGGACAGAGCAACTACTGCTTTTGGTATGGAAATCAGCGCAGAGAAGACCAAATTGATGACCAGCACCAGTTGCATAGGCAATGACATCATGATTGGTGATCAGAAATTGGAAACAGTTAATAAATTCAAGTACTTAGGAGCCATCGTGACAGACGAGGGATCAAAACCAGAAATATTGTCCAGGATTGTGCTGACAATAACAGCAATGGCAAGGTTGAAGACAGTTTGGAAAGACAGAAACATTCAGTCAACTCAAAGATCAGTCTGATGCACTCCTTGTGTTTTATATGCCTGTGAGTCATGGACCCTCACAGCGGATAAAGAAAGGAGAATACAAGCTACTGAAATGAGATGCTTTCAAAGGTTGCTTGGCATTTGGTACAGAGATCATGTCAAGAATGAGGAAATGGGAAAAGGAATTAGGCAAGCCATTGGGCCCTTTGTAGAACTATTGGCCATTGTAAAAGACCAAACCTTCCCCCCCAAAAAAAAAAAAACACCAAAAAATGAAATGGTATGGGCGTCACACGATCAAGACAATCATACAAGGAGAGGAAGACAAAGATGGGAGAATAACATACAGTAAGATTAGCAGAGAACAGAATGGAATGGAGGAAACTGCTTGTCAGGTCATCAGTGGTGCCCTAACAGTCGACAAGACTAAGGGATAGACAGATTGAAAGAAGAGTGTGCAGTGTGTTTGTGTGAAGGGGTGTGTGCGTGAAGAGATTTTTATTTATCCTAAAGTAGAATGACAGATTATTTTTAAATTTCCAACTTTTAGTGAATTTTTAATTAGCACATTGCCATGGTTACGCGTACAGTAAATTTGAAATAGAATTTATTTCTGTAAATTACAGACTAATACAACTTATTAACTGAGGAAGGGTTTTTTTTTTTTTTTTTTGTTTTTTTGAAGAGTATGATTCCATACATAGATAGACAAAGGAATGTGTAAAATAGTTACGTTTATACTATTATAAATATAAAACTGCATTGTTTTTTTTAATATATATAGGAATATGAAATTATGTTATACAAATAGTTAGATATTTTAATTATTAAGCTTTAATTTGTAATAAATAATTTACAATTCCTCTATTTTTATCTCTTTAATCAAACTAAATTATTTTTATCAAATAACCATCACTAATTCCCATGCAACACAAATAATAAGAAACTCATACACACTCAACCCACGCACACTCCAAAAATATTAAAATAACCCAGATGACAATGTCGGATTATAGAATGTGTAAATAGTGTGTGTATTTTGTTAAAGTTAGTGTGTTCGCAATTGTTACTGAGAAAGTTCCCGCCGACCAACAATTGACTTCAAACGGTTTTATTCGCATTTTGACGTTAACAAATGTTGGCTTTCTTTGACGATCTGTGTTCTCATAGTTGAGACCCCTTTGCGCATTACTTGCAGTGACGAGAATGTTTTCTCTTGATTTATTAATATATATGTTTCCTTAGTTGTTAAATTTTCGAATCGAAAATGAAATGTTCTTCACGATGTCGTTGTACTATTTGAAAACATTCTTGACTTAAAAAAAACAACCCCACACGATTAGTTTATTTGACTTTGAGTGTTTGTTGCTCTAATTTTTTTTGAAATAGAATTTTTTTTTCAATTTTTTTTCAAATATTTTTTAAGTTATCGAGGTGTTTGGGGTTGAGAAGAATGCATTCAAGGCTGATTTTTAATCCGAAAAGATACAGTATTTCATACAGCTCACTAGTTGCACTACAGAGAACATGGAAAACTTCCAAACCTTTGCTGTTGTATAGAACTCTTCTGCAGTTTCATGGGATTTTAGCCAACGAAAAACAAAATCAATTGGTTTGTAGTTATAAATACAATCAGACGATGAGAGTGAAAAACTATCGCATTTACCATACAGGTAAAAATACAGCTTAGCCGTAATTTTAATTAGCATTTTTTTTCTTATTTAGAACAGTAAAAATAAAATTAAAATTAAACAGCATCAAATCAAAATTACAGCTAAGAAGACATCATTGACCTTTCAAAGTTTCTTTTATTTGTTCTCACCCAACAAATATTTTTTTAATTTTAAAAATATTATACATATATGTACACGCAAACAGAGCCTAAAATTCAATGTTACACTGAAAGTGCGTATGAATGTTTTGTATGAAATAATGTAGGCCTATTGCTATTAGCAGTAATAATTATGCCTACTTGTTTAATTAGTTTTCTAGAAAGCCATAACATAACGTTTGTAATCACAAGAAATGAAGAATAGCACATGGTATCAGTTAAAATACAGGGCATTGGTGACTAATTGCATCAGTTAGCTGAAAAATATTTTTTGAAGTATTTTAATTCTAGTTTTAAAATTGGTACATAGATTTTGTACACTGACTTATGTGGACTGAAATGATTGAATAGCAAATGTAATATTTAAAATCACACCAGATGAACTGAATAAAACTAGACAGTGCAAAAATATATATGTATTTGCCATAATAATAGCTGCTTTGTTGTGTCATTGTGAAAATTGAATAATATTCATTATATTGACAACATAAACTGACTGAAAATTGCATGCAGCTTACTGATAATATCAGTGCACAATCATCATAAAACTAAAAGAAAAACAAATTACTTTTAAAGTAAATATGTTGATTAATTATAATAACTAAATGGAAGATTATTCAAGATATGAGTTGATATATAAAATCACAATGACTGAATTGTAGAAAACCATGACAAGAAGTGACTGAAGTTGAAACTAGAATGTGTTGTATACTTTGATGGACTGTATTTGACATATTTTGGGATATTATATGCATTTTTTTGTTGAAGTGCTTACACTGAAATACATAAACATTCCAGTAAAAATATCTGGGATTTTAATGTTTTATGTTTTGGTAAATTTGAGACATTTAACAACCATGTTTGTATTAGAATATATAAATCCACCAAACTGTTGCATAGTATATACATTACATTTGATCCAGTTGAGTTAGTCAGGTGGTTTGCATGCATCAAAAGACCAGACACTCTGCACAAATGAAAGGTAACTGTCTTCTGACAAAACATTTATTTGTAGGTTAACTCAGTTTTTAAAAAAAATAAAGTTTTAGGAAACTTTACAAGAATATAACAACATGAAGATCTGTTTTTAAACTTTCCTTTTTTTCCTTGAAAATGAGTAAACAATTGAGTTTACTCAGCATATTTGTCTTTTACTCAACATACTTTAGCATGCACTGAGTTGAGATGTCATATCACTGACAAGGCCAGGCACAAATGAATACCACAATTTGATTCATAAAGCCCATTAACCAGTTGCAGCAAAACATTGTACATACTTTTTAAGACTGTATGTGTATGTATATATGTCATAACATATCAGACAATGAATTATAAAAATAAACTATTAATCAAGCATTTTAAAAATACATTGACAAATATGCTATTTTTATTGCACCTAATGTAGCTCCATATAATGGTTTCTGTGAGAGATAATTTTTGCATTTCATAAGCAAAATTGAATACAGGATATATATTTTAAATTACTTTTCTATTATTAAATACAATTTTTGCCCTCCCTAAAAAAAGAATATTTAAATGCTGAATAATTTTGCCTGTACATATAATTATAGTGTTTAGACTGAACTGATAAATGGAACATATTATTAAAACTTCTGCAGATGAAAATGATGACAGTACATATGGGGATACTTTGCTAGAAGATACAGATATGGAAGAGTACCAGTTCTTGAGAGAAATCTGTGCTATACCAAATGCCGGTCATCATGTTTTTGCCATTCAACCAGGTCAGTCAGTAATAAGATGTTTAGTTTGAGTTTGGTTTTTTTTTTCATAGATCAGTGGACTAGCTTTGATTGAAATAGTAATTTTTGTTATAAAATTTTACCGAAAAGAATGTTTGGAAGCATATCCTTTAAAGAAAATAACTAATTTAAAATGGACAAGTAGTCCTTGCCTAAATTAAGGAAAATGTGGAAATATTTGATGTACGCCATTGGATATAGAATTACACCTACATAAAGTATGTGAGATTTAAATTTATGCCAAACAATCAGCAATTATTTTAGATATTGTTATTATGAATATCAAAATGAGTTATTATCTCTGTTAGTAATTTATTTATTGAATAGGAAATACCTATTTTTAAAAATTTATAACATTTAATACATTTTATATTTTTTTTGTACAGTATTTTTATGATAAATGTATTCTCTTTAAAACAGAAAATGGTAATTTATAAATTATGCTGTTAACAAAATTGCAAAAATAAATATTTAGCATGTAGTCTCTAATGCTGCCAAAGGTTACTTCCCTTGAACTGGCTGCACTTTTACTCGGGTTGTTCTGGAATTTATATTTCTAAATATATTTATATTTTTTCTTTCATTCAGCATTTCAATATGTCCATTATTATTATCTTTATTAACTGTATAAAACCATTTATTGCCCAATAATTTCACATACAAAACTGAAAAAGGATGTCTGTAGTTTTTTTTTTTTTTTTTTAAAGAATACAAACTATTCAAAAGTTCTCTTTCTTGCTGGTACTTGGTAGGTCAAATTGATTTATTATTTTATTGCATGGTGTACTAAAGCTTGACAACACAAAATTAAGTCCTCCCATCCGACAGTTGCTGCAGCTGTATTTAAATGTAGAAATTATTTTATTAGTCTCCCCTCTCCCTAACTGTTTATCTAAAAATTTGGGGATTTTATGTTTAAAGACTTTGTTTAATAAGACAAAAAAGAATTTTTTTAATGAGCTGATTCGAATAACTGAAAAAGGTATATAACAAAATAAATATTGCCTGTTCAGTATTTTGTTTAATTTGTTTAATATCCTTAAAGTAATTTGTTTAATATCCATAAAATACTTTATAATAACAACAAAATATAATAGCTAGTTGGGTTGATACACTAATAAATAACTATGCGCTTTTCTTGTTGCAGAAATCAAACAATACTTATTTTCAGTAGTTGGGTTTAAACCTTTTAAATTTGGCTTAACTGATTTACTAATTTCATTTACATCTTTATTAATATTTACTATTGTCAAAATATTATGAATTAGTAAAAGTAATTAATTAAAATTTATTGTGCACATTTCTGGGCTGTGCCTGAAGAGTGTTTTCTTTTCCAGAATATTTTTTTAATAAACTCCTTTGAGTAATATGTAAATTGTATATTTTTCATTTGGAAAGTTAACAGAAAATTAAATGTACATTTGTAAATAACTTTAATAAACTCTTTTGAGTAAGATAGAGTATTTTTCATTTTGAAAATCAGCAGAATATATAATTATTTTTTATTTTGGGGCCAAGATAAAAGTAGGAACACAGTTATACACTCATATTTCCTCCCATTTGGTGTACAGTTAATTTTTTCTCTCTCAAAATGTATGAACTTTTTTATGTATATTAAATTCACAATTTTGGTTTTATGTTTATTCATTTGATTTTGTTGACAACACATAAACAAGATAAATTTTTACAGTTATATTTGGAACTCAGACATTGTGTATGGTATGATGGCAACCATAACGTTTCTCCGTCGTGCCGGAAGTATGTAAACTAATTACTATGACAACAAATCCAGGAGGGGTGTCAATATTACTGTGGCACTACAATCCTTCTCAACTTCAAATACAAGCATTCTTGATGTATTAATATTACCGATGGACATATAAATATGATAATCCTATTTCTTAACTCAGAATACTACAAAATGGGCAATTTCTTGTTGTTGAATTAAAATTATTTTCACTGTTTAGTTATTCTTTGTTTTCTGTTTCAAATAATTATACTCTGTCACTTTTTGGCTTTTACTTTAGGTCTGTTCTTGACTGTAGCTTTCAAATTCACTTGAAAATAAATAAATTCTGAACTCAAACTATTTTCTCAGTGAACTATTAATCAAACTAACCTATATTTAAACATTAGCTAATCACAGAACTTTAAAAACAGCTCAAATGGACACTGATTATCATCACAACTGCACAATAATCTTGTATTGGTTTCATTTGTTAGCCAGATCAGACTGTTGAGGTTATAAATGAGTTAATATGATTTACAAGATGAAAATGGATTATTTTCATGACTGTTGAGGTTATAAATGGATTTTTAACTTGACTTACAAGCTATGAATGGATTATCGTTATCATTATTGAGGTTAGACATGAATTAGCAATATAACTTACAAGCTATCAAATGGATTATCAAAACTGTTCAGGTTATATATGGACTAATAACAACCTACAGTCTTTAAATGAATTATCATCATGACTATTGAGGTTATAAATAGATTAAGACTAAGACTCCTGAAACTCTTCTTGTACCTATTATTTTGTTGTTTGAAGTTTCTTTAAACAAAAACAAAAATTCTAGCTTGAAAATTCTTCAATGGCACTATAAAGCAAGTGTTATCCATCCTTTGGTTTTTATAATTTGAATTCTTTGCAACCCAATAAGTACTGTATAATGTAAATTGCCTTTTCTACTTCAGTGCCTTTTATATCAGCAGTAGCTTTGTCTCTGATCTTTGACTGTTGAACAGCTATTAAATGGGGCTCCAAAAAGCCAACAGCCACCACTCCCGAGCTGCAGTTGGCAGAACTGTGTGCACTTATCTCAACTCTTCCAAACTGGAAAGTGGTCCGAGAGGTAGTTGTCTGGTTTTGTTTTAATCATAGAACTGTACATTATTTATTTGTTATGCATTTTTTAAAAAAAAATTAATGTGTTGGTGTATATTCAGTACTGATGATGCATACTGATTCCTCCCAAACTGTTATAAATTTATCATTTTAAATTTTTTTCCAATTAAAGATTTTTTTATATATAAGCACTACTTTTCATGTACTGTTTTATTTCTATTCTGTTAAACTGGATTACTAAAGTGTATTATAATATTACTCTTTTAAAATATTACAGTAAGTACAGTGTCAGAAGAGTCTAGACAAATTATGCTGATTTTTGACATTTTTCTATGTTTTATTAAATTTCCTTTATTATTTGTGAGAAGTATAATTCTGCTAGTCATATTGCGCGTTGGTGGTGCAATAGTTGTTTACGAGTTAGTAAGATGTGGGTCACTTAAAAAGGTGAAGGACAAGGATGGGGAGACTGTTGACTGGATACAAGATGCCCATACTTGGTCATTTGCATTCCGTATCATGATGTAGTATTAATCCGCTAACTGACCTAGAGTCCATTCATATATGCTTGTCAATTAATTAAATCCTCAGACGCACAAATTCACTGCTCCCACTGACCAAGGGCAGACTACTGTGTTTGTATTGACCACGCACGAATATTATGAGAGTGGTAATTATAGTTGACTTCTCTAAATTATCATATTTCTTAATTATAGAAATGTAAAATATTTATGTGGTTGTTAAAGAAGATAAGTGGTGTTAGCGATTGATTGTACTTTTGTAGAAATGATCGAGATAACATAAGCATACATATTTGCTATGTTCATGCTTGTTAAACCATTTGTAACTGGTGAAGCTAACAGAGAGATAAATGATTGTGTAATAAATATCACTGTGAACTGCTTGCTAATATTATATTGAGAAATTATACACTTGTAAAAGGAAATCATTATTATCCATTTGTAAATATTTTTATTGACTTGAATTGTAAGTTAGCATGTAGCTAATGAATAATGACTTTGTAAAGAGTAGTCTATCACTGTCACCATAAAGCCCATATGATTATTAGCTGTAATAGGATACTATAGGAAACTGTTATTCATTACAGCTGGTCTAGAGCCTACCCCAAAACTGATGTAAGAATCTCTGAGGAGACACCTGGAATTCTTTTCTGATGTCGGGTTGGCCATCTTGGAAGACAACCTCAGCGTGACATCTCTACTGTTAGGCAGGGTAGACAGCCACAGATCTTCGGAAGACTTTAGCTGAGTGTGCTATATGCAATAAATGAACAGATCATATTTAAGATAATCGGGCAGGGCAGGATAGACAAAATCTTGAATTTTCCATGAATTAATTAATGTCCTTTTTATTACAATTTTGTTATTAAATTTTATTTGTTATCTTCACCTGTGTTACATAATTTGTTGTAATGATGACTGATGAAAGCTATTTGGGGGCGAGCTGGAGGAATAGAGTCATAATCTTAACTAATGAAATAAAGGGGGAGATAACGTTACTAGCTTAGGCACCTCAACTGATTTATCTGGCGGTGTGCCATTGAATAATAACCCAAATCTTTTGCATATTCGTGGAAGATAGGTCAAGACGTCTGGCTGTCGCTAATATTAGAAGATGATCAATATTGATATTTGGGAGGGTGGCATGAATAAAAATAATAGGTTAAAGTTGAACAGTAGAAAAACATGCCATATCTATAATTGATATTTACATAAGTAAATAATAATACATTTGTATGAGGGAGCAGTTCCACACATTTAAAGTATATAATAGCATAAAATGTTTATAGTTCAGAGATTAGGGAAAATATGTACAGTTCAGTGTTATGCAAAGAGAAAACTATTTTTATACATTTTGTGCATTGTGTAATGTGCGACATGTCCTTCTTTGGCCTTTAATTCATGCAAAGTATTTCTTCAGCTGACACAAGTAATCTAATCTGCATGTTGGATAACCCACCCTTCAAAGAATGAGACTCGACCGTTGCATATGTTTGTGAAAGATGACAGAAAACTTTTCTTGCCTGTAAAGATATTTTATATTGATCTCTTGTCTCCCTTTTGCAGAGAATCATTTCAGTGAAGCACCCCAGTCATCAAATGTTGTTTGGGTCTGGAAATTTTGCTCACTTGAAACGTGAGATTAATAGCTGCTCAGATGTTAGTGCTGTGGTGTTAGGTATGGATCTTTTGTCAGGCATCCAGCTCTCAGAATTGCAGAATGCCTGGAAAATCCCAGTGTTTGACCGGTAAGGAAGATTGCCAATTTTCTCTGGAGTTGATTTTATGCTATACAAGCTTAATTATGAAAATAAGAACAGACAGTGTGAGATACACTGTTTCCCCCCCCCCCCCCCCCACTCCCCTGAGAAATATTTTATTTTGATTTAAACAAAACTAATAGTTATAGTAACATTCCTTCTTTCTCCACTGTCCAGCCAACTTATCAAATTAGTCTTCTAACTGGTGGAAAGGAGGGGATTGTTGTTTTAAGAGATCCAGTAAAGTTTTACAAATATACATACTAAGTGGTTTCTAGTTTTTTGTTGTTTTTTTTCCTCTGGACCAACAACCCCAACTAGATTTTCAGTAAAATTTGCATAAAGTGTTCACAAAGGATTAAATAAAAACAATAATTTATTTAATCTAAACTTATATTTAACAGGTATACTTGAGGATTAATCACCCAAGCAAACAAAAATAGTGGTTCATTAAATACAAGCAATTATGTATTTAATCTAAACTTATATTTAACAGGTATACTTGAGGATTAATCACCCAAGCAAACAAAAATAGTGGTTCATTATATACAAGCAATCATGTATTTAATCTGAACTTATATTTAAAAGGCATATTTAACATTTAATCATCAAAACAAGAAATATAGTGGTTCAAACACTAACAAAAATATTTAGGACAACACTTAAGCTAAAAGCTACTGCTAGAGACTACAGTCTGAAACTCAGAACATCTTCTATTAAAGTATGAATGGTACTACTTCTCTCTTGAAGGTATCAACTGCAGAAAAAATGTATTTCAAGATGACTCTGTAAGTATATATCTAATTAAGGCAGTAACAACAGGTAAAGCAGTTTAATAATCAAATTGTTTATAAAATATTGGTATTACAAAATCAACAGTGGTGTGAGTAAATTATTTGTACTATTATCTTTATGAGTTCTATCAGAAAATCTTCTCGTTAGCATACCACTCGAAGCAAAGCTTTTTATGTTTCACAGGTTGAAATGTGTGATGCCAATACCACCTAGGTAATGGTTATTATTATTATTATTAATTAATTAATCATCCATAACTAATTACAAGTGGTGATGATCTTAATTCTGTTATTAATAATTCTCCAGAAGACACCCCTTGTTCCATTGTCCAAATGTTATCATAACCTGTGATTATATTTTGCACCGCTCAAATATCTTCTAGCAAACACATTTCATATCCAAAGATTCAGTTCAGTCGCAATGGCTGTTCCTCACCAGACAGACAGAAAAGCAAATAAATTATTACTTAGTCCAATTTACTTTACAAGGAAAGATAGCGTTTGATTCATCTCTGTAAATGAAAATGTTTTAAATCTGGTCATAGGATGTTTATAGTCATTTATCATTCATTATTGTGTATTTACTGACAGTAAATGAATGACGCTGTAAAATATTTCCTTGAATTTTACTACAGTTGACTGTTATATGTCATATCTCTCCAGTTTACCTCACTGTTTTCATAAATGGTTAGAATTATTTTGCCCATATGTCTCACCTACATAACACAAAACACAGGAATGCTTCAATCAGTTTTTAAGAGAAGTTCAAGCCACATATTAGACTGTCATATTGATACTAGCTTTTCATGCAGGTACACCATTGTGCTTCAAATTTTTAAGGACCACGCCCGCTCCAAAGAAGCCAAGCTTCAGGTGGCATTAGCAGAAATTCCTTATATCAGGTAAATATTTGCTAATTCTTTACAACATATGACTATCTACAGTGGTTTCAGTCACTTTGTTCCAAGGCTAGTTTTGCGTTAGCGTGGAAAATATAAGATGGGGTGGGGGTGTCAAGTTGGTAAAAATAACATTTTGGCCGAAATGGTATCAGGAAACATTATTCAATGTTTACTTAAAAGAACAAATCTTCATGTTTCCTTGAAAATAGCTTTAAAATTAATTTAATAATAATATTTAATTGTTCTGTAATGTTGGCACTTAAAAATATTTAATTGTTCTGTAATGTTGGCACTTAAAAAAATTTAATTGTTATGTAATGCTGGCCCTTAGAAAATACTTAATTATTCTGGAAATTAAGGCACTTAGACAACACTTAATTATTCTGGAATATTGGCACTTAGAAAATACTTAATTGTTCTGTAATATTGTGAGCTAGAAAAAGGTACCTGAAGACTCTTAACAGATTTGTAATAGCAAGATATCAGAATTAGGGTAGTGGATTATGACTCACTTTCTTGCAAATGGCAATTAAAGGGGGTCTTTTCTGCTGCAATTGTCAACAAATGTCTAGTTGCAGATAATGAAGTCAGCTGTTGTAGACAGTAAAAGCATTACAGAGCTCTAGTAGAAGAGTGTAGACCAGACTGGGGGTCACTGAGATCAGAAGGACATCTGAACTATAGCTATTCAAGACTGGACTGATGAAAGCAGGAGTATGCTTAAAAATAAATATGGTCAGAGTGCAGCTGAGTGTAAAAATCAAAGGCCTTTTGTCTCACATCTAGGATGCTAATCTTGCAGGTTTGGACTCAAGCAAACATGTCCAACCATCCAGAGAAGTGGGTTACTAGTCTCACAGGTTTTGGACTGAAATAAGAATGTCTAGTAATGGTTGTTCTAGAGAAGTGGGTTGCTAGTCTCACAGATTTGGACTGAAATAAGCACGTCTAGTAATGGTTGTTCCAGAGAACTGGTCTGGCCAAGTTGAGAGCTGCATTCTGAGACATCTGTCTGATATGATAGTTATATAGTATGTAACTGCTTACCCAAGTCAGTATTGAATATTTAATAATTTTGACATCTGCAGGTTTAAAGTGCTGCTCAAAGAACATACAGGAGTACAGAGTTATTGGACTTTGTTCATGTGCAGTGATATGAACTGCAATCTCAGAATAGTAAGTGGTAATTTGCTGGATTAGGTATTCTGCATCATACATTTATTTTGGGGGGAATATTTCAACCAGAATCTTTGAAGGTACTTACACATCAAATAAGTCTACTTCAACAGTGTCCTATTACCTTACTATATAAACAAAAATTGTTAATTTCAAGAAAAATAAAACTTTTGTAAAGTTTTTTGTGTATTTCAGCACTTTGCTTAAGTATGCACAGGTAAATATGGAAGTATTTATAAATTAAAGAGCAGAAAAATATGCCATTTATACATGTCTTTTGATTTTGAATTTCAGATCCAGGCTGAATCAAATTCATGAAGGGTCGCACGACCCACAGATTGGGGGTGAGAACATAGCCGGGGGTTCTGGTGAGGTGTACATGGCAAAGAGAAAACTCTTAGTTCTGGTACAGTTGTTAACTAGCATCTGTTTTTGTTGTTGTTATTGATTTAAATTTGTATTAGTACTTAATTACCATTATTGTATGTTCCTTTTATTCATTTATATTTTTGTTAGTAGTTAATTGGCAGCCATGTATATTATTTTTTTTATTCATTTAGACTTTTGTTAGTAGTTAATTAGTGCTATAAATATTTTTTTTATTCATTTAGACTTTTGTTTGTAGTTAATTAACAGTCTTGTGTCATATTAATTGATTTAGGTTTTATTACTAGTTAATTAATAATGTTCATGTGTCATTGGAATTGATTTAGTGTTTTATTAATGATTAGTTAGAATCCATGTGCATATTTTTATTGGCTTAGTAATGTATTTTTTTTATTCACTTAATTAACATCCATGTGTATATTTTTATTCACTTAATGAGCATCTGTGTTGTGTCATTTTTTATTAATTGTAGAATTTTAGAGAGTAGATTTTTATTAGTTGGTCATTTAGCATCTATGCATGTCTCTTTATGGATGCAGATTTTTTGTTTATCATTTGATTATCATCCTGCTATAGACAGATGTGCAAATCTCAAACCATCCCCCACTCTCTTTGTGTGTCCTTACTGATTGACAGATCATTGTTGCTATAGGCTATTAATTTGACATTTGATAGTTTGTCAATTAATAATCTGTATGCAGTTAAAGAGTGTCTTAAAAATAATCTCTTTTTCAGTTGAAGAGTGTCTTTAAAATAATCTGTTTTTCAGTCAAAGAGTGTCTTAAAAATACTGTTTTTCAGTTGAAAAGTGTCTTAAAAATAATCTATTCTTCAGTTAAAGAGTGTCTTAAAAATGATCTCTTTTTCTGTTGAAGAGTGTCTTAAAATTAATCTGTTTTTGGTTGAAGTGTTCTAAAAATAATCTGTTCTTCAGTTGAAGAGTGTCTTAAAAATAATCTGTTTTATGGTTGAAGAGTGTCCTAACAATATTCTTTTTTTTTAGTTAAAGAGTATCTAAAAAAATAATCTGTTTTTCAGTTGAAGATTGTCCTAAAAAAATCTGTTCTTTAGCTGAAGAGTGTCTTAAAAATAATCTTTTCAGCATTAGAAAAGTGCTTCCCACAAATATTAAGTTTTTTCATTTGGAGAATTAGTCCTGAAACTAACCCATTCCTAAAGATTCTTTGAATTTTAAAAAATAAATTAAATTAAGAATTGAAGTCTTTCATTATCTAGCATTTTAAAATATTAGATAAAAGATTCAAGTTTATTTCAAAACAATATGACTAGAAAACCAAAAATTAAATTTTAAAAATTAAATATATCAGTAGAACAGTTCAAATACAATTCAAATACTAATTGCTAATCCATTCCCAAATGAAAGCTAGGAATTGTATATTTTGTCAACTGAAGAACTCTTCTGTTATCTGAAGACTCTTGCAAGCATTTATTATTATTGCAGGAACAAGAAACACGGATTCGCAGGGCATTGTATCGCTTGAAAAACCAGCGAAGTGTGCTCCGCCAGAATAGGCAACGTAGTGATATTCCTACTGTTGCAGTTGTAGGCTACACCAATGCAGGTCTGCTCACTTTTTAAACTATCTTGTATGCAAAAGGCCACTCACTACCCACAATCATATATTTGTATTAGCCAGCAAGTATTGCCAAATGCATAATTTTGGTGCCGCTGCTCACAATCATATTTGCTCAAAAAACATCCACAGAATATATAACATTAAGTCCACCAAATCAATGTCTTTTAAAAATATCTCACACTCCATATGCTGCCACAAAACAACTCTTGTGTACTGTATACATGCATTTCGGATCTATGCATGCTTTTCTGATCTTTACTTGCTTTTTAGGTCTACAAAATAAAAAAATGTACAAATACTGCGAATAGATTAAGATTTTATTGTCATATTCTTCTTGTAATTTTTCAAAATAAAACGAGAAGTCAAAGAAAATGACAAATTTAATAGGGATAATAAATATTTTAAAAAACTTGCAATTACATGGATGGTTACCATAAATAATTGTTAATTCTTTCATCTGTCATTGTTAGCAATTATTATTTTTTTTTAATTTTTTTAAGCTAATATTAAATATTTAACATTATGTGTGATTTATTTCTGTTATAACATTTTTTTTTTACAAAGTACTAATTTGTTGATGGTTTTTAACCTATTTTCACTGGAGCAAATGTGATCAGAGCCAAAACAGTGAGATCTAGGATCAAAACATTGTTTCAATCTTTACTAGGTAAGACATCTTTGATCAAGGCCTTGACAGGTGATGCAGGTTTAGAACCAAAGGATCAACTGTTTGCCACACTGGATGTGACAGCCCATGCTGGAAAGCTGCCGAATCGCATGACAGCTATTTTTATCGACACCGTTGGATTCATCTCAGACATTCCCATAGCTCTTATAGATGCATTTTCTGCTACCCTTGAAGATGCTGTACTTGCAGTAAGAACTAGTCAATAGCTATCTTGTTTAATAGTTCACATTTATGTCTTCATGTCATGTTAAGTTTAGATTGTGATCGATTATATTTTGTTTTATTATTACAGTATACACTTAAATCATCCAGGTTAATGGATAGGAAGGGTGGTACAGCTAACTGGTAAAAATGGATAAGCCAAATTTAATATTTTATTGTATTTTACTAATGCGTGTGTATGTATAGCATCTTGTTCTCTCTATAGGGGCACTTGTATATTCATGCACCTTATTTAATCAGATAATCTATAATTTTTGTTTGTTTTTTGAGAATACCCAAGAATTAAAATTATACCTAAAAACTTTCTTTGCTAAATTGGCACACTAAAAAATCAACCAACCGCTCCTTCCTGCGGCTAGACATAAACCGAACATGACACCCTATATCCTGCACTCATGCGCGCCAGGAAATTGTAACAAACATGAACGTATATTTTTAAGGGTTTTTTTTTTTTTTTTTTATGAATTGAGTACTTGTTAAATTAAAGAAAGAATCTTGCATGGGTGGTCCACAAACTAGATAAACTCACTTGAATAAATGAGAGTATACTGAATTATTAATAAATTTACTTTATTGTTGTTGTTTTTTCACCCTAGGATCTCGTTATTCATGTCCGTGACATCAGTCATCCAGATACAATGGCTCAGAAATTGAATGTTGAGCAGACACTGCAAAAAATGCTTTCACCTGAACAACGTTCTAACATGATTGAAGTGTGCAACAAGGCAGATAGAGCAACTGAAAGGTCAGAACCAGTTTTTGTTTGATTTGTTTTATTGTCAAAGCTTATCTTGTGTGTAGGCCAGTTTTATTGTCAAAGTTTACCTTGTGTGTAGGCCAGTTTTATTGTCAAAGCTTATCTTGTGTGTAGGCCAGTTTTATTGTCAAAGCTTACCATGTGTGTAGGCCAGTTTTATTGTCAAAGCTTATCTTGTGTGTAGGCCAGTTTTATTGTCAAAGCTTATCTTGTGTGTAGGCCAGTTTTATTGTCAAAGCTTATCTTGTGTGTAGGCCAGTTTTATTGTCAAAGCTTATCTTGTGTGTAGGCCAGTTTTATTGTCAAAGCTTACCATGTGTGTAGGCCAGTTTTATTGTCAAAGCTTATCTTGTGTGTAGGCCAGTTTTATTGTCAAAGCTTATCTTGTGTGTAGGCCAGTTTTATTGTCAAAGCTTATCTTGTGTGTAGGCCAGTTTTATTGTCAAAGCTTATCTTGTGTGTAGGCCAGTTTTATTGTCAAAGCTTATCATGTGTGTAGGCCAGTTTTATTGTCAAAGCTTATCTTGTGTGTAGGCCAGTTTTATTGTCAAAGCTTATCATGTGTGAAGGCCAGTTTTATTGTCAAAGCTTATCTTGCGTGTAGGCCAGTTTTATTGTCAAAGCTTATCTTGTGTGCAGGCCAGTTTTATTGTCAAAGCTTATCTTGTGTGTAGGCCAGTTTTATTGTCAAAGCTTATCTTGTGTGTAGGCCAGTTTTATTGTCAAAGCTTATCTTGTGTGTAGGCCAGTTTTATTGTCAAAGCTTACCATGTGTGTAGGCCAGTTTTATTGTTAAAGCTTACCATGTGTGTAGGCCAGTTTTATTGTCAAAGTGTATAATGTATGAAGGCCAGTTTGATTGTCAATATATATAATGATCATAGATTCCCTTAATGCACAGAAATGATGCAGTGAAACAGAATTGTTTTTTTCTAAACTGAAATGAGAATATGCATTGACGTTTTTTCTTAGGGGTTCAAGATCATAATGAAAATTAGATCAAAATGATTTTTAAAAAATAGAAGAAGCATGATGGAGTGAGAGTCTAGTTTCCATGGAAATATAAAATGTATATACATACATAAGGGGAAAAGAAACACTTGCATAACATGTAGCTATTTTAGTAACTGCACTGTGAAAGTGTACAACAACAAATGTGACACAAGATACTGGTGAAAGATTTGAACTGCAAGATATATCTGTACTGCAGATGAATTCCTATCACTAAACCCTTACAACTGATGAATAATTGTCACAGTTAGCAGGAATGGGGAAAAACTGCTCTGACTTTGGTGCCTTACAAAATTATTTTACACAGGTTCTCTATGAATAGACAGATTTACTGTCAAAATAAGAATTGTGAATAGATCTTGCTTAACTTGTCAAAGGAGGAATTATCTGTAAAGCTATCTCACTGCCAGAATAAATTTGTTTCCTTCATTCAGTTCTACAGTCTCCCCTGGTGCAATTCTGACATCTGTATTGACTGGCCAAGGAATGGCAGAACTCAGACATCTCATCCAGGATGCACTTATTCAGGTGTCTGGACTCCTGGAGAAAAAATTCAGAATTCCTATGCATGGGCCAATGCTTAGGTATGTATTGTTAAAAACATACAGAATAGAAATTGTTCAGATTGGATTTCTTTTTCATATTAAAGAAAAAAAAGATAACGAGTGTTTCTTTTGATGATCTAATTTTTAAGAAATACATTGTTGAGATTAGATTCCATTTTCAAATTAAAAAAAGAAAAGATTGTTTCTTTCAGCCTGACATTATTTAGTAAGGATTTCATTATTTAAACACTGATTCTATTGTAGCTTCTTCAGTTCTTCACAGTTCTCTTGGTACATACTGCCTGTTCCTGCTATTTATGCCCTGGACATTTGCTCTGATGACAACAGTGATGATAGAATAACTTCAAACCAGTTATAGAAGAACCTCATTGAATAGTAAACTAAATCAGTAGTTGTCAATGTTTTGATTATAAAATACATTAAATTTCAGTCACTCCCAGTGCATTTTATCATTATCATGAGATACAAATCATAAAACATGTTATTCTGTTAGGAATGAACCATTTTCTGGTGTCTTGATCCTTCATCTATTAACATTATCATGAGATACAAATCATAAAACACGTTATTCTGTTAGGAATGAACCATTTTCTGGTGTCTTGATCCTTCATCTATTAACATTATCATGAGATACAAAACACATTATTATGTTAGGAATAAACTATGTTCTGGTGTCTTGACCCTTCAACTATTAACATTATCATGAGATAATAATCAGAAAACATTTTATTCTGTTAAGGAATGATACTATGTTCTGGTGTCTTGATCTGTAAGCTATTATTATCATGAGATAACAATTATAAAACGTTATTATGTTAGGAATCAGCTATGTCCTGGTGTCTTGATCCGCATGCTATTAGCATTTTCATGAAATACCAATTACAAAACGCTTTTATGTTAGAATGAACTATCTTCTGGCATCAGAAGGCTATTCTTGAAATTGGCCTAGGAAAAAAAATGAATAAATAAATCTTTCCATCATTAGTATACTGTAATTACACAATTAAGAATGTTAAGCAGGAATGAGAGTAATTATAGTGCCTAAAGAATGGTGTCTGTTAAAAGACCTCTTACAATTTTGAATTAGGTTGAGTTAACTGTGTTCCATGTCAAGGACTGATATTTAGCCCCGATGACTCATCAATTTTTACATCGAAAGCTTTGACATGATGTGCAACTTTTAACATTTAAAAAAAGACCATTTCTGATAAAGTTGTTGCCTTATATAAATTTGTCAAAATTTTTGAAAAATTAAAGCTGTGTTTTTCTTCTTAAATACATATGCACATAATGAACTTCCCTCTACATGACCTCTTTATGCATACTGTTAAAAAAGCTTGCATCACTCTATAATAGTGTCACAAAGAATAGTCAAACAAAGAAAAGAATTCTTGAAAATTGCTTAAAAATGCTATAAACAAATGATTTATTTGAAATTGATAACATGAAGCAAATAAAAAGGTTACCAAGAGACAAACAGCATGATGAAAATGAAAGAAGAAATTTACAAATATATAGATTTGGACTGAAAATAGTAACTTAAGAAGTGGCATGTTCATGCTGTAAGAAGAATATATGCGTCTTGAGAACCCTCTTGAATGTGTCTTGAGAACCCTTTAAATAAGCCTTGAAAGCCCTCTTGAGTGTGTCTTGAGAACCCTTTAAATAAGCCTTGAAAGCCCTCTTGAGTGTATCTTGAGAACCCTTTAAATAAGCCTAGAAAGCCCTCTTGAGTGTGTCTTGAGAACCCTCTTGAACGTGTCTTGAGAACCCTCTTGAACGTGTATTGAGAACCCTCTTGAATGTGTCTTGAGAACCCTCTTGAGTGTGTCTTGAGAACCCTCTTGAATGTGTCTCGAGAACCCTCTTGAATGTGTCTTGAGAACCCTCTTGAATGTGTCTTGAGAACCCTCTTGAATGTGTCTTGAGAACCCTCTTGAATGTGTCTTGAGAACCCTCTTGAATGTGTCTTGAGAACCCTCTTGAATGTGTCTTGAGAACCCTTTATTTTCTGCAAGCAAGAAAAGAAATGAAGAAGCAGTGTGAACTCTTGCTGAGCAGGACAGAAGTACACTAAAAGATTTTAAAAAGCAAAATCAACCATTTTGTTTACATACACATCCTGATGCTTGATGATAAATTGATGCTTTGCAGTAATCTGTACTGAGTTTTGGCACCACTTTTAATTATAATGTATTATGCAAAAGATTTTAAATTAATGATGTATAATCTGTATATAAACACCATGCATTGTTTCAATCAGAATAATCCTTATTGCCATATGTTCAGATAACAGTTTTTTTGTCATGTCATTAGCTGGTTATATAAAGAAGCTACTGTGAAAGCAACAGAGGTCAACGAAACTGACAGTGAACATCTAGTTGTCAGCGTCGTCATCTCCCGTGCAGCGTATGAACGTTTTAAGGCAACATTTGGGAAAAAAGCCCAGGATAAAATGTCAAAAGAACATTTTGCTTGATGTACATGTAATTTTAAAAATAAAAATATATATTAATTTGAATATTTTTGGTTGTTTGAGTTTCTTTTTTTTTTTCCCATGCATGCTTTATGGTATAATATATTTATTCTCATTTTAGCCCATTGAGTTTAGTTTTTTAAGATGTAATTGACAAAGTAATCTATATCACTAGACTGTATGCCATTCAGAGGATGAACAAACCAACACAACAACAAATCTCAAGCATTAAACAAAGTAGAGTCACATTAACAACATAGTTTTGAACTGTTTAAAAAAATCATATTAACTATTTTTTTAAAACACCTTAAACATCAATGAGTCTTTGTAAGTGTGCTTCCACTGTTAAACTCTTCAAAAAAATTAAACACAAAATGTCACACACTGGAATTTTTATTTTTAAAAATATCATATAATCTGATGGATCTCAAATGTCTTCATTGAATCTCCCCTTGTGAACTGACTCCCCATGTGAACTGACTCTCCATGTGAACAGACTCCCCATGTGAACTGACTCTCCATGTGAACTGACACCCCATCAAAATTAGTAAGTTTTGGGTATCAAAGCAAGTATATTTGGTAGTACAAAATTTACTTTAATGAATTAATATTTTAAATACTTTATGCTGAAAGAATCTCATATGGTATTGAGTATCTAACTTGGTCAAAGCTGTATCATCAGATTTCTGAGTAATTAATTTGATAAGCAAGGTCTGGATTGTGACTGTTTTAGACCTATCAAATAATAATAATTTTTATTATTTCGTCCTCATCTTCGACATTCAGTTGTACTTGTCTTTGACATCTGATTGGATTTGTTAATCTCAGAATCATCCTGATTTTGGGCAGCGAATGTAACTGCATTATTCACTGATAAAAGTAAACAGATGAATGTGTCATCACCTTTACAGGTAGATTGTGCTCATACACTATTGGGGAAATTATTCAGTTTAACAGTTCGTGATATAAACAAGAATGATTTAGAAGCCATTCTAGAAATCAAGAACATTGTACATTATTACGGAAAGTTTTTCTTCAAGTAATGTGTAATTTGAACTCCAGCAAATACAAATACCTCTCGTGAAACAAATTTTTCTCTGCACAGTTATCTGTAATTAGAAATAAGATCTCAATGGATATACGAAATTCGACAAGATGTTTGTTGCAGATTCTGTCATTACGTGCAAGAATAACATGCAAAACTAGCTTTGGAAAAGTTCTTATTTCCTTGAGCAATATAAATTTGCATTGTCTTTTTGATTAAATTCTTAAATCTGTTTTTAACATTATTTAGCACTTATTTTTAAAATATTTTTCTAGAATTATCGACCAGTAATTATGTTTTCTTTGAATGGCACCTTTCTTCTAAAAAGTTAAACTAACCTACGTAATTCAATGTAGCTGACTATACATTTATATATGCGAAATTGTGAATTAAATGTATATATTTAATTATGTTCCATTGATCATTTCATGATCACTGACCAGTGCAACCTAAAAGTATTTATTAGTAGTAAAAGTCTGCGATGTAATCTAGGTTGTTAAGGGGAAGAGTTTAATAAATATAGCAGTGTACTTTAAATTACTTTACACCTTTCACAGTATGATGACAATTTCATGAATAGCAAAAACATAATTTAGAAATGAAATTTTTGCGCTTTTAGTTCAACAGATGATCATTAATCCAACAAGTCTTTCTTGTAACATGGATGTCCACAACAGTGGATTTGTGTGTGTGTGTGTGTGTGTGTGTGTGTGTGTGTGTGTGTGTGTGTGTGTGTGTGTGTGTGTGTGTGTGTGTGTGTGTGTGTGAGTATGTGTGTGTGTGTGTTAAAATAATTGTCACCACCGGCTTCAAAAATAGGGAGAGTCAGAGACTCTGAGAGCAGTGTCTGTGTTGGGGGCACTGTCAGCATATTGTTCATTATGAAGTTTTAGTACTTATGGAGACTTGCACACTTTGGAACTCGACTTGCCTTGATCTTCAATTCATTCCTCAGGGCAAAGGCTTTGGGGTCTTTGGAATCTCTTTGTTACAAAGTTTACTCCATTTTCAAACAGTGTTCCATAATTTGATTCGACAGTGAGATCTGTAGACTGTGAGCATCCTAGAGAAATCCTAACACAACTAATTTGTTTTGATGGTGTGTTCAGTAGATTGTGAGCATCCTAGGGAAACCCTAACACAACCAGTTTGTTTTGATGGTATGTTCAGTAGATTGTGAGCGTCCTAGAGAAACCCTAACAACCAGTTTGTTTGATGGTGTGTTCAGTAGATTGTGAGCATCCTGGAGAAACCCTAGCACATCCAGTTTGTTTTGATGGCGTGTTCAGTAGATTGTGAGCATCCTAAGGAAATCCTAACACAACTAATTTGTTTTGATGGTGTCTTCAGTAGAGTGCGAGCATCCGTGTCTGCCTGCCTTCCTTACCATGACATTGCAGTTGTTTCTAGAGAGGTGCTGTTGTGACAACCTTTAATTTCTTAATTCGATCAGTTGTGAAACAGTTCACGTAGTCGGATTACCTATTCATGCAAACGAAGTCTTTGACACTAAAAGCGAACTTCAATGCACTGGGAATTTTTTTTAAGGAGAAACATTTATTTCAATTCTGTGTTGTTTGCTTGTACCGATTTCACATAGGGATGATGGGGGTAGAGGGTGGACTTCTACTTTTGATTGACAGCAGTCATAAATACCATACTCTTGAGTGCATATATATTACTGTTACAACCAAGGAAAGAATGACTTAGTCTTAAGAAATAATATTTTGTTTGATTGGTTTTGAAGGTGAATGAAAGTAGATTTTGTTATTTTCCTAGGGGAAAGTGAATAACAAAGATAATACGTACTCAACATTATTGTGGCATTCATGTCTTCAAATTTTTTTATTTTCTTTTTTTTAGCAGCAAAAATATCTCGTGTATAAAATTGATGAATTTTTAAGATAATATACATACTACCATTTTTGGCAACGAGGCTTCAAAGTTCCTACTACATATTATCCATAAAAAATAATAAAAATTGTATACATATACCTATCCATTTCAATATATAAGCTGCGATAAATAATTTATTTAATGTTGGTTTGTTTTTTTTTTTTGTCATGAAGGACCAGTGTAAACTTTAAAAATGTTTGGTGTGTATCCACATTGCGAATTTGATAGACACACTGTAAGTAATCTTTTGGTTTATTTGGTTAATTGGTTTTAGAGTAGAAAAAGAAACCGCCATGATTTGAAGAAAATAGTTCCCTTCAAGCGAAATGTTCAGGCTGGTCTGAACTTCCAAGGAAATTAATATGTTAAGACTCGTAGAAGTTTCGTAAATAAATAAGGTCTTGCGTATTGCAATCAGACGGAGAGTTTTGAAGAAATTTTTTTTATCATGTAAGTGGTGAAACTATTTGTATTTACTAAAATTGTCTGAAAACGGCAATATGAACTGAGGGTTTGTTGTTTTGTTTCTTAAAACCGGATCTGTTGCATTTGGACTATCAAGTCTTTTTCTAGACAATGCACGTGACCTTTGATGCAGTATGAACTGTGATGATTTTCTAAAAATGGATCTGTTGTCCTTCTTTAGAAGTACATGTATATGTAACCTTGTATGGTCTGCAAAAACAGTTAACTGATGGCAGTAGTGTCGGGGGGGGGGGGGCTTTCCCCCAGCCATCTGCTTTATTTTTTGGGGGAAGTGTATATGTCCTTCTCTCATATGTGTAGCATTGAAGCATATTTTACAGGAATCCATATCTTGAATATTTTCTATGAGTACAGAGTTCTTGGAAACCATGTGACGTCATGATTTTCATCGAGATGATTGGACAAATGAAAACTCCCACATTATAATATCAAGTCTGTTTCTGGACAGTGTGTTTATATTGTAATATCCAGGACTGTTTCTGGACAGTGTGTTTATATTGTAATATCCAGGACTGTTTCTGGACAGTGTTTATATTGTAATATCCAGGTCTGTTTCTAGACAGTGTGTTTATATTGTAACATCCAGGACTGTTTCTGGACAGTGTATTTATATTGTAATATCCAGGACTGTTTCTGGACAGTGTGTTTTTATTGTAATATCCAGGACTGTTTCTTTACAGTGTGTTTATATTGTAATATCCAGGACTGTTTCTGGACAGTGTGTTTATATTGTAATATCCAGATCTGTTTCTGGACAGTGTGTTTATATTGTAATATCCAGATCTGTTTCTGGACAGTGTGTTTATATTGAAATATCCAGGACTGTTTCTAGACAGTGTGTTTATATTATAATATCCAGGTCTGTTTCTACACATTGTGTTACATTGTAGAATCAGGTCTGTTTCTACACAGTGTTTTACATCGTAATATCAAGTCTATATCTAGAGAATGTTTTACTTTGTAACATCGTTTTCGAGAGAGTTTGTTACATCGTAATATCAAGTCTTTTTCTAGACACTTTATACGTGACATGGTAGTGTAGAGTAATTCATTATTTATTTTTACAGTTAAAGGGTGAAATTTTTAAAGCACAGTTCATATCAAGGCACCTCTGAAAACTTATTATTTTGATCAAATAAATAATTTCGTAAAAGTTCAACGCCCATGAGTGAAGAAGGGTTGGGCGGGGTAGAACAAAAACTCGTGTAGAATCTCAACCGTTCTGACCAGGCCGATAGGGTTTGTCCACAAGAGCAATTAATTAAGTGTAACATTGAATTGGTTTCGTAATAATTGTTCTGTTGCTTTTCTTATTTTCTATTTTTCTTTCGACTCTTCATAGTGTATCACAGTAACGCATTGAGATCTAAAACGCCTTGCTCTTGGGTGGGGTGGGGTGGGTGGGTCGATCCGAACAGACTGACAAGCAAGCAAGCAACAACAAATCAGGGCACTGGCTGGGGATATATTTTAATTTTATTTCAGCCTATATTTCAACATTATTTCAGCATGTTTCAATTTTATTTGAGCTTATATTTCAACATTATTT
Organism: Sinotaia quadrata; assembly: GCA_028829895.1. Lineage (NCBI taxonomy): Eukaryota > Metazoa > Mollusca > Gastropoda > Architaenioglossa > Viviparidae > Sinotaia > Sinotaia quadrata. Next base: position 11,797,647 of record CM054184.1, read on the forward strand.
CAGCCTATTTTTCAATTTTATTTCAGCCTATATTTCGATTTTATTTCAGCCGATATTCCAATTCTATTTCGGCGGCCTATGTTTCAGTTTTATTGCAGCCTATATTTCCATTTTTTCTTAAATTTTTCTCCCGTCATTATTCATGCATGAGCTATCTATTACTGTTATTTTCCTTCATTCCGGGTACATTAGACCCTAATTTATTGACTTTCATTCACCCCACGTGGGCGACCATTATAATCCCTCCCAGGCATACTTTGATCCGCCACTGGTGTGTTTAAGATTCTATAGATAACCAGTCTGGACTCTAGTTCTCAGAGTTAGTACAATCTATAGATAACCAGTCTGGGCTCTAGTTCTCAGAGTTAGTACAATCTATAGATAACCAGTCTGGGCTCTAGTTCTCAGAGTTAGTACAATCTATAGATAACTAGTATGGACGCTAGCTCTCAGAGTTGTACAATTTGGTCTCAATTTGTTTTGACTAGTCCGCTGTTCGTATTGTCAGGGAAATCTAATCCCTTGCTCCTTTGGTTAACAAAATCTAGTCCGCTGTTCCTATTGTCAGAGAAATCTAATCTCTTGCTCCTTTGGTTAACAAAATCTAGTCTTCTGTCTGGTGTCAGCGTATAGTTTTAATTGTGGTCCGCTGTTCCTATTGTCAACAGAAATCGAGACCGCTATTCTGGTCTTAACTTCCGGCTGGTATAAGCGCATAGCTTTGTCTCTAATCCGCTATTCTCAGTGTTAGCAAACTCTAGTCTTAGCTAATGACAGGCATAAGCACAAACCTTTAACTCCAGCCCTGAATTGTATCAGTAAAGTTTTCTTACAGACTGGCATCAGCGCCTAGTATTGGCTCTTGTCCGCGGTTCTCGTTGTCAGCATAATCTGGTCTCGCAGTTGGTGTAGACTCGTTTCTGTGGCCCTTGTTCCCTATTCCTTTTGTCAACAGAATCTTGTCTTCTGACCTATAGGTACGTGACTTTGGTTTTGCCCGCTGTTCTCACCAAGATAGGGTCGCTGACTGACGTAGCTTTAGCTCTAATCTGTTATTCTCAGATTTAGCAAAATATGGTCTTACTTAACTTCGGATTGGTATAGGCTCCTAGCTTCAGCTCTCCCGCTGTTCTCTGTGTCAGCAAAATCTAATTTTAACTTCCGACTAGAGTAAGGACATAGCTTTTAAGTTTAGCTCTCCCGCTGTTCTCAATGACTGCAAAATTTAGTTTTAACTTTCGGCTAAAGCAAGGACATAGCTTTAGTTCTCCCGCTGTTCTCTGTGTCTGCAAAATTTAGTTTTAACTTTCGGCTAAAGCAAGGACATAGCTTTAGTTCTCCCGCTGTTCTCTGTGTCTGCAAAATTTAGTTTTAACTTCGCACTAGAGTAGGGACATAGCTTTAGCTATCCCGCTGTTCTCAGTATCTGTAAAATCTAGTTTTAACTTCCGACTAGAGTAAGGATATAGCTTTAGCTCTGCCGCTAATCTGTGTCTGCAAAATTTAGTTTTAACTTCGCACTAGAGTAGGGACATAGCTTTAGCTCTCCCGCTGTTCTTAGTGTCTGCAAAATCTGGTCTTAATTTCCGACTAGAATAGGCATGTAACTTTAGCTTTCACCATTGTCAACCAGAAAATCAGTTATCGGGGCAGGCGGTAGAGAATAGGTAAGAACCGTAAACTGTTGCAATTGCCGGTCAGAATGGTCAAAACTGTTTAGTATTTTTAAAAGCTTCCTGCCTCATGTTGGTGGGCCTATTATCAAACCCATCGGAAGGGACGTTAAATCGGATCCTGTGTGCTATGTTGACTGGTTCTTTGGTAGTTACCGAAATTAGAGAGTAAGCCGTCAGACAAAATTGTTCTCCCTCCGAAACAAAATTTTTAAAAATCTAAATATTTACCCTACCCACCCATGATACAATATTAAGTATTTTCCCCTTCGCTTCCGGAACATAAATATCCCTATAGGCCTGAGCGCCCGTCTACGAAATCAGCGACCATTTGAAGCAGCCGTGGAACCCACACCAGACAAATGCGTGTTTTTATTCATAGTTGACACAAATTATGATGAAAAGATCAAATCTCTAGTAATAATTTTCATCGTACCTTTTTAATTATTTTTAAAAAATTATTCTTTAATTTCTCCCTCACACAAAAAAAAATAGTCTGTCACAGATGTGCTGAGTATGCCAGAGGAGTTAATCACCAGACTTCAAGACCCTGTGTTTACTGATGACATACTAATTGATTCGATTGATTTCATTCACCACAATTTAAACTGCCAGTATTCGTTCATTTCGCGGTCAGTAGGAGTTGACTACGTGACTGTCCACTTCCTTCTGGTAAAATGAAGTAAACGAAAGTCGGAAATGGACGTCGGCCAGCCAGAGATGTCCACTACACCAGCGAGAGTTATCCATCACATTGACAACGGCTTAAAATACACACGCATACATACACACACACCACCACCACCACCACCTCTTGCTGCAACATTTGTTATGAGACACGGACTAGAGTGCCAGTTCCTAATATCGTACCTTGTCCAACACTTACGTTGCCCTTAGCCCTTTGACCTAGATACAAAGGCCGCCAAGTTGATCACGTGAACGATACATGTTGCAATATAAAATATGGTGTTGCAAAACTCCCGGTATGAATACATCGTCGTGATTTGTTGCATTTGCGGCAACTGGTTTCGTTGAGATCCATATTAATTTTACAGGTCTGCTGTCAACGGAACCCAGGTAGACATCGAGGGTGGAAGATAAAGGTGTGCTGTTTTAAGTTATATTCAGCAAATCACAGTACTTATCATGCAATCGTGGTCCATTTGCTGAAGGATTTAACATCTAAGGTGATACTGACTGAGTAATAATTAATTGATGTCCGGAGACACTTCTCTATCAATAAATAGGTGTTTCTAGCATGTTTAGAGACTTAGGCCGGTTTTCAAGTTCCCGAGAAGTGTCTTTTATCAGAGGTTCCCGTTTGAAGTGTCACTGTATGCTGACTTTATGTGCAGTGTAACACTGTCTCTTATGAACTGGAGCAACTTAATGTTCCATGTTGGTCACTATATTATTACTGCTCACGTCATGAATAATCTCTTTTACAGCACAACTGACTCTAAAATCTTTCTTTCTCCTCTTCTCTGCCCTTAGGTCTGAGGTAAAAGTGTGTATTTTAGTAAGTGTACTGTTTTAAAGATTAGCAGATTGTGGCAACAATTTATCTTTTTGTTTCTACGCAAGCACACACACACACACACACACACACACATAGATAGATAGATATATAGATAGATGTTAGGTTTAATAGTGTCAGTGTTCTCAGCTGTGCTTCATGTTGGCTTTGTACTTGGTGACCCTTAAGTCTAAATCATTCTGCGCTATGGCGTCAGTCTAATAAAGAAAGGTGACGTAAATCTTTTTGCTTCTGTGTAGAATTTTTTTTCAGCAGATCTTTAATACGCGCGTGTTTTGTTGCACTTCGTATTCTTTTGCTTTTCGATTTGATAATTAATAGGCTTTCATGTCCGCGTCCAACTTTTCGCTGATTTTTTGTGCATGCACTAAGGGAGAGAATTATGCTCTTGAAATGAGACATATTGTGCCATATGGAACGGTTAAGTATCACCCTTAGAAGAGTTTCACCCCGAGGTAGGATCGAGTACCGGGCACTTTAAGTGAAAGTTTAGTGTCCTTACCATGTACGTTTTTGCTTGTTCTTTTCATTTAATCTTGGGCGATTTATTATATTTCATTTTGGTCTTGGTGACTCACATATTCATTTTATTTTATAGTCTTGGCGACTTATTTGTTCATTTCATTTTAATTTTGGCGACTCATTTATTTTTACTTTAGTCTTGGCGACGCGTTCATTTCATTTTAGTCTTGGCAAACTTGTTCTTTTTCTATAATCTTAAAAACTTCGAGGCAAATGTTTTTGCTATTGCATCTCAATATATGTTTACGACGAAACAAATCATTAAATAACTGAACAAATGTGAGCATGAATCTAAGCGTATGCAAAGGTTCCTGGGCTTTACAAAACAAATTAAATAATTGAACAAAACGTGCATATGATTCTAGCTGTATGTAAGGTTCCTGGGCCGCCAAAGATATTTACTAGGAGAGGGGAAAAAAACCCTTCAACGTGGATATTATCTTCATATTTAAGTCTCGGACAGTTTACCTATTATGGAGATTAATTTCCCCAGTGTTTATCCATAACGGGGCATTTTCCAGTACCCCTAGGTGGACTACTTCACCAGAATGTATAAATAATATTAATTCCAAAACACTACAGGATATTAATGGAACAATATTAATTCCAAAACACTACAGGATATTAATGGAACAATTTTAATTCTAAAACACTACACAGGATATTAATGGAACAATATTAATTCCAAAACACTTCAGGATATTAATGGAACAATATTAATTCCAAAACACTACAGGATATTAATGGAACAATATTAATTCCAAAACACTTCAGGATATTAATGGAACAATATTAATTCCAAAACACTATAGGATATTTTTGGAACAATATTAATTCCAAAACAGTGCACACATTTATCAGAATATAATCTAAAATCAAAATACATGAAATAATCAGAATTTAGTTTAAAATTATTGCTATAAGTATAAGGCAAAGAAAAAACTCCCTGTCTTACTACTAACTGTATGATGTACTATTTGGCCGGTTTCTCAAGTCGTTAAATAAATATTGCACTATTAGCTACTCTGTTGCTATAGTTACTTACTGTTTGTACTACTTGTTCTTCCTTAGTACTACTTAAAACGAGCATAGCCTGTCGTTCCTTACTCTCTCTTTCTCTCACCTCTCGTCTTTGTCGTTCCTTACTCTCTCTTTCTCTCACCTCTCGTCTTTATCATTCATTACTCCCTCTTTCTCTCACCTCTCGTCTTTATCGTTCATTACTCCCTCTTTCTCTCACCTCTCGTCTCTATCGTTCATTATTCTCCCTTTCGTTCCTTACTCCTTCTTTCTCTCACCGTTCGTGTTTGTCGTTCCTTACTCCCTCTTTCGCTCACCTCTCATCTTTCTGACTTTATGATTCGTCAGTCTCTCTGCCGGATCTCCACTATTAGGAATACCTTGCTTGTGTTGTCTGACCACTTTGTATGAATACGTTGCTTGTGTTGTCTGACCACTTTGTATGAATACGTTGCTTGTGTTGTCTGACCTCCACTCTTTTTGTTGGAACAGGTTGTTTATGTTGTTAGACCGTTGTAGGAATACGTTTTGTGTACACTCAGACGTCATGACAGAAACATAAATTCCTTGTTCAGATTTATCGCTTAGATATCTATGGAAAATTTGCGCAAATACATATTTTATTATTGTGTATTCTGAATTTATTTTAGAGGTGTACAGGGATCTATGGTAATAAAATAATAAAAATGCGAGACTGCTAACACAAATAACTCTCCCTCACACACACACACGCACGCACGCACGCACGCACGCACGCACCACTAATAGTAATTCAAGTTTTACCTGCAATTTTCTCTTCATTAAAATTAATTGCTTGTAGAGCATCTCTGATATCTATACCTGAAATAGCACCTTGACCAACAATAATGGTCACTGGAAAGAAAACTTCCCCAAAACACCCAGGTGATAACAAAAAGCACAAAAACACTTTTTTAAAGACAATATGGCGGAGTGACTTTGTTCTATCCCTATTTCTAAACTTAATTGTTATATAAATTGTTAAATTGTCCAAGTGACCCGACCTTGGACACTCCTAATGATGGCATTTTTGTAAGTGTCAGAATAGGAGTAAACACTCGAGAATATGCTAGAAATTGCTGATGCAATGCAAACCAGTTCCAACTGGATGAGTAGTTTTATTATCCAATGGTTACGATTTACGAGTACGAGACCAGCCAATGGGTTGAGATCAAAAGTTTACCTCTGTAGAGAACTCTATTGTCTAATCACTTGGTGTGGCAAGAAGTCTGGCCATGAAAGGCGACCGTTAGCTTAATGGTGAGTTAACTGACTGACTGAGAGAGAATGGACTTACAAATATTTAGTGCATTTTTATTATTAATTTGTTATATTTGCGTTTTACGTAGAGATGCATTATGTGAGTAGACTATTATTTCTACAAATTGTGAACTGTGATGCTTATATATAGTATGCTAAACACTTGTTGAATTAAAAAAGAATAAACTGGAAACTTATAAACTGGTTATATTTTTCAGTTAAAAAGCAGCCTTTTCTTGTTTTATACAAATCTCCTGATTTACTGATTATAAACTACTATGGTCATGGTAGAGGCATTGAAGTATCTACTGCAGTGTCCAAGTGTAAAGAATACACAACACTCCGTTGATGTATGGTGGCAAGGTTTGCTGACTACATCGAGCAATTTCTGGTACAAGGAAGTTACTGGAAATTGCTACAATTGTTGTTCTGTTTGAGTGAGCTGGTACTGCGAAGGAGCACCGAGGTTAACCGTGAATGAATAGCAGTGAATCAGTGTTCTACAACATGAGGAGGGAATCACATGGAATTGACAGTAATAACTGAACAATAAACTTGTGGCTTTGTTACAAAAAAAAATGAGCACTTGAAAGACTATTGAGACAACACCTAAATCAAAAGCTATGTACAAACTATTATCGCTTTTCTATAATAGTTCTATTTCATTTCTCTGATAAGAGAACTATCCTCTGGTTTGTAATGACACTAATTTGTTGAATTGTGTTATGATATAAGACTGTATAGATATTAAAGTATTCCGATGTGGTTTCATGGAAATATTGATATCAAGTAATCTTTTTCTGTTAAATGTTCTGAAAATTGTGGAAGAGAGAAAACATTTACTGTGCCCGCATATCTGCCAAGTGCGAGAGACGAGTGGTATCTTCTGGAGAATTATTAATATCATAAATTAAGATTTTCATCACTTGTAATTAGTTACGGATGATTAATTAATCAATAATAATATTAACATTAACTAGTTCGCGTTGGCGTATCAGCATTAGAACCCGAAAGCATCGGAATTGCACATTTCATACTTTGCTAATTCCCACAGTAAATATAGAACACTATTTTCAGCGCCAGACTATACAAAGTGTTTCTGAAGGTTTATAATGTATTTGATAGCTCTGGGGCCATAGACTGGAGCCTAACTTAAATATACTGTTGCCATGAAACGTGAATGTGGCAGGTGTTTTGAAAAGTTCATTGATAAATAATTATTGCATCCTAACATTTTTTTTTTATAATTACCTTTCGCCCAATAGTCACGATCTAAAAGATTTGTCCACGCTGGTGTACCCAGGTGGCTGTTAGTGGTATCTAATGTTCCGTCTTGAACATTAATTTTACGATTGTGATTGATGAGGATTAGGTTACACATTACTTAGTACACCTTTCTGAAAACATGGTGACATCTGTTGCTGTAGTGAACGTTAATGTTGCTGTTGTAATTGATGCAGGTGAGGGAACGCAACTCTCGATCATGTTTTCGACAGCAAATATTATTATTCGAGTTTTAATACGAAAAGATGATTTCCACTTGAATCTGAATTGCTTACTAATTTTTTTTATAGTAATATGACTACTCAATTCAGTGTATATAATATGCTCACGTGCACTTTGCCATGGTATGTGGGTGTCCGAAGCATAGGTGCAATTAGATGTTATTGTTTCTCCGGCCTCCGTAAACACTCACTCACACATACAGTATTTCTGGCGACGACGACGACGACGACGATGATGATGATGATGTATGTCTTCTGCATGCAGCGCCATTTTTTACAAATTCACAGAACGAGACACACAGGCTCTTTGTTATAGTGGTCGTTTTATTTTTTAAAAAAAACGCCGTCTCTGAACTGAAGTAACCAGAGCAGCAAACTATTAAATGGCACAAGCCAAGCGGCACAGTATAAATAAAACGCATATCTGTTACAATGCGTACAAGTTCATTAGGGTTTAGGGGTTAAAGGGTTGGGGTCTTTTAGATAATCAAGTGGTCATATTTCAAAGCAATCTATTGCATTTAATTAATTAATTTTTATCATTACTTTTATTAAATTAGTAACAGAATATCTCTGTTTAATTTAACAGGACATGCTGCTTACTCACTAGTGTGTGTGCGTTTGTATGGTTAAAACGTAACTTCATAATTGTCCTCAACTAAAGGGCTGAAAACAACAGCCGAAATCCCAACGTCAACAAATGAAAGAATTTCGTTTATGCCACCCCCACACACACACCCAGCAAAGGTTTTTTTGAACGGCCCAAATCTACGTTTAGTCAACATCCAGAACGTTTTATATCATTATCGTGTGCATCTGAACCACCCGAACCCCCAATACATACGAACAAAAACCCACAAGTGGATCACCAGAAAAGCAATCAGCAGTCTACAACCTTCAACAACAATTTAGACATCATACTTCGTACTGACACCTGGTTCAATGAAGTGAGAGATGAAAATAAAATGCAGATTTCACACCTGTAAGTACCACCCGGTGTCCTTTCCTCGTCATGCAATGGAGGACATATTTTAATCAACGCATAAGGCCATTTCATCTTTTCTCAGATTGACGTCTCCCTTTCATTTCATTTCTTGATTTTAGAAACTAGTTCAATCAACCCCAAAACTACAAAGCAGGTCAGTCAATACCTTTTGCAGTTATAATCTTCTCTCATTTATCAAAAAAACATTCTCCTTTTCTTACATAAAATGTCATGCTCTATTTCTATAATATAACTAGTGGCAATTTACTGATTCTATGAGATTTAAACCTGTAATCTTACTGGGGCCTAATGGCAAGCGTAAAATAACTTAGTCTCTTACAGCATGCTAACCCACAAGCACAGCTATATGATAGACTGGATCGTATACAGATCTGATCATGGTATTTTGATTTCCACTAATGTCTTGGATAAACTTATATCAACCCACTTGTGAATTATTCACTTTGATCATTATGTCTCTGATCCCACCACCACTTTATATTTTCAATTGTAACATCAGCTCAATTGACAGACCTAAATGAATAGTAAGGTCCTGAAATCAGAATATCTTCAAATCTAAACAAGCAAAACGTCCTTAAATCTAAACAAATAAAATATCTTCAAAACTAAACACACTAATCCCGAATCTAAATAAACAAAATTTCCTCAAACTCAAAAGAACAAAATGTCTTCAAATCTGAACAAAAAGAAAGTAATTAAATCTAAATAAAGAGAAATGTTTCAATCTATACAATCTGTATATCCCCAAATGTAAATATGCAGAAAGCTCCCACACCTGAACAAAAAGAAACACCTCAAATCTTTATATTAAAAAAACAACAAAAATGTAATTCAAATCTAATTAACATTATACAGAAAGTCCTCAAGTCTAAATAGATGTTATCAGACACCATTTTATTTTCCTGAATTATATTTTAAAATTCTTGTCCCAAACCTCCAATTATTGTTAAACCTTGTCAAGAACTTTTTCCTTCATACATATTTTAGTCGTTTTCTTATTTTATTTTATATCTCACTTGAATGGATGGAGACCTTTAACCAGGGCCAAGCAGATGTGAGTTATAAAAATTTCGAGAGATTTCTTTTTAAAATAACATATTTTTTTAATTATACAAGTAATTTCTTTTGTCTGCCAGACACAGGCTGTTCAATCGAATCACTCCCCTGGGATAGCTAGTGTCGCCATATTTGATACACTTTTAATAATGTATTTTATAAAGATTACTGTCACCTTGGAAACGGTCTTGGATACGTGTACATTCGAAACTCAACAATACAAAAATTTTCGAATGATATGTTGAAGGAAAAGCCGAGAAAACCCAACAATGTCAATAACTTTTATTAAAAGTAATGAGCAATGATATTTTGTTAACAGATCACTTTAATTTATTTCTTGTGCGAGAATAGCCCAGTTTACACCGAGCTGCTCACGAGAAAAAATTTCCATCGTTTCTATAGTAACTCGATCGTATCCATTATAATTACGAAAAGAAACCCCGGTTGCCGTTTTTTGTTTCAATTTTTTAAACAAATACATTTCTGTTGTGTTTTTTTTCACAAATTCAATTCAATCAGCTAATATTTTCTTTCTTTGTTGTTTAATTAATTTAATCTGCGTTTAGTAATTTTCAGTGGTATAAAACACCATTTTGCAGACTCCATTCTGAGGGAAATGGATGTTTTGCACTAAAATGTTCGGACATAGTCATTATACTTCAAATCAAAACTAAACAGTCCACAATTTTCGTTTTTGTTTTTTTAAAAATTTATTTATTTTTAAATTTTAATATTTCAGTTTTGCTGAAATAGAAAGTCCGTTTGTTTTAGGGTTTTTTCTTTCAAGGAAAGAGATGTTATGTTGAACTGAAATTCATTACTGATGTTTTGTTTTTGCTGCGTTTCAGTGCAAGTGACATCCACATATTTTTTTTTAATAAGACGCTAATTAATTTGCACTCTTTAAACAATTTTCCATCAACTATTTTTTTTAAAAGAGAGTGATTTATAAATATACAAATGAGCAATTAAATATCGTTTATCTGTAAGACAGATAGATACACACACAGACAGATAGATAGATAGATAGATAGATAGATAGATAGATAGATAGATAGATAGATAGATAGATAGATAGATAGATAGATAGATAGATAGATAGATAGATAGATAGTGCATGTATGGTCTATATATATTACAAATAAAAGTATATGAGAGAGAGAGAGATCTGCACTTTGTAAAACACTTCGTTGCAACATTAAACTTATTTTTAAAATGTGTTATTTATAACCAAGATGTGCATTTTAAAAATCTGATGCAATTTGAATTGTACTATACCTATTGTCAACCTACTATATACTAGTTTCTACAGTCATGATGAAAGTATACCCATTGTCAGTCTGTTATATACTAGTTTCTACACTGTCATGATGAAAGTATACCCATTGTCAGTCTGTTATATACTAGTTTCTACACTGTCATGATGAAAGTATACCCATTGTCAGTCTGTTATATACTAGTTTCTACACTGTCATGATGAAAGTATACCCATTGTCAGTTTGTTATATACTAGTTTCTACAGTCATGATGAAAGTATACCCATTGTCAGTCTGTTATATACTAGTTTCTACACTGTCATGATGAAAGTATACCCATTGTCAGTCTGTTATATACTAGTTTTTAAGCTGTCAGTATGAAATTATATACCTATTGTGAATCTGGTATATATGTTTCTACACTGTAATTGTGAAACTATATCCACACTTGGTTCGAATCCCGATTACTTTGTAGAAAAGTTAACATGTCAATCTAAGCAAACTAAAGAAACATGGCTCGTTCATTAGATTGTTGTTCTTTGTTCACACTTTTAATCAAGAAAGACTACATTTAATCACGCCCTCCACGCCAAATACTTTATCTCATTGAGATTGTTCATTGACATTTATGCGTTCACTTGATTCGTCCTCGTTAACAGTTCCTCGGACACATTATTTCAGTATGTAGATAAAAGTACAGGTTTAGTTATAGACGAGAAATATAGTTAAAACATCAAAATTACTTCCACTGCGTAATAATCTTCGACTAGCCAACATCGCTGCATTTGAGTCACCTCCCCTGGTTGCGCGCGCACAAATGTCATCTGTTGTCCTTAGGCTCTGCGCTTTAGTGCAAATAGTGCCCAAAGCAAAACGCAACTTTTAAGTCAGCGTGACTCACAAAGTCCAGGGCAGAGAAAACCTTGCAGTCACTGAACTTACAAACTCAGCATGACTCCCACAAGGGCCAGACGTACACACCTAAAATTCATTGCACTTAACCAACTCAGCGAGGCTCCCATAAGCGCAAGACAAACCTTAAATGCACTGCACTTATCAACTCTGCATGGTTCTCACAATGTCCAGACAGACTAAATTTTAAGTTCATCGCACTTAATCAACTCAGTATGGCTCTCACAGTGGCCGGACAGATTAATTTTAATTTCACCACACCTACCACCTCAATTTGCCATGGCTTAATCGTCACACTGAGTTGGTCAATATCATACTTAATAATCAAACTGCTGCTTCAACGCATTACGATCAAGTCCACTCTTAACGATCAAAAATGCGCACTTCGCAACATCGCTGCTTCTCTCTTCCGAGTACCACTACCACTACCACCACCACTACGATAAAGAATAACGCTTTTTTTTCTCTAACAATTAAATATTATACATAACAATAAATGTTACAACTTTTATTTAAACTAATTATCACTGCGTTCTGTCATAGATTTTGTTGTGCCTATTCTAACAAAGAACTGGTTCATATTTATAATAAGTCCGTCTTATCCTTCGGACTACTCTGTGCATAAAATTATACTAAATTAAATAAAGTTCAGATTCATATCTAAGTCAGTCTTTTCAATCTACTCTATGAGTGTAGTTATACTCATTGAAATTAAGTTTAGAATCATATCTTTAATGCGTCTTTCTTTTCAATCTGTTCGTGTAGATATACTCAATGAAATTAAGTTCAGATTCATATCTATAATATATCTTTTTTTCATTCTTCCTACTCTGTGCGTGTAGTTATACTCAATGAAATCAAGTTTAGATTCATATCTATAAAATGTCTTTCTTTTCATTCTTCCTACTCTGTGCGTGTAGTACTCAATGAAATTAAGTCTGGATGACGATATTTTTACCCCTTATATGTTTTTAAAAGTAACTTTTAGACTTTCTCAATTGTTTACTGTTTCTAACTATAGTTCCGGCAGTCTACCGTCACCCTTTCCCAACTCAGTCAAGCAAGTAAGTGGTCTTATGTGAACACTTTCGAAGCATGTGAGGTGATTTCAATGATCATGTCGCAGCATTACTTAACTGAATTATTAATTTAGTCTTGATGCTGCTAACAGCCCCATGGCCTAATTTGGTCTTACAGCTTGAACCCTTCCGTTTACTTTATGGGACTCTTAACAGTCGGATCTGAAGGAAAGAGCCACATGATCAAATGGAGACCGCACGAACACATATCCAAAGAGCTTAAGCCAGACTATTCACTCTCCTTGAGAAGCAAGTTAAGTGCTTGACCTCAAAACCACTTCCCATTGATATATAAGCTGTTGCCTATAAACATTTTGACTAACGGAACAGTGCAGGATAGTGAATGCACTCATTTGCCTTTATTGTAACTCAAAATAATTTTTCTTCTCTTATTGTTTTCATTATTAAATTTTACTTATCTTATCCGCTGTCACAGACAGGATTTCTGGATCAAGTTTAGTTCTGGATCAAACCACAATAGAAGAAGGAAGAAGCAATAAATGGGGAAAAAAGCCCAGCTGCAAAAAAAAAAAATAACATTTTCTTTTGTAGCTGGTATAATTACTATGTTAAATATTAAGTAACACGGCGACAGCTTGGACAAAACATTTCTTACAGTAGGCCACTTTATCCACACAATAAATAGTTAGCATGCATGCTAACTTACAATTCAAAAGCGTTGCTATTATTACAGATATTTTATAAAGCAATAATAATTACAAGAATTACATTTAACAAACATGTGACTTCTTATTTACTTCAACTTAATTCAAATAGCTTTACAATTACATTTAACAAACACGTGACTTCATATTTACTTCAACTCAATTAAATTAACTTTACAATTACATTTAACATATGTATGACGATATATATAGAAACGCCTCCGCCCTTTGCCCACCTGCAAACAAACTCCTAATTACTGTCTTATGACAGTTGGGAATGAGCTGAACGTTATTTCACATGTAGACTTTTACAAATATAAATACTTTATGTTGTGCATTTGGGTCAGTTTTCCTTCAGACGACTAAATCAGAGCTGCCAAACAACGCCCTCCACTAGTTAAACAAAAACAATCATTTAATTTATTCTAAACTTAGCAGGCATTGTTTATAACTTAATCACCAAAATAAATACAATGGCAGTACAATCATCGCGCAAAATATACAGTTCAATGCCCTCCCACACGCCAAAAGTTATCTGCACTTCTAGAGTACTACAAAAATCTACAGCTGACGTGAATTATTAGTTTGACTAAGTTTTCGGGTGGGTGTGATGGTCCTCGTACTCACCCTTAACCGTGGTTGCTGTTATTGGTTATCGAGTCGTGTAGCCGTACAGCGGTATTCTTGCTACTTCTATATGCGTTTCGTAGGTGAAACTCTCTTCTGAAATAATACTCGGGGGGGGGGGGGGGGGGGCTGGTTCTAGGACATTATCTCTTTAAGTGTTAATAGTTCTAGTTCTGTCTTAAAGATAGTCACTGTAGAAACTAGATCCTTTACAGTGACTATAGGTATAAGTGTGATTAAGACAATGACAAAGGATAATCATTTTATCAACCAAACTTTAGTTACTCATTATATATTACTCATTACAACAACGGGGACCGCGAGCTCTGTCAAAGAACTCACCGGCAGCGGGTTCAAAGTAAATTCTTTTCAGGTATTACGCCAAGACGAAAATGAAAATACATGTACTGGAAAGAATTAATTTTATAGGCAAATAATTTGATCAACTATTGTCAGTTTTCTAAACCTCGAGAGTTACTGTTATCACTTGCAAATGAAATCGCTCACCCTTGACCTTAATCAAATCTACAAGTCCAGAAGATTGATATTTTTCCCCATTGAAGAACAAAAATAAAAAGCTACAAATAACATCTGTTAGGACTTGGACGTAAAACGGATAAACAAACAGATGTGGCTGGTTCCGGATGATTGCAGCTTGCCAAGTAATTAGATTGTGTAAATTCGCTTATACTCTATGTGCTCTGACATTTAAACTTATTACAAAAAATGAAAAATAAACAAATTTTATGCGTATAAGAATATGAGGTTTGTTACAGCCATTACTTAACGCTCTGCTGTAGATGAAATAATTAGTGCGAAAATGAACTTTGCTGAGTAACGCGGAATTTGTTTAATGATTACGGCCGCCATATTGAATGTAAATACTTTTCTTTTTTAAATACAGGAAATCTTATATCTGAGGCGGTGATGGTGAACTGGAAACGTTGTGTAATTGTCTCAAAATGTGATAAATAACTAATTTTTTTGTACAAAGGCATACGTAGTGGAAACTATTAGTGGAAAGTCTGAAATAAAAATTCCATCAGCCAGTATTACACAGCGTCAGTAAATCAGAGAAATTAACGGTAAGCAGTTTAACTTTTTAGTCCAGCGT
Organism: Sinotaia quadrata; assembly: GCA_028829895.1. NCBI lineage: Eukaryota > Metazoa > Mollusca > Gastropoda > Architaenioglossa > Viviparidae > Sinotaia > Sinotaia quadrata. The sequence continues at coordinate 11,812,897 of CM054184.1, forward strand.
CTCTGTTTGTAAGAACGGATCACGAGTGGCGTCTTTGGTTTCATGAGTGCGTGACCCACATACACATAAAGTGTTTGTTTTGCCTGGATGAAATTCCTTTTTTGGAGGTGGTTGGGGGTGTTTCCAGAGTTGTCGGCTGTCTAATACTTATTGAAGGATATTAGATATCGCCATATGACAAATGGCTGTTGGAATTTCTATATATATATATGTTCATTTGACTGCTGATGTCTATGCTAGGATAAATTAAATGAATGTCTAGCGTTAATCAAACATTATTGTAAAGTGATGTCAATGTCAATGTTCTTTTGATTATATTCATAAATTGTATATCTAAATGTTGATTTAATAAATGTATTGACCTTCTTACACATATTGATAACCATATGTTGAAGAGATAGTGGGTGGGTGTGGGGAGCTCACTAAATATAGATTTTATCTTCTCCTTTGGTAAGACGTTTTCCACCTACAGAAATATTGTGTGATGATGATAAATGCTTGTCTTTAATGTTGTGGAAGAGAGAAAACGTTTACAGCGCCCGCATATCTGCCAAGTGAGAGAGACGAGTGGTGTCTTCTGGAGAATTATTAATATCATAAATTAAGATTCTCATCACTTGTACTTGGTTATGGATGGTTTATAATAATATTAATAATCATAACCAATAACTAGGGTGGCATTCTGTCACAGTGGGGTATACAGCAACGCCATAGAGTGGTTGGAACAACTATAGTGGGCTATACAGCAACGCTATAGAGTGGATGGCTGTTGGAACAACTATAGTGGGGTATACAGCAACGCTATAGAGTGGATGGCTTTGGGAACAACTATAGTGGGGTATACAGCAACGCTATAGAGTGGATGGCTGTTGGAACAACTATAGTGGGGTATACAGCAATGCTATAGAGTGGATGTCTGTTGGAACATCTATAATGGGGTATACATCAACGTTATATAGTGGATGGGCTTTGGAACATCTGTAGTGGGGTGTGGCAGAGCAAATTTGCCTATCACTGTTTATAAACTTAATTATTATATAAATTATTAAATTGTCGAAGTGATTCCACCTTGGTCACTCCTTATGAAGGTGTTGGAAAAAGTTGGAGTAAACACTCGAGAATACGCTAGAAATTGCTAATGCAATGCAAACCAGTTCAACTGATGAGTAGTTTTATTATTCAATGTTTAAGATTTATGAGAATGAGACCAGCCAATAGGCTGAGATCAAACGTTTACATGCTTTAGAGAATTCTATTGTCTAATCACTTGAATTTGGTGTGGCAAGAAGTCCGGTCTTGAAAGGCGGCCATTAGCTTGATGGTAAGTTAACTGACTGATTTAGAGAGAATGGACTAGATATAGTTGGTGCATTTTTTGCTATTGATATATTATACATGTGCTTTATGTAGAGATGTATTATGTGGGTAGACTATTATTTCTACAAATGTTTGAACTAAGATTCTCTATATAGTATGCTAAACTCTTGGTATTGTTTCTAGTGAGCCTTTTCATAAATTGATTTGCTGTATTTATTACGCTGTGTGCATGTATTGGGCTAATAAATACTGTTGTAGGAAACTGTCAGTTGAGACTTGAATGTAAGAGAAAACGCATAAACTGGAAACTTAGGATTTGTTACCTGATTATATTTTACAGGGAATAATCATCCTTTCTTTCCATGTATGATTTGAACCTCCTGGTTTACTGAGTATAAACCACTATGACTGGCCATGGTAGAAGTGTGGAGCAGTGTATAAGTGTGGAGAATACCCTACACCCCAATGGTGTATGGTGGCAAAGTACGCTGACTACATCGAGCAATTTCTGGTACAAGGAAGTTACTGGAAATTGCTACAATTGCTGTTCTTTTTAAAGGAGCTAAATATTGCTAAGGCACCCAAGTTAACCTCAAGAAAATAGCAGTGAATCAGTGTCCTACAAACGTGTGAGAGAAACAAGTGGAACTGATGTAATAATGGTGAACAATAAACTTGTGTCTTTGTTACAAAAGCTTGCAAAAGACTATTGAGACATTGCCTATATCAGGTTACATAGAAATTATTATCACTTAACTCTAATAACTCCATTTCTGTTCTCTGATAAGAACTTTCCTATAATTTATATTGAATTGTTGAATTGTATTTTTGGATATGTAAGATCATGTAGTAGAAAAGTTATTCAAATGTGGTTTCCTGGAAATATCAATGTCAAGTAATCTTTTTCTTTGTATTTGTTATATGTATATTTAATTGTTGATTTATTGTTAAATGTATTGACCTTCTTACACATATTGATAACCTTATGTTGGAGATGAAAGTGGGATATATGGAGACTTGCTAAATATAGATTAAAGACGGATTTGTCTTCCCCTTTAAGAAGTAAATAAGGAGTTTTCCACCTACAGAATATTATGTGATGGTAAATGTTTGTCTTTAATGTTTTATAAGAGAGAAAACGTTTACAGTGCCCGCATATCTGCCCAGTGAGAGAGACGAGTGGTGTTTGCTGGAGAATTATTAATAACATAAATTAAGATTCTCATCATTTGTAATTAGTTGTGGAAGATTAATTAATTAACAGTAATAATAACCACTAACTGGGTGGCGTTGGCGTCACATGGGGTATCCCGCAATGCTATAGAGTGGATGGCTTTCGGAACCTCTATAACAGGGTATAAAGCAATGCTGTAGAATGATTGGTTGTTGGAACATCTATAATAGTGTATAAAACAATGCTATAGTGTGATTGGTTGTTGGAACATCTGTAATGGGGTATGAAGCAACACTATGTATAGAATGATTGGTTGTTGGAACATCTGTAATGGGGTATAAAGCAACACTATACAGTGACTGGTTGTTGGAACATCTGTAATGGGGTACGAAGCAACACTATACAGTGACTGGTTGTTGGAACATCTGTAATGGGGTATGAAGCAACACTATACAGTGACTGGTTGTTGGAACATCTGTAATGGGGTATGAAGCAACACTAAACAATGATTGGTTGTTGGAACATCTGTAATGGGGTATGAAGCAACACTAAACAATGATTGGTTGTTGGAACATCTGTAATGGGGTACGAAGCAACACTATACAATGATTGGTTGTTGGAACATCTGTAATGGGGTATGAAGCAACACTAAACAATGATTGGTTGTTGGAACATCTGTAATGGGGTACGAAGCAACACTATACAGTGACTGGTTGTTGGAACATCTGTAATGGGGTATGAAGCAACACTAAACAATGATTGGTTGTTGGAACATCTGTAATGGGGTACGAAGCAACACTATACAGTGACTGGTTGTTGGAACATCTGTAATGGGGTACGAAGCAACACTATACAGTGACTGGTTGTTGGAACATCTGTAATGGGGTATGAAGCAACACTAAACAATGATTGGTTGTTGGAACATCTGTAATGGGGTACGAAGCAACACTGTACAGTGACTGGTTGTTGGAACATCTGTAATGGGGTACGAAGCAACACTATACAGTGACTGGTTGTTGGAACATCTGTAATGGGGTACGAAGCAACACTATACAGTGACTGGTTGTTGGAATGCAATAATGTGACTATGATAACGTCTGGAGCAGTCATTTGGAAGCAGACCGCTTTACAGTCACGCTTCAGATCATTCAAGCGTATCAACGCTGACAACTCTTGGACACGATGTCGGATGAGCGATTATTTTGCGGAATTTAAACGAGCAATCTCAGAAGCTATTTCTATTTTAATAACACTTGATTACGTCACATTTGGTTTCGATCGTGGTCGAAACTATGGAAGATTTTGTTATCAACTTATTTTTGTATTTTATTAAACTGTTAACTTTTATGTCTGATTTGATTCGTTACAAGAAAGGATAACTGGGCGTAAAAGCGAACGGATGGTTTGTAATATTGTTATGGTCAGATTGTTACAGATGTGTGGAGTTCTGAGTGTGTGCTGGCCTCAGTGTGTCATTGTTACAGATGTGTGGAGTTCTGAGTGTGTGCTGGCCTCAGTGTGTCATTGTTACAGATGTGTGGAGTTCTGAGTGTGTGCTGGCCTCATTGTGTCATTGTTACATATGTGTGGAGTTCTGAGTGTGTGTGCTGGCCTCAGTGTGTCATTGTTACAGATGTGTGGAGTTCTGAGTGTGTGCTGGCCTCAGTGTGTCATTGTTTCAGATGTGTGGAGTTCTGAGTGTGTGCTGGCCTCAGTGTGTCATTGCTACAGATGTGTGGAGTTCTGAGTGTGTGCTGGCCTCAGTGTGTTATTGTTACTTGCAGATAGTCGGTTAGTAGCTGTGGGTTGATGCCGTTATTGCCCAAACTGACTGATTACCATTACTTTAGCTTATCGTTGCAATAGTAAACAGAGGGGAGAAGGGGGGTTCATATCTGAAATATGACAACAACGTAATCATTAAATATTAATAATTATTCGCAAGCGTCATTGCTCTAGATTATATATAAACCACGTGTTATGTAAATTGTTTCGACAACAACCTCAACAACATCGCGGACAGCAACAACAACAACAACGGCAGTACCAGGAACAACATTACCCCTCTTGGGGTTATTTTAACCATCCAATGGCTGATTTAATCCAACTGCTACTCGACCATCTGTACTGGCCGCCAGCGCCCACCTTCAGGCATCCCAACGGACACCGGGGACAGCCACGACAACAACATCATCAACGCCACCAGTGAAGAGATCGGGATGTCGAACAACCCGGGCACATGTACACACTAGGTATAGATCTGGTGTGTTACTAGCCTGGGCTCACCATAACACCAGAAACGGCAACAACATCAACGCCACCGCCAGGAACAACAATAACATCGACTTCAACCCACGGACCACCGGGTTTGGAGCCCGCCTTTGCCGGCCAGACATGTTTTCTCAACGGGCACACGCAGCAGCAGAAAGGCACCCCCTCCCTCTCCCCCCCATTCCAAACGCGAAAGCGGCGGAAGCGGAAGCGTTCCCCACATTAACAACAACAATTGTTTCGATTTGTCAGTGCCTTTAATTAGGTCAAGTCAGAATACAGTTCAAATCTTACACGGCTAATGACGAGCACAGAGGCTGTCATGATAGAACTGATTAGATCAAGCCAGAATATGATGAAAATCTTGCTTCGAATACAGATCTCGTATCTGCTACCTGTAGCTAGGCAATTGTTTTGCTTTTCATAATGAAGTCTATGCGTATTGTAAAGACATCATTACTCATAGTCAAAGCTGAGAAGAGTTGCTAGTCACTGCTTAATTTTTCTTATTAAGTCCGTGCGTACTGTAAACACTCAGCAATAGCAAAGTTTTAAGTGTTATTTCGGCAGGACTACTTATAATATGTGTGTGAATGTATGTGTGTGTCTGGTCAGGGTGTCGATACAACGAACCATTGCAATAATGTCAGCACTTGAGTGAATGCATCCTGCTAATAATGTCAGCACTTGAGTGAATGCATCCTGCTAATAATGTCAGCACTTGAGTGAATGTATCCTGTTTATAATGTCAGCACTTGAGTGAATGCATCCTGCTAATAATGTCAGCACATGAGTGAATGTATCCTGTTAATAATGTCAGCACTTGAGTGAATGTATCCTGTTAATAATGTCAGCACTTGAGTGAATGTATCCTGTTAATAATGTCAGCACTTGAGTGAATGTATTCTGTTTATAATGTCAGCACTTCAGTGAATGTATCCTGTTAATAATGTCAGCACTTGAGTGAATGTATCCTGTTTATAATGTCAGCACTTGAGTGAATGTATCCTGTTAATAATGTCAGCACTTGAGTGAATGTATCCTGTTAATAATGTCAGCACTTGAGTGAATGTATCCTGTTAATTTGATAAATTGATTGATTTCATAGCGGTCGTTGATTTCGCGGACAGCAAGTTTTATTAAGGCAGATGATACGATCTGTGAGCCACAGCAGTGTGTTTTACTAGCAAGTGAGTTTGGGTTGGGTTTTTTGTTTGTTTGGGATTGTGTCTCTCTGTGTGTGTGTGTGTGTGTGTGTGTGTGTGTGTGTGTGTGTGTGTTAAGTACTGTTTAAAAATAAAGTAATATTAATTTTGAAAAATTTAGTAATAATGATACACTTTGAAATTTAAAAGCAACATTTAGAAAGTAGTCGTTTATTTATTTATGTCTGTTGTTATGTTAATAAAGCACCGTTTCCTATAGTTATTACTAAAAAGGGCAACACAAAAGGGGTTAACAATAGTAAGTGATATTATTATTATTATTGTTGCTATTGTCCTGTTCACTATTGTTGACTCGTCTCACGATTGTGGGAGATCCAGGATTTTATGGAGGATTTGTGCACCTCCGAGAAGCGGTGCCTATAGTGGGGCCTAGTTTCTTGGACTGTTTATTCAGAAAACCTTCCATCTCAGACGTTACGATTCCCCAGTGCTGCTATTTCCACTGGCATCGCTTCTGCCCTCATAGTCAATAGACTCTGGATTTGTAATCTGGAGATCCTGATAATTTTGTGTGTGTTGAGATCCTGATAATTTTGTGTGTGTTGAGATCCTGATATTTTTGTATATGTTGTGATCCTGATATTTTGTGTGTGTTTGAGATCCAAATATTTTTAACTTTTTCCCCCCTTTGTATTGTTTTCACGTGTTCGTTAATCAGTATAACAACATCTAAGATTGTTGTTGCACTGTTGGATTTGTTGACAACTACAATGCCTAGTCTTCAAGGTCTACCCGATGTCCTCTGATTTCGACGTCACCACAATAGTTTGAATTCTGTTTCATTGGCTGTTCTGGCTGGTCTTTCTGATGCTTTGATTCCGTGGTTCTCACACAGTGTTCTATGGTAGATTTTTGCTACTTCCATTTGCCTTGTGACGTATTCTCTTCTAGCTGGAGAATGACATCCGGGTAATTTATTTACTGTCGTTTCAACCCTACTGTTGCATGGATGCCTTTGCGATCTTCATGATTTTTGCCTTGTAAACCTTTGAGATCTTCATGATTTTTGCCCTGTAAACATGAGATCTTCATGATTTTTTGCCCTGTAAACATGAGATCTTCATGATTTTTGTCCTGTAAACCTTTGAGATCTTCATGATTTTTGCCCTGTAAACATTTCTTTTTATTGCTTCAGCTTGTGCAGTAGTGGTGAGTTTGTGTTTTAGCTTTTACTCCCCCCCCCCTCTCTTTCAGACCCAGCCATCGGCATTTTGATTGTTTTGATGTTTCATCTGATATTGGCCATGATGGTGCCTTTGATATTATTATTATTACTGTTATTGTGGTGGTGGTGGCGTTATATGTACGGAGAATGGAGGTGCCAGAGATTTAAGAGTTACATTTTTTTGTAGTTGCCTACTCTTTCCTGTGTTCATTTGTCAAGGTGGGTGGCCTGCCCAGCCTATAACACATAGAACCCACATCGTCATTCCATCAATCGCAAAAAACATTACGGAGACATTTTGAACTTATAGGAACTGTAAACCACGTACACATACGTATATACAGACAGACAGACAGATAGACAGAGACAGACAGACAAATAGACAGACAGACAAACACACAGACAGACAGATAGACAGATAGACAGACAGAGACAGATAAATAGACAGGCAGACAGACAAATAGACATACAAACAGATAGATAGATAGATAGACAGACAGACAAATAGACAGACAAACATACAGACAGATAGACAGACAGACAGATAGACAGAGAGAGAGACAGATAAATAGACAGGCAGACAGACAGATAGATAGATAGATAGATAGATAGATAGATAGATAGATAGATAGATAGAGGATTTTCTTGACAGAAACCTAAATTAATGTTTTTTATTCTTTGGGATTGTCCTTTAAAGTGCTTTAATTTGTAATTATTAATTTATTCAATTGTTCTTTCATCCTTGGGAGGATATATATCAGATTAATGGGGAATTCTTTCAAATAAATGTTTCTCCCCTATCCAAGAGAGAGAGAGGGGGGGAGAGAGAGAGAGAGAGAGAGAGAGAGAGAGAGAGAGCACTCGATTATGTCAGTCTAAACATCCATCGGTAAATACTAGCCACTTCTGGATTGATCAAGCGACGCTAGTCTGTCACGTGCTGCATTGTCACGTGACGGCACTGAAAGCACTGAAGATCAGCTGTTCATTTCCGCCGAGGCTGATGGGTGTTAAATTGTTTGGCTGCCCAGGCTCATCCTTGTGGTCTATTTCCTGCGGGGAGATGCAAAAGAATCTCATTTATCGTACGAAGACTTAACGACAATGGAGTGGATGCTAACAGAATTTAGAGACAGGTTTTCCTGGTGGATTTAACAAGGCCTGCCAACAGACTTAATATAAATTTTAAATATATATATAATAGAAAGAACGCAGAAAGAGATCCAAAAATAAAATAACTTTTAGTAGAATAAGTGACAAGAAAAAAGCATCAGACTTCTGATTGGTTTATCAAGGTCTGGTGGAGGCGCCAACTTATGCTGAGAACAACGTCTTTTTTAAAAAAAAATTTGAACTTGCAAGCTGAAATGCTGTCCGTAATTATTTGTTTGTTCCCTTGCTTCTCTTTCAAACACATGAAAGTTTTGTCCATGCTAGGAACTTGATATGAAAACGATTCAAATGTCAGACGCATTCTTTTGAGCATCGGTAAACAAAGTTACGCTGGCAAGATTTATTTTTGATCTGTATAAAATCCTGAAACCGAAACCTCATCCTACCTCAACCCTTGGCGTGCCGGAATGAGAGGTGTATCATCTTGTTCACCGTTCTGTCTCAAAAAGTCACACATATCTTTAATTCATATCAAACATCAAATTGTTTGTTTTGTACACCTTTTCCGACTTGAACAACTACTAAGAATGCATCCTGACAAAGGGGTTTTATGACATCTACTTGCAAGGGGTTGTTTATTTTTGTTTTTGTTTTTTTAAAATTCAAATAACGAGGGTTATTAGTGTGCGTTCTACCTACCTCTCTGTCTGTCTACACCTACCTAGCTATTTGTCTGTCTACATGTCTGTCTATATACCTATTTCTCTGTATATCTGTCTACCTACCTATTTGTCTATATATTTGTCTACCTACCTACCTATTTCTCTGTCTGTCTATATATATATATGTCTACCAAACTTAACTATTTTTCAGTCTCTATATATAAATATGTCTGCCAATATAACTATTTTTCTGTCTATATATATGTCTACCTGCTTAACTATTTTCTCTCTCTCTTTATCTATCTATTTATCTACCTATTTCTCTGTCTATATATCTGTCTTCCTATTTAACTATTTTTCTGTCTAAATATGTTTCTACCTATTTAACGATTTATCTGTCTGTATGTATGTCTGTCAGTCTGTTTAAGATTATCACAGAGAGAGTGTGTGTACAATGTGCAGCTATCTATTCACAAGCGAGGCTCCCTGCGTTTGTATCATTCGCCTGCGTCTAATGCCCCGACATTACTACATTTTAAATTGACCCGTTCTTAGGAAAAAATAAAGCAGAAAACGAAAGAAGAATAAGATTTTATTTATTTTCATATTTGCTTCTTTCGAATTGAGATGATAAAGTAATCTTTCCCATTCTATCAACGCATCCACCCGCTACTCTGTTCAATATGCCTGCACCCACCCACTCTATAAATAGAACCTCTCAGCACTTTTGAGAAAAGTGGCTTGCCGCTTCTACAGTGCTCCTTTAAGTGAATATTTTAATACTCAAAATGAATTCTTTGCTCTTGGTTTTGTGGAATTCTAATTTAAATACAGCCACGATTCTACAGTCCAGTTCAAAAGTAATTAGTGATGGGTCCATAACACAACAAACCTCAGTCTAATACAACAGCGTTTTAACATGTTCCTTTTAGTCTTCTTCAGAACCTTCGACATATCAAGGGGAGATCAGAAACTCAGCAGCGACACCTAACAGTGCAGGATAGATAACAAGCAGTCAGACAGTGATGTCTGTTAACGCAGGGGCAATAATAAAGCAGTCAGTCGTGATATCTGGGAGGGGGGGGGGCGTTAATAAAGCAGTCAGTCGTGATATATTGGGCAGGGGGTGGTTAATAAAGTAAAGCAGTCAGTCGTGATATCTGGGGGGGGGGGTAGGGTAATAAAGCAGTCAATGTCGGTAACTAATAATGCAGGGACGATAATAAAATAGCCATTAAAACATATTATTGTGTCTTATTATTCCATTAAAAGTAACGAGAGTGAAACGAATCAGAGTGGGCGATTATGCAGCATTGGATAACTATTTTTAGCAGGTTGGTGGTTAATTTATCGTACAAGCAGAGTATCGCTTTAGATGAAAAGAAGAAAAATAGTAGAATCGTGGAGTGGGCGATAAGGTAGCAACTATTTTAACAGCTTTTATTTTGCCAGTTTTACTTGCGATTTAATTATTGCTCTGGACGAAGTAATTATCGGCCAATTGAAATTAATTCTCAAAAAAAAAAAAATAACCACTCAAAGAAAAAGTGGTTTTGTGAGCGCTATATTGAATTCACCAGTCAACAGTCTGGATCAGACTTAGGTAATCGATATAATGAGCCTTTTAATGTAGGAGAAGCAAAACAGTTGTAATCATTTAACTTTTAATTGTCTCAATTTGTATAATAATTGTCTTTTACAGGATTTAAGTGTTTGATCTTGCAAAATTCTAAACGCTTGAAATAGTTTATGTTTGAAATCTGCAAAAGTCCTTATACAAATTAATGAAAGACCAAATTAGAAAGGAATTTAGGTCAACCGTGTATATGAGTTCATCAACACATTTAGATTTTCTGATATATATATATATGGATAGTTCGATATAACGATGACAGAAGGTGTTCCTGCGAGATTTTCTGTTACCAATGTACACAAACAAGCTTGATGACACAGAGGCCAAAATGTCACTCGTTTAAATTGAAGGTACGACACTTGACAAGAGGAAACGAGCTCTGCACGATTGTCTTCTCTTGTCGCAGACCTTGACCGTACGCGGAACAAAGAAGCAGCCACGATTGGACTATAACCCAAAGCATTTTAGCCACTTTGTGTCGTCATGTTGCAGTCTCGCGCATGAACGAGAACTTTGGTTCCAGTTATACCTTTAAATCTGTAATACTAGAATCATTGCTGGCTACAGAAACATAGCCAGGACATTTAGAAATGTTGACATTTCTGGTGTTTATAAATATATGTTTGAAGTTCACTTGGTCTTAAAACTTGAAAGAAAAGTACAGATTTTTCCCCAAAAGACACCCCTCAAAAACATAATGATTTCATATGCCAAGTGACAATAGATAACAAATAAATATATTCACAAGAGAGAAACTTAAGTAAAATGAATTTACAAACGATCACTTTAAACAAACTTTGATACAGAAGAGACAGCTAGTCCCGTTGATGAAAATGGCCTGTCTTGGGACTGATCATGGTCTTTTTTTTTATATCTGAACTCGAAGGTGTCAAAATTTCAAATATTAACCGTATGACTTACACTTTTTTTTCCTAAAAATTGAGACTGCGTGTCTGGTGAAGTGCGTATGCTTCTGGCTAGACTGTTTTCCTACGCGATGTGAAATAGATACTTAGAGCTGGAACCGGAAAGTGAAGTATAACAAAGAGAAGCGAGTTTCTCTTGTATTCTACTGTGAACAGGTAGCCAAACAATTCTGTTGAGAAGTGGATTGCTATAATCAGTTCTTGGAGTCCGCAGAATAATCTCGGCTGCAACGCTCAAAACCTTTAGATAGACGTTTCGTCGCTTGTTGCATTGATAGAGGGAAGGGAATTACAATAACGATGTCCAGCGAGTACGAGTGAACACAAGAATCAAGAACACAAGTGAACACAAGAATCAACAGCGACTAATACCGATTTGTCTCAGCAGTAGAAAAGCTGTGGTACAAGTGGTAAAGGGGTAAAGTCGTATTATCACAAGGGGAAAGACTGCACGTAGATTTCTGTGCGATTGACTTCATTATTACTGCTGTTATTACTGCTTTTACAACTGCTGTTATTACTGCTTTTACAACTGCTGTTATTACTGCTGTTACAACTGCTGTTATTACTGCTGCTATTACTGCTTTTACAACTGCTGTTATCACTGCTGTTACAACTGCTGTTATTACTGTTATTACTGCTGCTATTACTGCTGTTACAACTGCTGTTATTACTGTTATTACTGCTGCTATTACTGCTATTACAACTGCTATTATTACTGTTACTGCTGTTATTACTGCTGTTACAACTGCTGTTATTACTGTTATTACTGCTGCTATTACTGCTGTTACAACTGCTGTTATTACTGTTATTACTGCTGCTATTACTGCTGTTACAACTGCTGTTATTACTGTTATTACTGCTATTACAACTGCTATTATTACTGTTACTGCTGTTATTACTGCTGTTACAACTGCTGTTATTACTGTTATTACTGCTGCTATTACTGCTGTTACAACTGCTGTTATTACTGTTATTACTGCTGCTATTACTGCTGTTACAACTGCTGTTATTACTGCTATTACTGCTATTGCAACTGCTATTATTACTGTTACTACTGTTATTACTGCTATTACAACTGCTGCTATTGCTGCTATTATTGCTGCTACTACTGCTACTACTGCTGTTACTACTTCTACTATTACTGCTACTACTACTGCTGTTGCTACTGCTACTACTGCTATTGCTGCTGCTACTACTACTACTGTTACTACTTCTATTACTATTATTACTGTTACTACTACTATTACTACTACTACTGTTACTACTACTGTTCTGTTGTCAAAACAAAGTGTACGAAAACAACAATTTAAAATATTTCTAGATCGCACAATAGCTTTTATATTCATAAACAAAAATTCTTTCTAGCAAACATGCAGTTCTATTAAAGGGCCTGGGTAAAAGAAAGAGTAAATACACGTGTCTGAACAAAGCCAACGCCATTAAAAAATACATATTGTCTCAACTGCGATTCTTGTCATCTTCTTGACAGAGAATGCTGTCTCTAGAAATGTAATTAATCATCACGTGTTGCTGCTCCAGGTATTTTCTTTTATAAAAAGCTGGGGGTGGGGGGTGGAAGGATTGCTTGTGAATATAATAAAAGAAAAAAATATTGCTTTGAAAAGAATAAACGTTTGATTCTTTGCTACCCAAGCTTGACTGCACTGGGCACTCAAAACAGGAAGTAAGGGTAAAGATATTACAGCTGTGATTCGAAAAAATAAATCAAAACTACTACATTTAAACCCCCATCGAACACTCAGCTGAATTCAGAATCTGTTGTATAAATGGATTATTTTAAAGGATTTTGTTTCTATCATTTTTATGGTTGTTGTTTGTTTGTGCGTTTCTTTAGATTGGATTTTTTCCTTCGTATTGCTATCGTTTTTATGTATGAAATAAATAATGTCCTGTTGCTTTCCTTTTATTTCTTATTGTATAATTTGTTTTAATTCTTTTCGTGAATGCTAGCTTTATTTCTTTTAATGGCTTTCAAAGATAATGTGAAATTGCATCAATAATAAAAATAGCTTCAGTAAACAGCTAAATAAAGATACAAGACTAATAATAGTTACAGCACGAGTAAAAAAAGACTTGAGGCAAACAGTAAATATGATAACAGTGAAAATCTGCACACGAATTCTACATAATAGTAAATATGGTGTCTCTGCAAATTTTTACACATGAATTCTACATAATAGTAAATATAGTGTCACTGCAAATTTACACAAGAATGTTTTGTAAACAAGGAATAGAGCGTGATTGGAAAACACTTTTCAAGAATCCAAAATAAACAGTAAATATGACGTTGCTGAAAGAGAGTAAACAAAATATGACGTTACTGAAAATTTACACAAGAATATTTGATAAACAGAAAATACTGCATGCTGAAAAATCTTTCCAAGAATTCAAAGTAAACAGTAAATATGACACGTAAATTATGCAGAAGATAAGAAACATAGCAGAGATTATATATTTGTATATCGATAAATATACTAAGGGTAAAAATATCGCTGTTTTATCACCAATCAAAGAAGACTAAAAATAGAGCATTTTTCACCTGACCAGTCAAAGTGTGCAACAGTTAAGAGTAATACAGATGCCCATTTTTTAATCAGTCAAATGTGCACTTAGAACCAACAAGTTGCTCTAAAACTTGCTTGACTCCTAAACAACACCTCTTCTTTAATTAAAAATATAAACATTAATAAAGTTAAACCTAACCCTGATTTTCACCCTAATCCACTATGCAGCGGAATAACAAGCATTCAACTTATAAGTCAGTGATAGATGAAATTGACAAACATACAACAAACAAGACAGAATGATGAAGTTTTAACCCATTTTAATTTCATTGTAAAAATATGAAGTGAGGTCAATTGTAACAGGACACCTATTGTCTGTTGCCTCTACGTTACAGATCAGCGAATTGTACGTTCCTCGCCCATGGAAATAAGTACCATTGTTTCAGAACGGGTTCCAATTTGGGGATTCCAGTTTTGGTGTTCCAGTTGTGGAATTTCAGTTTCAGCATTTCAGCTGATGCCGAGTTCCATGGCTATAGAGCTAAGAACCTGATGCTGAGGCACACTATTCATGCATGAAGAGTTGTGTGAAGTCCAAGGTCGGCCAAAGTATTCAATGAAGGACCCTCCCTACCAACTGATGATACAGATAAGTGGGCATCTGACAGACACTGAGATCAGAAATTTGTGTTACAATCTGTATAAACATTCAAAGACAGAATAGGTGGTCCAAATGACCTTCATATTTGTATGTACTGATTTATGGATTCACTATTTTGTTAAATATTAAACGTTTATATTTTGTTATCATAATAATGGAGATTGACTAATTATTAGTGAGAGAAAGACCAAAGAGGAATTGGGCTCAGGGCAGAGCCAGTATGAATGATTTGTATGCGTAATTATTGTTATTAGGATAACGTGCCCAATTCATGCAATATTACACAGATTCATCTGTCACTGTAATTAATATCTAAACTGTGAGAATTAATTTGAGGAGACTGAAGGGTGAGTCTCGCAACCAGTCTGTCATCAGCATAGATGTAACGTTAAAATTAACAGTTTCTAAATCCTCATGCTGAGACAGGGTCTTTAAACAAATGCTGAAATGTAACACTGCTATCGAAACACACACACACACACACACACACACACACACACACACACACACACACACACACACATGGCAGTGATGCACATTAGTTTACGTATTAGAAACACGTATTCCTATTTATGTTTGTATGCAAGTGTACATCTGCACACTTGCCATGAGCTAACTATAAATTCAAGTAATAAATAAAAATACAATAAACAAATTTTAGAAATATCCAGTGCGTTCAAATGTCTACAAAATAAACAAATCCCAGAAGGTGGTGGGGAGAGGAATCTAAAAAGTTAGAACTGTGACATGAGTAAATTATTCTTACTGAAGACAAGATTTAATTTTTGATAAAATGAAAAATAAGTGTCATTTTAAAAAATCCACTCAACGAAAACCGAAAGTGCACCAACAGTTCAATTATTTATTTATGCAAATCACACACATCCCTACACAGGCACGCACACTGCACATCTATTTAACTTCCATCAATTTTACTTTCTTTCCTCCATTAGTCTGTGGCATTAATAAAAACCGACAGTCAAGGTAATTTGCTAAATGATGTTCAAATTTTCACTGCAGTGACTTATAATCAAACACTTGGGAGTATATATGAGCAAGCTGGTATTTTCACAAGGCCAGCTTTATGTTGTTTTGTCGCGTTCACGAAACAGAGACAACATCAAAATACTCATCACAAAAAAGAAAAAGAAGAAAAAAACACCGTCAATAATAATACCAACTTATAATAAACCTTTCAATAAACAAATTCATTGATGCTGTTATCAATGCATTCATTTTAATGTTCCGTCTTAGGGTGGACAAATACTCTAGTAATAATAATAATGTGTGCTCTAGTAATAATAACAATGCGTGCTCTAGTAATAATAATAATGTGTGCTCTAGTAATAATAACAATGCGTGCTCTAGTAATAATAATAATGTGTGCTCTAGTAATAATAACAATGCGTGCTCTAGTAGTAATAATAATGTGTGCTCTAGTAATAATAATAATGCGTGCGTACGTATTGATTAGAAAAAATTCCACCTTAGTACGGGTATAGAAACCATCTTATATTAAATTACTAATAGAAATTTATTTTTATTTTTTTTAGCAAACCTCGTGGGCAGACCTTAACCATCACTACCACCCTTTTTGTCCTCCATGGGGAGGGAGGGAGGGAGGTCAACCAAGCTTCTCTGCAAAAATTTCAGCCTCTTAAATCTGCCCCTTTGACTTATATCAAACTGCAGGTGGACAAAGGCGCACGTTGTCTGTTTTATTTGTAAGAATGTAAGAAGGCTTGCTACGTCACCAGTGCACCAGAGTGAATGCACCCAATGACCTTTACTAGATGACCATATCTTCATGACCTTGACAGCCAGATAAATAATCATGCACACGTCATCATCTCAGTGCACGGAAGGCTCGGTTGTTGTTGTTTTTAAACACCAGATTAGTACACTAAAGAATATTTGCTCTTCATTACATTTCTGTTTGCAGACCGAGCTATATTAGCATCGTATCATCAGTTTACAGACGTAGCTATATTAGCATCATACCATCAATTTACAGACGTAGCTATACTAGCATCATACCGTCAGTTTACAGACGTAGCTATACTAGCATCGTACCATCAGTTTACAGACGTAGCTATATTAGCATCATACCATCAGTTTACAGACATAGCTACACTAGCATCATACCATCAGTTTACAGACGTAGTTATATTAGCATCATACCATCAGTTTACAAACGTAGCTATACTAGCATCATACCATCAGTTTACAGACGTAGCTATGCTAGCATCCTACCATCAGTTTACAAACGTAGCTATGCTAGCATCGTACCATCAGTTTACAGATGTAGCTATGCTAGCATCATACCATCAGTTTACAGATGCTATGCAAGCATCATACCATTTGAAGGAAACTCGAAACACTAAAATTGATGACATCAGCAGTATCTAGAGATTGTCTTGTAATCCCGAGATTCTCATTGGACGTGGATTCCTTCCAATGGCGACAAGTGCCAGACTAAAGCATTTCAAGCTTTTGTAACGGTAATTTGAGAAAGTGGACAGCTTCCAGCTCGACCATTATTATTAAGACAACAGCAATGATGATGAGGAGAGACAATCGAAACGAGAAGAGCAAGAAGAAAGAGAACATTATTGATTTCTTTACTTTAGTTACAAGATTTCTATTATTCATAAATATTGAGACACTGACCTAATACTAGTATTTTTTGTCTCGGTCACACAATTGTTAATAAATACTTTACTGGTAAAAGAAAGAACAGACAAATTTTCTGTACATGCCAAATCTTATTCCTTTCTTAATCGAATTCTTCTAATACTAAATCCATTTCAATTTTTTTTGTAAATTGAATTGTATTTGTGACTGTGTCGCTTAGGTGGTGTCTATCCTTATTTTAGATTTAATTTTAGACTGTAGGTCAGGAGGCTGTGAACGAAGATGACTGTTAGTGACCATCCTCTCATGTGACCACACCGTCCCAAGTAACTACAGTGTCTGAAGTAACTTCTATCAGTGACCCATGTGACTACACCGTCCCAAGTAACTACACTGTCTGAAGTAACTTCTATTAGTGACCCATGTGACTAGAATTTATGTCCCAAGTAACCATTATCAGTGTTCCAATGTAACTACAGTCAATCTCCCTAGTAACCATTATCAGTGTTCCAATGTAACTACAGTCAATCTCCCTAGTAACCATTATCAGTGTTCCACTGTAACTACAGCCAATCTCCCTAGTAACCATTATTAGTGTTCCATGTGACTACAGTGTCCCAAGTAACTGTCAA
Source organism: Sinotaia quadrata (assembly GCA_028829895.1). Lineage (NCBI taxonomy): Eukaryota > Metazoa > Mollusca > Gastropoda > Architaenioglossa > Viviparidae > Sinotaia > Sinotaia quadrata. Next base: position 11,830,839 of record CM054184.1, read on the forward strand.
TGTCCCATGCGATAACTATCAGTGTCCAAATAACTTCAGTTGTCCCACGTATCTACTGTATATCAGTGCCCCACGTGACTCTAATCAGTACCCCAAGTAACTACAATGAGTAACCCATGTGACAACAATCAGAGTCCCCTCCTGTGGCACAACGCTACCCTAGTTAATGGTTATGATTTTTATTATTAATGATCATCCCTGATGGATTACAAGTGATGAGAATCTTAATTTATGTTAATAATTCTCCAGAAGACAGCACTCGTCTCTCTCACTTGGCGGATATGCAGGTGCTGTAAACATTTTCTCTCTTCTACAACATTAAAGACATTCACTGTCACACAATACTTCCGAAGGTGGAAAACTTCTTACTAAAGGAAAAGATAAATCCGTCTTTAATCTATATTTAGTGAGCCCCCATCCACCAACTATCTCTCCAACATATGGTCATCAATATATGTAAGGTCAATAATTTTAACAATAAATTTATTAAATCAACGAATTAAATACATTGAAAAGAGTGTTAACATTTAAATTGCTTTTTCACAACAATGTTCAATTAACGCTAGCCAACCATTCAACTTACCCTTGCATAGGCATCAGCAGACGAATTTATATATATATATATTCATAGGCATAATTTATCATAGAGATAAGAGTGGAGTTTTAGAGAAATAATTATAATCAATGTACATAACCTTTTCAAAGATGGCCAGTCACTAGCACGTGTTCACAATCACGTGATTTGCAACACGTCACTGGCTTTATTTAGTCAATGGCATCATATACCCCTTCTAGAAGCGTTAGACAACTATTCCAGAATCTTCAATGCACTCTCCAAGCACATGGAGAATCGTCCTGAATGTCTTTCACGCTACCAAGCAAACCATTAGGAACGTTCTCACAGTTTTGTGTACACTACTTAGCTCGCCATGAGAAATGTTCAAAATAATCTTTGTGAATTCTCGAGACCAAACTCAAGCCACCATTTTTGCTGTATTGGTTCTAGAACAGAATTCACAAGAATAAACCTGCAGCAACATGTTTACTGATATGTTTGATGATATCATTGGATACACACACCAATGTAATCAAGCAGAGTAGTCACTGTTGCCTGAAGCAAAAAACAACAACATGCTTTTCTCTGCAAAAGTCAAATTAAGGTAGAGCTAAATTCCAGGAATATTTCATCTCTATAACTCCTTTCTCTCTTACGAACATTCTCAACTTACAAATCCTGCAACAATTTCGTTAATCCGATACACATGCAGCATAAGAAATATAGCATCATTCTAAATTTACAAGTATTATGTACAATGTAATCAAATTAGTGAGCATAGAAATAATGGTTCAATTACATAAAGCATTCTCCAATTCAAATCATAGATCAATATCAAACATGTACAAAATACTCAAATTCCGTTCTTCCTTTATCAGTCAGTTGACTTATCATAAGCTAAAGATCGCCATTCTGACTGGACTCGAGTTTCGTTCAAATCGAAGTGATTAGACTATAGACTTTCTTCAAGAAAATAACTTTCAGTCCATCCCCATTGGATAAATTTGTTATGAACAAGTGTGAAACTATTAGTTAGAAAAACTACTCATCCAATTGGAACTGGTTTGGTTTGCTTCAGCAATTTTCTAGCACGTTCTCCACCTGAGTTGTCTACTTCAAAAATATCATCACAAGCAGTGCCCAAGGTCGGGTCACGTTAACATTGGCAACAAAGATATAATTATTAAGTGTAGAAATAGGGTTAGGCAAATTTACTCCGCCACACATCACAAGTAACCATTATTGTTAAGATTGTCAAGATTATTGTTATCTTAGTTTTTTCGGGGTTTCCTCTTCAGATTCTTTAATAGTGATTTTATTTTTTAATTTTTATTTATTATTATTTTATTTTTTCGGAGGGGGGGGGGGGAGGGCGTGCAAAAAATCGGACTTAACTATTGTTCTTTATTCTTATCACCCTTCTACCCTTTTTACTCCGAACCTCACTCATGTAAGAATTTTTTTTTTTACACCTTTCAAACAATCAATCGTACTTAACTGGTCCTTTAGCTTAGGGTCAAATCTATTTTGGGGGGATTGTGGCTTCCTGTTTCTTATAGCTTACGGCCAAACAATTCATTATCACCGTCCTCCAGCAGCAAGTCTGCTTTTCTAATTTAGAAAGTAACACGTGTTCTGATTGGTCGAGTTAAGAAGATTAATTGTATTTGAATCTGTCTTGGGCTATAAAAAAAAAAGTAATATTGATTGGTCGAGTTGAGAATCGTGCGAGGGTTTGACCTGCTTTTCAATACAGAAACAGTGTATTTGTTTTATTAATTAATCGAATTTGATTGTTTGTTTATTAAAGTGTATGTATATATGGAGGTGAGGGAGATCACTCCAAAAGATGGTGATTGATTTTGGTTTGCATTGCAAATCGAGTTGTAAAATAGCTTGATTTTAATTGATTCTAAATGAGTTTCATTTATGCTCGACAATTTTCTATTAACCGAAAAAGAAATCATCACCATCACCGTTGTCATCATCAGAATCGACGTCATCGTCATCATCAGCGTTGTCGTAATCATTATCGTTATTTTTATTTTTATTAAATTTTATAATCAGTTTGTAAATATATATATATACGTGTTGGTTGTATAATTATCAGATACGTAGCTAGTGGGTTTCGTAAATTTATATTTTCAGGATCTAACATATTTCAACAAATAATTAAATATAACATTTTAAGGATTTTTTTTAATAAAAAAACTCTCTATTTAACTTATTTCTTTCTTTGCATCGTGAAGGAAAGAGTTAATTTGAGGATACAGTAACTCGAACAGGAAATGGGTATTATTATTATTATTATTATTATCATCATCATCATCATCATCATCATCATCATCATCATCATCATCATTATGATTATTATTATATAAAATCATTCTCTCGTGTCACTTCAGTCAAAAACTAAATCAATAAACCGGTTCTGTTCGGTAATCAAGAAGGGATGACGCCTCAGCGGCCAGAAGCCTCGGTTGTCTCGTTAAGTGGATCATGGTCACGGTTCTGTAGACAGAGGTACTGACACGTCATTAGAATTCAATCGCGACGAGACAATTATATGTTTCATCAAGACATGTGATGTCACATTTAATGTCAAAACTAAACCAGGGGTGAGGAGGGAATCTGATGACATTACTTTGGTTATCAGGTTGAATTCAAACGGATTTTTAGGCTTTAGTGGTTGCAGAAGAAACATTGCAAACCTGGAAATTCGTCTCGGTTGGATTGTATGAAGTGTGGGTGGTGTGATTCATTTTCTGAGGTGGATTGGGGGGGGGGGTGTCAATGAGTGCGTGCGTGCGTGCGTGTTTGTGTGTATGTGTGTGTGTGTGCGTGTGTATAAAGATACTTTCACATTAACAATAACGCTGAAGTGGAGCGCTCATTGAAGGTGAAATGAAGTGGAGCACGTTTTGGTCGGTGGATTCAAATGGAACACTCTTTGTCGTTGGTTTCCACAGCGATTCTGATTTTGTCAAATTTTGATATATTAATTTGATTTGCAGAATTTTAGTAGTTTGTTTATAAAAAAAAAAATAATTACAGTTTGAAAATTTTCTTTCTGATGGGAGAAGGGAGCTGAAGGCAGGAGGTAGGGGCAAAAAGTATTGGGTCGGGTGAGCTGAAAGGGTCAGGGTTACGGGCAAAATAATAAAGGGAGGAGGGGGGGCGAGAGTATTATTCATTAAAACTTCTCTGCGAAGATTTTCCTAATGCCGTCATGTTTAATTCATCATCATAATTTTTTGGTGATTCACAGATGTTCTTATCTGTGCTAGAGATTGATAACAACTTGACAACTAATAATAATGAAGCTTTTATTTTGTGAGTTATCGTTCTTGTTATTTTTTAAAACTTATTTTTTCTTTAAAGCTGCAGGCACCCTTCATGCAGAGGAGTCAATTTTAAAATAAATTTTTACTTGTACTTTAACTTAACTTTTAGCTAGTTTTCCGTGTTCTGCTTTTTTTGTTTTAAGAAGAAGGAAAAGCGTTCAGAGCGACACTTCGCTGTTTGTCGATGAGTCTTGTTTGATTGAAGTATCTACTTTACCTACGTCACAGAAACACTTCGCTGTTTGTCGACTAGTCTTGTTTGATTGAAGTGTCTATTTTACATACGTCACAGCAACATTTTGCTGTTGTTAATTAGTCTTGTTTGATTGAAATACCTACTTTACCTACGTCACAGCAACATTTCGTTGTTTGTCGATTAGTCTTGTTTGATTGAAGTGTCTACTTTACATACGTCACAGCAACATTTCGCTGTTTGCTGATTAGTCTTTTATGATTGAAGTATCTTATTTTACATACGTCACAGCAACACTTCGCTGTTTGTTGATTAGTCGTATTCGAATGAAGTATCTTCTTTTACATAAGTCACAGAAACACTTCGCTGTTTGATAATTAGTCTTCTTTAAATGATCTTTACATACGTCACAGAAACACTTCGCTGTTTGATAATTAATCTTATTTGAATGATCTTTACATACGTCACAGGTGGGGGTGTTGTTGTACATCAAATTTACCACCAAAGCAAATAATAATTAATTAAACAAAACACTTCTGTGAATATCTCAGAAAAATGATTTTCTTTGGCACTCACTCAGACCATACCCCTCCCTCTCTTTCCATACCACCACCCTCTCTCCAGAGGTATCAATCATAGTATGTTACAAATAAACAATAAGCTGTTGGTTGCTTTCGATTTTTTCTTTCACAATCTATTTCAACAGTCGTGCCGTTATTTTTAAATCTGAAGTTATTATTTAGATACATTTGTTGATGCGTGCATGTGTGTATATTAGTATGTGTGTGTGTGTGTGTGTGTGTGTGTGTGTGTGTGTGTGTGTGTGTGTGTATGTGTGTGTGTGTGTGTGCGTACGTGACGCAGTTAATCGATTTTATATAGGCCTCAAGTCAAGTTCACTTCCAGCTTCCTGGTGGACAAAGCCTGAAAATGGCTAATATAATAAAATAAATTCTAAGAAACTATGGTATAAATGTACAATTTCCTGGCCCGATGTGGCCTACATGTCTGTATTTTGATGTGCATATGGTTTGTCATTGAATCAATTTCCAAACAAGGGAGCACATTTCGCAATCGACACTGTTTAGCATTTTAGCGGTATCCAGAGTGGTGCCCCCCTGAAAAAAAAAATAGAGGGCGACATCTGCTAACGTTGTAAACCACGTGTACTAAGCTAGTGAACCACGCCAAGCATATCGAAAAAGTCCCTCTCTGCATAAATGCAACAGAAAACGTGTGAAACTGAAAATAGTCTCTTTATTAACATCATGAAGATTTAGCAAGTGTCAATTATGAGCAGCAACAACAACATAATTAGAATAAAACAGAAACTTCGTGTGTACAATGTCCGCTTTAGATGGATAACTCCGCACACAATTACTTCTTACGAGAATGAAATTTTACTGTCAGCAAACAAAGAGTGAAGGAACTTGTGCATGTTTTTATTTATTATATTTCAAATTAACTAATCAATTATGTTCTCTCTCTTTTTTTTACCATCAAGGAGATAATCACGACTTTTTTTTCCCCCACTGCAGGCCCACATTCAAGGCCACATTGTCACTATCGCAACGAACTTGGGTCTCGAGTTCCCATTGGTTAACAATGACTAACTTGGCAGTATGCGAACAGTGTGAAATCAGCACAGCCAGATACTGAAAACCTTACTGAAATAATAAGCGAGTCATTCAATACCAGATTTGTGTTTCTTTATATACGTGTTTGTGTGTGAAAGAGATTAATTCGCGTGCAACTGAAATTAAATAATACATTATATCACACACTACTTCAGCTACAGTCCACCACACCCAAAAAAAAGACACAAATCAAACGCTCACACTTCCATCACCCAGCACACCCCTCACGCACACATGCCCACCCACCCGCATCTCCTAAAAAATAAACCCTACAAATTAAAATAAAAAAATAAATAAATAGGAGGGCCTACAACTGTCACAGCGATATGCAAACGCGAAAAACCAAAAACAGCCTACAGTAGCAGCAGCAGCAACCCCTCTAACTACCTTCCCCCCCCCCCCCGAATGCGGGAGGAAGGCCCCTTAGGAAGCAAACGAAAACCGAGAACATCTGAAGAAGATGAAAAGTTTTCACGCAATTTCTTGGACAAGAAGTTAACGGAACTACTACTACTATTACTACTACATAATCACACTAAACACACAAATACACAGATGGGAACGCACATACAAAGAGGTGGATAGATTTGGGGACAGATTTAATCCACTGTCTTATACTGGTACTGTATCAATATGAATGGACATCAACAGCAGAAGAATAAGATTGGTAATGGACCAAATTCTGACCACAGAAAAATATATAAATGTATATTAACCGATATATATGTAATGCACATAAATCAGTATTTCTAACGAAACTGCTAGGGGACTCTTTATCGTAGTGGACTGAGGAATAAATTATATTTACCTGAAAGAATTAAAGAAACAGATGTTCAGATCACTGCAAATGATAGGAACCTATGTCGTTTATTGGGAAATATGCATAGTTTGCTGTTTGATTGAAAACAAACTGTAACATTGATGAAGTACTTTAAAAAAATTACAAGAACTAAACAAACATTTACATTCAAAGTGCGTATAAGGGGGGGGGTTGCCTATGTGTGTTTGTGTGTGTGTTATGCATGCAAGAGCTTTCTGTCTCATGCAGCTTTCTCCAAATTCTTTTGGAGAGGTCTATGGCATCCTATAATACCTTCACAACTAAGAAACCAAAACAAATTCTGCTTAGTTTTATGTAACGTTAGTGGTAACAAAGCCATTCTCGCAAAACTCAAGATCCAATCTGTCCGCAAAATCATGGTAAAACTTTCGACTCTTGGAATGCAATTATTAATGTACCTTGTACAGAACAGTATGTCATGTATACACGTATCTCAACTGTTTTACCATGATTTTGCGGACAGATTGGATCTTGGGTTTTCTAAAATTATTTTTTTAAATTTTTTTTAATTTTAAGCCTAATACTGTTTCTTTTGTTTTCTATATTGGCGTGTGTGGAGTGGGAAAGGGTGTGTTCCAAAACTCCAAAGACAAATAAACGCAGGTAGCCGAGGTTTTTTGTTTTTTTTTATCACTTTATGTTATTTGTATAGTGGAAAGTCATCATACTTTTTTCTTTAATTAAAAAATCCTCAATTCAGCGCTTTTTTTTTTAGTCTGTTCATCGTCCCATAGCTCCACCGAACAGATAACTGGAAGGCTTCGAAGCGTTGGATTGTCTGACCACAACGGAACGAGTTTCAGGCTGGCGCTTGAAGTGCGAGTCCATACAGTCTTTCAACTGAAAACCGACCAAGGGACAAAGCAGTAGTTTTTCCTGTTCGCCTGACTCGCTTCCAGATGAAATTGCTGAGGAGGTAGGTGTTTTATCATTATCGGGCACCCACTCGAAAGCGTCCCTCGTGGCCTCTAAGTGTGATGGTAACTCCCCCTTAGAGAGATCTCCTGTGTCAGAGTACAGCTGTGATAATAGTTGAACTATGTCTGCGTCTGCCATTTCTGCGGCGCTGTCAATCGGTGGGTGGTGTTTCTCTGCCTGAGGGGGTGGTTTGCTGAAAAGCACACTCGAGAGTTCTCGAATAGCGTGGTGCACCCGTTCCTTGTTGGCAGTTGCAGATTTTATCGAGTACCCCAAGAATGGAAATGCCATAGTACACGAAATGAGAAGGAACATGAATATCATTAGCGTGAAGACTGCTGAGGTGAACTGTGTCTGCAACAAACAAACAAAGACAAAAGGTCACATCCGTAGCGTCTGCGTCAAATATAAACGAAGAAAGAAATGAAGGATATTGCTTTCAATGTCAGCAGCAGACATTAAAATATATATTAATTATATACGAGTAGAATGTGTTATTAAACGGTAGACAAATGAGGTTAATTGGGCCATAATAGCAATTGACTTCAGATATTCCTTGTTCATAATAATGACCGCTTATTGTTCTGATTCTTCTAGGAGCTGTAAGTGCTTACAGTCGTGGCCACTTTCATAAGCTAGGCGATCGAAAAAAAAAAGTCCAGTGACCAAAACAAACCAAACCATTCTGCATGCAGTGTTAGCTTGACCTCCTCTACAACACAGCACGTGTATTTTGGTTCAGATTATTTCGTTCAAGTCTAAATTAAAATAATCGCGTTCTTCTTGCTGAGGCTATCTTTTTTCGTGTGAGCACACGACACCCTAACGCAAGGCCGTGGAAAATGTGACACTTCTGTGCACCCTTCACTCGTTATGATTATTATTTATTAATTAATAACAGATAACTAATTACAAGTGATCGAGAATATTAATTTATAGTTGTTAATAATTCTCCCACATGACCCTCGTGTCTCTCACTTGGCAGATTATAAGGGTGTCGTAAAACTCTACGCTTTACGGCAATAATAACATAGACGTTTTACTGCCGTATAATGTTCTCCAGGTGAAAACTTCTTACTAAAGGAATAATAATCCGTCTTTTATTTATACTTAACGAACCCCCATTTATCCAGTATTACTCCGACATAAGGTTTTAATATATGTGCAAGAAGGTTAATAAATTTAAAATTTATTTAAAATTTAAATTTATTAAATCAGCAATCAAATATACAACATATGAATATAATCAAAAGAGCATTAACATTCACATCACTTCACAACAATCTTTGATTAACATTAGACATTAAGTTTATCCTAGCATAGACATCAGCAGTTAAATTAAATTATATGCATAACCAATTTCATAGATATAATTCATCATAGAGATGAGAGTGGAGTTTAAGGGAGATAATTATAGTGAATGTACATAAGCTTTTCAAGATGATGGGCAGCTGACACTAGCACGTGTTCACGATTACATGGATTGCAATGATGGTCCAATGTACCCCGTCTAGGCACATTACTCAATTGTTCCAGAATCTTCGATGCGCTCACAAAGCACACCATGGAGAATCATCCAGAGCTTCGCATGAACTATCAAAACACTTCACGTGGAGTGTTCTAGAACTTTCGTGCGCCCTACTCAAGCACGCCATGAGGAATGTTCAAATTATTCTTCATGAATTCTCAAGACCAACTCAAACCTCAATTTCCGTCGTATTGGCTCTCAAACAGAAATAACAAGAATCAACTTTTACAGTAACACGTTTTACTGATAAGTTTGATGGCAAAGCTGGATACACACACCAATGTGGTCTGGTAGAGTACAGTAGTCACTGCAGTCTGACACTGATAGAAGGTTACAAAACAAAAAGGCACGCTCCTTTCTGCAAAAGTCAAATTAAGGCAGCGCTAAATTTCTGGCATATCTCATCTCTTAAACTCCTTTCTCTCTTACACATTCTCAACTTACAAATCCTGCAAAAATATTCATTAGCCTGATATACGTCCAGCATAAAAAAAATAGCCTCAATCAAAATTCACAAGTATAATGTAATGCAACGTAATCAAATAAGTGAACTAGAAATAATGGTTCATTTACATAAGCATTATCCAATTCAAATAATAGATCAATAGCAAACAGGTACAAAATATTTCTAAGTCCATTCCTTCTTTATCAATCAGTTAACTGACCATAAGCTAATGATCGTCCTTAAGATCGGACTCGAGTTTGTTAAAAAAAAAATAAAAAAATCAAGATGATTAGAATGTAGAACTTCTTCAACAAAATAACTTTTGGTCCATCCCCATTGGATGAAGTTGTTACGAACGAGTGTGAGACTGTTTAGAAAAACTACTCATCCACTTGGAACTGGTTTGGATCATCAGCAAGTTCACCAGCAAGTTCTAGCAAATTCTCTACCTGAGTTGTTTACTCCAGCTGTGACACATACAAAAATATCATCATAAGCAGTGCCCAAGGTAGGATCAAGTTAACATTGGCAACAAACATATAATTATTAAGTTTAGAAATAGGGATAGGCAAATTTACTCCGCCACAAAACGTAAAAATAGTGAATGTACTAGAAGGTTCTTTCTTAGGCTATAAAGGAATGGGGGGGGGGGGAGGAAGAAGAATAAAGTACCCTCAAGTTTATTCTAGGGATCGTGTACAACTTAAATTCCGATTATTGTTACAACTGTAGTAGGTTTGTTTTCATTTAGACATGGTCGGTTGGTTTTATTGTACTAACACTAGAAGAAGCAAAAATATCTTTCACAATTGCTTTTAATACTTTAGGCCAGACAGCACTAGCTCATTTCTCGGTGCAAAAAGGTCACCCTGGCACCATTGACTTGATAATGAAATTCCACTTCAGTGTTTGCAATGCTGATCCCATGTATATTTCAGTATTACAATTAAGAAAGAATATTTGCTAGCATTTTCGTGTGTTTACATGTGTCTTTCTGTATAACATTAACAAATATTTGCTAGCATTTTGTTGTCATTACATGTGTCTTTCTGTATAACATTAACAAATATTTGCTAGCATTTTCGTGTGTTTACATGCGTCTTTCTGTATAACGTTAACAAATATTTGCTAGCATTTTGTTGTCATTACATGTGTCTTTCTGTATAACATTAACAAATATTTACTAGCATTTTGTTGTGTTTACATGTGTTTTTCTGTATAACATTAACAAATATTTGCTAGCATTTTGTTGTGTTTACATGTCATTCGGTATAACATTAACAAATATTTGTTAGAATTTTGTTGTGTTTGCATATGCCTTTCGGTATAACATTAAAAAATATATGTTAGCATTTTGTTGAATTTCATTCAAACTTTCTTTGCTATTACGAGCTATAAATAAATGCTATGGCTGTGTAAGAAATCTTGACTATTATTGAGATCTGCGTGCTCGTTAAATGGGCCTATTTCAGTATTGGTCGTAATTTAAAGTTCCTTGATACTGTATCTCTGTGACAGATAGCGTCATAATGAGGACCTTCATTTACCCGGATGTAGGATCAGGAGGGAAACGTCTTTGCCTACCGGAACAATATTACTATCATTCACGTCGTTTTCTTTAGACATGTGGTCTTCGTTTTACGCAGTGCCTTAGGGTGTATTTATCTCCCTTTGGTTAAGTTATTAAGGAGATGAAAGAAGTCATCACTTCAACTAAACAAGTCTCCACCTTATAAAGAAATTTAGGTTGAGGGGAGTCAACTCTTTTCAGAATTGCCCTTTGACCGATAATGATTTATTGATAAAACCGAGTCATAAAAATCGCTACTGAATTGTATAAATTATCGGGGGGGGGGGGGGGGGAGGGGATCTTGGCCATTATATGACGTCAATTATTGGATGCGTAGATTGCAAGTATAAATATGACGTAACTAGTTCAAGGCCTTTATTACTAAGTTGGTCAGTTCTATTGCGTAGTGAACTGAGCACTGAGTATTGCAAGTCTGTTCTTAAGCCATAATACATAAATATCAAATATCCAGAGAGCGGTCAATTGTTTTCTTTCATTCCTTCCCCCTTCCTCTCAATTTTACTTTTTAATCATACTTCTGATATGGTACGCGCAATTGCGTGTGTGTATGTATGTATGTGTGTGTGTATGTGTGTGTGTGTGTGTGTGTATGTATGTGTGTGTGTGTGTATGTATGTATGTGTGTGTATGTGTATGTGTGTGTATGTGTGTGTTTGTTTGTTCGGATGAAAATCTAAGCTAATCTATACCTTACGTTTAAAAAAACAAATAAAAGGAAACCTTTGAATCTCAACATTCTTCGTACTGTGTGTGTGTGTGTGTGTGTGTGTGTGTGTGTGTGTGTGTGTGTGTATGTATGCATGTGTGTGTGTGTGTGTGTGTGTGTGTGTGTGTGTGTGTGTGTGTGTGTGTGTGTGTGTGTGTGTGTGTGTGTACTTGAGAATTATATATAATTATGTCGTCATCTAATCTCTCACTTGAAAGATGATCGACTGGGTTAGTGTAGTCAAAGCTTTAGGCGATAGAAGAAAATGGGTTTTCTTGCAACGCCCACAGTTCAAGGGCTTGCATGCACACCTGCTCTCGCGTCATTGATGATTTTCGGTTCCAAAAATTCATCTTTCTGTTTTCCATGATTGATTTTCTTCTTGAGGCCAATAATAATAACGAAAGAAATAAGCACCGGTTGATTATAAACCACCTACTACTATAGACAGACAAAGAAATTTGGAAGGCTATAAACAACTGGTCAGAAACCCCTCTAAGGGCAACATGCACGACAAGGCATATCTGTTCGTCATTTATAAGTGTCATACATCTATCTATTCATAAACATCGATTCTCAGCTATAAATGAGTCGGGGCCGTGAGCCAATTTGGCGGGGTACTAGTATATCGGGGTAACAGTTACAGATATACATTATAACCAGTGGCCCACACTTTGCATCGGTACTTGTAGATGTCTTGTATCATAATATTTGATATAATTCATTATTACAAAGTCACCCCAGAGTACAGCGGCAACACATATATTCTATAGAGCTGTCAATCTCTAGGTGAACGAAATACATCATATCATATTCTATAGAGCTGTCAATCTCTAGGTGAACGAAATACATCATATTCTATAGAGCTGTCAATCTCTAGGTGAACGAAATACATCATATTCTATAGAGCTGTCAATCTCTAGGTGAACGAAATACATCATATTCTATAGAGCTGTCAATCTCTAGGTGAACGAAATATATCACATCATATTCTATAGAGCTGTCAATCTCTAGGTGAACGAAATACATCATATTCTATAGAGCTGTCAATCTCTTGGTGAACGAAATATATCACATCATATTCTATAGAGCTGTCAATCTCTAGGTGAACGAAATACATCATATTCTATAGAGCTGTCAATCTCTAGGTGAACGAAATACATCATATTCTATAGAGCTGTCAATCTCTAGGTGAATGAAATACATCATATTCTATAGAGCTGTCAATCTCTAGGTGAACGAAATAGGTCTAATTAATCCAAAGATCATTCCCTGTAGTTAGGTGGGCCTGACAGAAATCGCTGTTGGTTGCCCGGTTGGTTGGTCTAACTTATGAATACAAAAAGTGGGACTTTTATTGATTGACTTCAAACTTATAGCTTCAAACATCTCTGTGGATTAGATTAGATCCTACAATTGGAATTCAACAGATTCGCGACTGAGACATACATCCTGTTTTGTAATGCACACACGCGTACATGTCACTAGGTGGGGGGGGGGGAGAGACGCGGGTGGTGGTGGGTGGCCAGGAAAAAAACCTTTTAGAAGCGGCTTCTTGAGCTATTTCTTTTGTTTTGATTTGAATTTTCTTCTGGGTTTTGCTTTTGTTTATTTAATTCAACATCTTACGGAAGCAATTTTAAAATTATAACCCCTTACCCGCCATGTCATTAACAATGGCTACAGATGCACTAGGATTCTAAACTCTAGCGTGTCTCGATCGGTTCTTTCAAACAATAAAACGGGAATTTCCAGTAACTCTTACTAGAAAAATCGGGAGTTTCTATTAACCCTTACTAGAAAAACTGGGAATTGGTTACAAACAGAAGCTAATCTCAATAATCCAAGAACCTACGAAAAGTATAAGGAATATTTAATTTCAATTTTCATACTTTCAAACTCCAATATGTATGCCGAACTTAAATTGCCCACAACCCACCACCAGCACCCTTTATTATTTTTTTTTAAAAAAAACTGTAGTTTGCTAGTTCTGAAAAGTACAGTTTCTGAGATTCCCTCAATGCAAGATATTACCGAGTTGAAAAATTGTCAATTTCTAGATTGCCTGATAAGACACTGAAATTCGTGGTACTGATAAGTGCTAAAGTCACGTTTGCTCGAATACTAGTTCAAAACTGTGAGCTTTGAAGAATACCTGGATACAAAATTTGAAATCTAACGGCAATTATGCGACCCTGACGCAAGTTTTTTTTTTTTAGAGCCGACGGTACTTTTGTACAGCCGCCAGTGACACTTTTGTACAACTACCATATTTGTTTTTAGACGCAGAGACACTTTTACAACCACCATATTTGTTTTTAGCCGCAGCGACACTTTTACAACCACCATATTTGTTTTTAGACGCAGAGACACTTTTGTACAACTACCATATTTGTTTTTAGACGCAGAGACACTTTTACAACCACCATCTTTGTTTTTAGACGCAGCGACATTTTTACAACTACCATATTTATTTTTAGATGCAGCGACACTTTTACATCCACCATATTTGTTTTTAGACGCAGCGACATTTTTACAACTACCATATTTGTTTTTAGACGCAGCAACACTTTTACATCCACCATATTTGTTTTTAGACGCAGCGACACTTTTACATCCACCATATTTGCTTTTAGACGCAGCGACACTTTTACATCCACCATATTTGTTTTTAGACGCAGCGACACTTTTACATCCACCATATTTGTTTTTAGACGCAGTGACATTTTTATAGCCCCCCCCCCCCATTGGTTTATAGATGCAGTGACATTTTTATATACCCTATATTTCTTTTTAGATGCAGTGACACTTGTAAAGCCAATGTCCTTGCTTATGAAGACGCAGCAGCACTTTTTAGAGCCAGTAACGCAGATTTTATACAATCGGTCAGAAATTATACGACCCAATTTTGCAAATTTCAATTATTATGTAATAATAAAGCCTGCAAAATTAAGTTTTTATACAATCAATTAAGATATTTTACGGCTCTTTTTAATCAGGAAAATTCAGTTTCTGTACAATAATAGAACCAGCACAATCTGCCGTATTGTTTCATAATTGCCAGCAATATTCTTGTACTATGGCATTCTTGGAATGACACTTTTTCCCACTTGTGGAAACCAGTGATCTTTCTTTAATTCAACCAGTCTTGAAGGGGAGGTAGGTGGAGGGAGTGAATGGACAGTGTGCAATTTTGCTTCTCCGATGCACTATGCGCATGATTTGAATGGAATCCGTCGATCGTAAACTAAAAAAAAATAATTAGGAATGATTTGCTTAATATATTAGTAATGTAACTGAGGGCGCGGCAGAGCCGTAATCCGTGCATAATTGTGAAATAATTATAATATATCTGAGTACAATTTTTCACCGGCCCGCCGATAGATCACTCTCTTTTCTAGGCGAATCAATATCAACCAACACTTGCTTCTCGAACGGGAATACCCGATTACCAAAATACCTGTGCCAAAATGTGCATTTTGGAAAACTAGAAATCTCCATGCTCATTATTTATCAGTAGAATAGACAGGTAAAAAGAAATAGAAAATATATAATCCTTGAGAGAGAGAGAGAAAAAAAATGAATTGAACAGCTAGAAATTAGACGCGCGAACGTCCTTCAGAAACGTTCGCCTACCAAGGCCTGTAATGACGTTCTACGAATGGCCACAGGATTACGTCATCACAAGTTGCCAGATAAACGCGGAAATAGCTACGAGTAGAGATCGCGAAAGCGGCGGAAGCCGAAAGCGCCCCCTACATAAAGAAGAAGACGAGTAGAGATCCCTTAAATACACACTAAAAGAATAGTGAATGAGTTGAAGTCGCGAGGCTTCTATGAATGCGCCAAAGCATAATTATCATAAAAATATACTTTGCGAATCCTTAGTATATAGATCGCTTTGGTTTTTAAAAAAAACAAAATGTGTAAATAAATAGTCAATAAAAATATATATAAAAAAATAATTCCCTGGTATATAAATTACTAAGGTTATAGATCTCCGAAAATATACCAAAATATTCCCCTAGTAGGCTATATAATTAGGCCGTAACCAGTATTATAGAACGTTCAAAATATATTCAACTGTGCTTAAATAAAGAAAAAAAAAACATAATCATAGAAATAAATCCCATAAATAATCAGTGTTATGGATCGTTCAAAATATACCAAGTATTGGTGAGTATATAAAACACCAACCTATAATACACCAAATAAAATCCCCTTTGCCTATAAATAACCAAGATTATAAATCGCTAAAATTATACAAAATAAATCATTTATATATAAATAACCCAGATTACTGATCGCTAAAAATATGTGCCAAGTAGTGTTTTATATATAAATTAAAAAAATATACCAAATAGTGTTTAGTATATAAATAAAAATATACGAAAATAGTGTTTAGCATATAAGTAAAAATATACCATATAGTGTTTAGTATATAAATAAAAAATATAACAAATAGTGTTTAGAATGTATATTTAAAAAATATGCTAAATAAATCGTAACAAAGATTGCACATACCAAGCGAATCACTAGCATATAAACAACTATGAAAAAATATAACAAATGGATTAAAGTAAAGACTATTTATAATACACAAAATGAATATGAAACAAACAATATGAATCTGGACTATATAAATAAAAAAATAAACAAAATGTATTAAATAAAGCAGTAGTATATAAATAACTAACACGAATTTACCAAATAAATCCTTATATAAATAGCCAAGCTTTTAGATCGTTAAAAATATGCCTAGAAAAATATTAATATGTAAGGAATTAATAAAAGATAATTTCGAGTACATAATTAACTAAGATTATAAATCACCATGAAACATACCCAACGAAAAAATATTCCAATGAATCCCTACTACATAAATATATCACACACACACACACACACACACAAAAACCAAATCATTCTCTAATAAAACATAACCAACAAACATATGCCAAACGAATTCTTAATATTCAAATAACCAAGGTTAAAGAAATCACTACAATACTCCATCAATAAAAATGTACCAAGTGAATAAACAATAACAAAGACTGTAGATTACACACAGAGTACCAAAATGAATCTTTAGCATATAAAGAACCTTGCGTACAGATCACTAAAAACATCAATTAAAAATCTACATTTAAATCACGAGTGTTTAGATTATCGTGAGTTTTACCCCAAAAGCTTAAAAAAAGATTTAAAGCAAATATCACCTAAAAATAATATAACTAGTTAAAATATACCAAATCAATAATCTCAAAAGAAGTAAAAAATAAACATATTTTATTGTATTTTTAAAGTACTAAAAACGACACTTCTGGCTGTTATTGTATTAATGCATTCGTTGTTATATATGTTTTTTTACTAAGAGTTACAAGAATATATGTGTGTATGTGTGTGTGTAAGGGTGAAGGGGGTTTATTATTTTATTTTAACATGCGTGCGTGCGTGTGTTGTGTATGCGTGTGTGAATGTTATTAAGTCGTTAGACCCTGTCGTCTCAATCTCTTCTTTATCAATAGTACTGTAGCAGTTTAGCAATTTCTTCACAAACCAAAACTTACTTAAACATTTAAGCAAATATGAACAGAAAATGTATCTTACCTTCATCATTGTTCTTTGAAAGTATTATAGATGTTATGAGTAGCCGTTGAAATACAATTTGGGTGGCCGGCCGTCTTACTGAAACACTTCGACACACGTCACTGACAATGCCAGGGGTGACGTCCCCTCGATGCAACTCCTCTGTTAGGTCTTAACGTCCAATCTAAGGGACCGGCTGGCAAGCCCCAAGTTTATGCAAACATTCGCTTATGTGGGGAAATTTTCGTAAGTAAACAATAAATAAATAACACTGATTAGCTCAGTGTCTGCAGCTTCTTTATATACACAGGCAACCGACGGGGGGAGGATGGAGGAGGAGAGTCCCTTGACGCGCGACATTTACTATGGTCACCTTTTTCAAACTGTGACGCCAGTGAATCACGATGGCCACACCCCCTTAAAAATTTGTTTATAACCCGCCTTGCTTCCAAAACACCCCCGACTTTTAATTATATACCGTCACTTTTCTCGACATTTTCGTCGACTCCCCCCACCCCCATATATTCTCCATGCAAGACACATACATTTTTACAAAGCGTGGGTGGTGCGCGTAAGGCCTATTTGTTATGTGTTAGTTGCTTGTTTGTTTTTTGGAATCATTTTAGTTGTTTTCCACCTTCCCCAACCAAGTGAGGCGCTAACTAAACAAACGCAAGGTCAGTCTTGCGCGCGGCGTTAGCACATGCGAACCAAACCGTCTAATGAAGCGGATGAGCAAGGCATAGACAAGACACACAGTTCGGCTAAGACAAGGGAAATAACTCATTTAGACCTTTTCAAATGAAAGTTTCTTAGCCAGAACTTGAGCTACTTACAGAACTCAGTTTTTGTTCCAGTACACGGAATTGATTAAAATGTCAACATTTCAACTCAAAGTCGGCTTTCCTTTCTTCGTGTGTAAAGCAAAGAATTTAATCGCTTTATTGGACGACATTTAAGAAAGATTTAATTTGTTTAGTAAAAAACAAAATCAAAGGGGAAAAAAAACAAAGAAAAGAAAATGAGCATTCATCTAGATCGGAACGTTAAGTGTTAGAAACCTAAAATATAAATTCACACCTATCGAACAGACAAACACACGCGCAGTCACTGGAAATTACTTATTTGCCTTTGACTTTGTCGACTGGCATCACACGGCTGAAAAAGTTGCGTTAGTCTCGGTTGACCCTTTTCGAGGCCTCTGATTATTAGAATTAATCAGCCTTACTGACTAAAAGTAAGTGTGCACAATGAATCCGTTTCTCAACATTTCAAAGGAAATATTTTTTTGTAAAACAAAATGACTGGCATCACACGGCTGAAAGAGTTGCGTTAGTCTCGGTTGACCCTTTTCGAGGCCTCTGATTATTAGAATTAATCAGCCTTACTGACTAAAAGTAAGTGTGCACAATGAATCCGTTTCTCAACATTTCAAAGGAAATATTTTTTTTTAAAAACAAAATGCAGTTTTGTGGGCAGCGCTTCAGATTAACCGAAATCAATTTTGTAAAACAAGTGAAATATTGCCAGGGTAAGCCACGTGACTGGAAACTAATGCAGCGTTGGAGATGTTATACTTATAGTTAAATAAAACAATTGAAACACACACACATACATACATGCGCACGCACAAAGTGATACTGACAAAAGTCGAAGTTTCGGCAGAATAACCCCAAATACAAACTATGATTAAGTAAATAACTAATTATCTGAATGTGTTATAGATGTATTAGGGTATAGTTATGTGAATTGTTATTACTGCAACTTCTTTTGAATGGATTGGTTAGTTTAATGCGACATTCACTAAAAGCCTACGGTTAATTTAATGCATTTATCTAAAAGCCTATGGTTAATTTAATGCGACATTTGTCTACAAGCCTATGGTTAATATAATGCGACATTTATCTAAAAGCCTATGGTTAATTTAATGTGACATTTATCTAAAAGCCTATGGTTAATTTAATGCGACATTTGTCTACAAGCCTATGGTTAATTTAATGCGACATTTATCTAAAAGCCTAAGGTTAATTTAATGCGACATTAGTCTACAAGCCTATGGTTAATTTAATGCGACATTTATCTAAAAGAGCTTTTGGTTTCTTAATGCGACATTTATCTAAAAGAGCTTTTGGTTAATTTAACGCGACATTTATCTAAAAGCCTTTGGTTAATTGGGAGGATCGTTACTCCAGTCCGCTCTAATCAAGTAACGTTACCCGAATAGTAATACATATCTATAATCCATTCAGGTAAAGTCACTCTATTTTTCTACTCACATAGTTACCCTAATATCTACCTATATAATCCATTCAACAAAGTTGCTCTATTTCTGTATTGACATAGTTACCCTAATAGTTATAATTGTCACAGTCTGATAAAAATGTCCGACTTGGTGACCTACTTGTCTGTTTACTTCAAATATTGAGATTTGAAAACCCTTTGTTCAAGCTCTCTCCTATCGAGATGCTTCCAGAACAGGTCAAGACGTTATGTAACTTTAGGCCCATTGTCTAGGTTCTAGAATCAACTACATACCACGCGATCCGTCACGTGATATGCTTTATGCTTTTCTATAAATGTGGGTGCATGCTTCCGCTCCTTTACTGCGAGAAACAATTAGCTCACGTCACCACGTTAAGCTACTCGGGTCATACGGCAGCCGGCGAGTCAGATGAGAATCATACGCTTCGACTTCTCATAAAGGTACCATTTTATCTAAATGTATTCTGTATATCTTGACTATGTATGTATTTGTGCTATGTATTATATTATTTCCATATATGCTTGAGCACGGTTCAGAGAAATGACTGAAAACCTATAAGTTATGGAATATAAAATTATTGTAACTCTTTTCCATTGTAACTTTAATTTATATTGCTTTTAATTCACTAAGAGCCAGAATGCCTGTGCTCGATATGAATTTCTCATGTAATTCAATTATTGCGTGTAATTTTAATTGTAAATTGTGAAGCGCTTTGCTGTTTGAATTACCCCTTTTGTATGAACATTAATTTAACGTTGTAACTATTTTTATGATTCATACGTCATGCTGTTAAATGAAACATGCGTGAGAAGATTACATTTTTTCTAAATCTAATTGTAAACGACGCGAGGTCGAATTTCTAATTCAGAGCATTAAACTGGGACGTGCTTGAGTAGGGAACGTGTTATCAGAGACTATATTAGGACACGTTTACTTTCTTCAGGTCGGTTCTGTCTTTGGGTTTGGTTTTGCTTTACCTTGCCTGGCTTGTTGTCCGCATCTTTGAATTGGACAAGTTGTCTTTGTCTTCAACCGAAGACTGGTACGAACTGGTTGAGCTCTAAGTGTGAGTTCTTTTATTCCGAGAGTCCACGCCTCTGAAAACTCAAGTTCACTAGCGACATAAAGGGGACACCTTTTCCTATGTGCCACGTGCCTCGCCGCTAGAGTGACTCCGTGAGGTAGACCGGGGCCGGATAAAAGAGACCAGACGAATACAAGACATTACAGCTGAGTATTCCTCAGTAAATTCAATAATCACATGGAAACAATTGGCTATCTCTTCGCTAAAGAACAATAAGCACGTACGTGCAAAGAATTGAGAAATAGACTATTCGCGCTCGTATTTGGTTATTGTTAAATTGTTAAACTTTATTAAATCTTATTTTCATTGTTAAACCTCTTAGTAGTTAATTTTTATGCATAATAGACCTATAGATTCTTCTTAGATTGAATGGGGGCGGATGAGCTGAATGATAATAACGAATGCATATTAATTTAGAGGAATTTAACGACTTCAATCTAGCTAACGTTCGCAATTTATCAGTTTGTAAATTTGTCGTCTGCACTACAAGACACACTTTTAATTAGTCAAATGATAAGTTGAGCAACCAGTCTGCATAGGATATGAGAGAAGGAATTAATTATCTTTAAGGTCCTTAATTATTCTAGGCAGGGTCTATAAATAAATACTGGAAACGTAACAATAATCCATAGGCTTTTGGATAGATAAGTCAGATTCAATTAATCAAATGTTTTTAAAAAGTTAATTTTTCCCAGTTAATCACAGTCTTTCAGAGAGATGTCATGTTCAATTAAACACAGAATTTTAATTAGATGTTTTGCATTCAAATAACCATAGTAAAAAGAAAAATTAACATGACATTACACACACACATATATTTATGTGACCGCCTAGTGCGTTTGGCCTCTTATTATGATTATTATTTATGAACTCCTTTATCATCTAATAATATAATCATAATCATTATCAGTGGTTAAATTTAGGATTCATTTCCTAACATGAATTGCCCACTCACATACCACTATCAGTTTTACGCACTACCGACACAGAAGTTCTGTTCGCAGGTGGAACTTCTTACTTAAGTAGTAATCTAATTTTCACAACATTGACCAACTTTCATCCCAAACAATTGACTCACGGACCCCCATCCACCCAATAACTACTCCAGACATGCATCAATGCACAGGCGTAAGAAGGATACATCAAAAGATAAAAGATTTATTATAAAATAATATCTATATCACAAAATATAACTAGATTTGAAACAGTTTACGTATTTACATTAAATGTTCAATGTTGAAAACCTCTTTTGTTTCGATAATCGTATTCTACAGTGTCTGCCTGAGGAACACTCTCTAATCAGAGTTACAATTTTATCATGAATTGGAAACGAGAGAAAAGTAGAATTATTTAAGTTCGTGACCTGGTCTGTAGATGCAGCGTCATAGAGAAAATGTATGCAGAGGTTAATCAATCAGCACTATACCAGTGCCCCCCTCCCCCCTTCAACTCATTCCACAGTCTGTTGAGCACAATAGGATTGCTTGGAAATAGCGCTGCCGCTGGTTGTCCCGCTCTCACCACCCCCCACCCCCCTGGAATTTTTCCCATCATTTGACGTCATCGTATTTTGTACTCAAAACAGAAAAAACATAATTTCAGCTTTAAATATAATGTCGTCTTTACAGAAAAAAACCATGAGTCAATTAATTATTTAAGATGAGGCCGCGGGCCAGTTAAAATTTAAACGCGGGACGGACTTTGGACATCCCTGACCTAGTTGGTGGGCTGGGTAGTGCTAGTTTTAGTCAGGTCACGGTTGACGCTGACTGGTGGCTAGCGTTTCTCAGGTTGTCTCATCAGAATTTGAGCAGATATTCAGTTTAGATTGCTGCTTTGCTTTCAGTCGTGTTTCCCTGAGGCATAAAGTTTTCAGTTCAATTATTATAATTATTATCTAGTGGGTTTTATAAGCTGGGTGGATAAATTTAAAGGATTATTTTTTTTTATTTCCTTGTATTGTGGCTGTTTTGAAGCATTAATCCATTTTTATTGTTATAATCTTTAGCGTATTTTGTTTGGTAATGGGTATATTGTTCTGGTTTTATAGCTTTGAGAGGTGCATGTTAAATTCTGTTGAGATTGGTAGTCGATAGACTTAGAAACGGTCATACATGAAGGTATCTGATTTCTCAACATATCAGACTAATTTGATCTTTTTCAGTGTTTATGGGGTAGTTGTAATTAGCGATAAGTGTTAGTAAAGGATATATGTGGGTGAGATGCCGCTTAGTTAGAGGCTGGTAGGAGTTTAGTGGCAAGGGAAGTAATAATTTTGCTCTTATTACGGCCAAGTGTTAGAAGTCTGCTGACCCCACTGTGTATTCTCAGGCATGTGCAAAGCCAACCGCTTTTGCCAGTTACCCATGCCGGTGTTTGTTTGTGGACAAGAGTGTTGTATGTGCTGAGATGGATGCACTGATACTGATTAAATAATTATTGGATGAATTTGATATGATTAAGGGTGCGACTATTAGTCAGAAAAACTATTCATCCAGTTGGAACTGGTTTAGATTGCATCAGCAATTTCTAGCATATCTTCCAAATGAGTTGGTACCTCCAACTTTGATACTTAAAAGTATCAGCATAAGCAGTGCCCAACATCGGGTCACATTGACATTTAACAATTTATATAACAATTAAGTTTAGAAATAGGGATAGGCAAATTTACTCTGCCACACATACATATACAATGACTAGAGTTATATGAAGTACATTGATTTGCTTAA
This sequence comes from Sinotaia quadrata, assembly GCA_028829895.1. NCBI lineage: Eukaryota > Metazoa > Mollusca > Gastropoda > Architaenioglossa > Viviparidae > Sinotaia > Sinotaia quadrata. The sequence continues at coordinate 11,854,263 of CM054184.1, forward strand.
TTTTACAAGGATTCAAATACAAAATAACTTTAATCTGAAAGTCCAGTAAGAACATAAGAACAACATCACCACCAGTAAGATTACAATGAGGAAATCAGAAAAGGGCAGATAACACTCAGAAGAGGCAAACAAAAACAAAAAAAAACCCAACCAAAAAAAATGTGACAGAGGCAATTAATTTCCTATTTTTCTCTTCCCTCCATCCCCCTTGCACATATATCAGTGTGTCTACTGTTTAACCTCATTTGTTATCAAGCATTCAAGGGAGGATAGATTGCTGTACTAGACATTACCTGCTGACATATTTTTTTCCCCCTGAACACTTTAATAATATATTTTAACCACATTTGTAGGACTACTCCCACTTTTTTTCAGTAAAACCTAAACCTGTTTAACTTTTATACCATAGAAATTTAATAGACAAATTTAAACCCTGCAAATTCCTTTTCTTCATTTTTTACTTTAAGGTTTATGAAATTATTAACTACAAGTTCTTTTTCCTCACAATTTTCAGTTAATTATTTAAAAAACTAGCAACATTATTTCTATAGCCATTTAAAAACAATATTTTAATTATTCACTATTTTTTTAAAAACTATAATAAAAATAGTATACTGCTGTGCTGTGTAGCATATGTTATAAACTTGTCTGAATTTATTTATCTATCTATTTATTTATTCATCTTTGCAATTTAAGACTGGAACTTACTTTTTGGATAGGTAAGCATCTTGACTGCATATATTAAAAAATAAAAATAATGAGATCAGCTTGGTCAGAAATTTATGAGGTATTACATGTATTTGGTTCACAAATAGGACAAAAACAACATACCCATTTCATAAGACTAAAAGTAATCAGAGAATTATTTTTTAATGCATAAAGCAAGTGATTGAAAAAAAAAAATTATATGACTGCTATTTTTTCTCCTTAAACATGTGTTGGAAAACAGTATGTAATTATAAGAAATAAGCCTGTTAAAATTTAAACATGTAGTTGTAAGTTATAAGCATATAGTTGTAATAAACATATAGTTTATAAATTTTGGGGGGAGGGAGGGAATCAAGATTCAGGACTGATAAACCTTGCAGAGAAATTACTTGTGCTTAATCAAGTAAATGGCATAGGCTGTGTAGTGTGTAATAAAGCCATTAGATTATATATATATATATATATATATATATATTAACATAGTTTAACACCAGATGAAATGTTAATACATTTTAATTTTCTGCAATTTTATTTACAACTATAAAGGTTGTTTAAAACAAGTACATGATCACTTAATATATTATTTTATGAATATACATGTATGTATTCCAATATGCTGAGGGTCATCCAAAAGAAATGCAGTAATATGTATGTGTAAAGTGATTGCAGAATTTCATGGATATTAATATTAATGAATTTTGTGTCAAATATGTTGTATAAAACTAGAAGTTTATTACAGTTTATTTCTTTTAATTGGTAATCTTTTGCAATGTGTGAAGCTCAAAACAAAATGGAACACATTACAAAAGAGTTTGTATTTTCAAGCATACAAATTAATGTAGTTTTAGCTTAATTAACAGTATAAAATGCAGAACATTTTATAACAATGTATTTTGTGAATGTGTATCTCTAGTGTGTTACATGTATGTATCGGCATTAAAGGAGAATATTATTTCATGATCAATGTGACAACCAAAATTTCCTCTAAGGTGTGCAGCTGCATGGCCATACAGAAAATGCCAAGCAGCAGTTTCAAAATTTTGTGCACAAGTTTTAGTAGCAAGCTCAAACAACCATCAATTCTGTGCATACTGGAAAAAAATTCTGTACACACAAGTAAATGTTCCATGCACACAGGAAAAATATTAGAGGCCAGTTGGTGACAACATTAAAAAAATGCATGTTCAAGCAGAATTTTAAAAAAATTTTAAACTTAGCTGTGTCAATGTATCAATCAATGAATGCTTATCTCTGAATAAAAATCAATGATCAACAAATAACACATAAAACAACACCAACAAACAAACAAGATTGTAGTACAGTAGTAGTAGGCAGTGTTTTTCACAAGTGACCCAACCTGGGATTCTTTTCCCCAGTGAACAAAGTATGATTGTAAGTATTGCAATGCTAATTCAAAATGGTTTTTGCTCAGCTCTTAGTAAATCTTTTCAACACCTCTGAATATTCTTTCCTCTCAAAGATAGTAAGTTCCTGTGCATAAAAACATGTGTGACAGTAAACTCACACTCATCTCCCTTTGACACTAATACATGTTCTTTGTTTCCAAATCCATTCCGATTCAGGGGTACAGAGACGTTAAAGTGATTGTGAACCAGCAATCCTACATGGTCCTTGCTCAGCTTATTTACAACAGCCTTAAGGCGCAAACCAACGCGAGGCTGAAATATGACAAAGTCTGCCAAAATCTTAAAATGAATATAAGGACCATCGTCAATGATTTGTCCAATATCACCTCGTAGTTTTATATTACTGTAGGCAATCAAAACACCATCCAATCTGAAACATAATTTGTTTTGCAAGTCAATAAACAAAATTTGTTCTGATTTTTTTTAAAATAAGAAACTTCAAACATATTATTTTATATTAATTAATGTATGCTAAGAATAAATATCAACAATTTTATATACAGTATAAATGAAAAACTGTGAATATATTATTAGTTATTCTATATATAACAAAATCAATACAGAACATTATATGCTTTTCGACATATGTCCAACAAAGATAATTCTACTCCAGTTATTGCATGTACATGTAATTAGATGATTCATATTACTTATTAGCTCAAACCTCAGTATATTTGTTTTTATCTTTAATTAATTAAATCAATATCATAATATAATATATTACAAATACATATTATAAGAACTCTAAAGGAGCTTTGAAATTATAGGATTTCCTAAAACTGTGTCACAAGTCTTTTCTGTTTTCATTACAAAGTGCTGACCAAATTTTACCCCAAAATTATCTTATGAGACATAACTTCTGTACTGTACTTAATGGATTCCATGTCTATAGATTTATCCTACAACAATTAAATGTACTAACTTTGTAGCTTTCTAATAACATTAAAATAATTATAAAATATTCAATCTAACTTAAAAAGTATCTCACTATCAAGCACCTTTTAATCAAGAAACCTTATCATAGGTCAAGGGTACATCTCATATATTAACTACTGTTACACTTACAGTACTATTAAGTATTGCTATTACTAATACTATTTAACATTCCTTACAGGGATAATGTTTATTATTAAGGCTTGTAATAATGCAAAAGCCTATATTAATAAATAGCTGGCCTTATGTAATATTTTGGCATAGTCAGACACTACTTTAGTACTTATTTCATATTTCATGCTAAATTATTTTTTTCTATAGTTATACGGTATATATTTTCATGCTAAATCATCTGCAAAGTTTTGTACACATTATCATTCTGTAGATTACTAATGAAGTTAAATGAATATATCATCAATCGTTATAGTTGCAATAAAGCAGTCATAATTAAGATACATTTCAACAACTGAACAAGGTTTGAGTACTTTCTTCACTGAATTCGTCTTTAGGTACTAAACAAATCCGAACTACTCAACTAGTGCTTAGTGTTACATACATCTATTTACCTTTCTGTATATTCACATATTTATAAAATTATTTGTTTGTCAATTATTTACAATGGATCGTGCCGATAACGAATATGAGAAATAAATGCGCACATTTGGGCAATGCAATTTAATTATATGCCCCAATAGACAGAAAACAATGCAAACATACAATGAAGATTATATTTTGAATATGTTTATACTGCCTAGTACATACTTTTCAGTGTAAAATCCAATGTTAGTGTCAAGCTGCTGTTTAATTCCTTGATCAATTCTTCCAAGAAAACGAGGTGGTAACGAGATGAACTGTTCCCTTGACACCAAAGCAAATCCCGACATGGGATCTAAGCAATATTTACACGCTTCTTTAAAAGATGTCCACTCCATTTCTTTAGTGGATAATTTCGGTGCAGCTTAATTTTGTCGCTGGCCCTTCATTTAAATTATAAAATTAGACATAATGCAAGCGTCTTAATATTCTCTTTGTCTTTCTTAATATTTTCTTTCTCTGAATCAGTGAATGCAATGTGGGCTACGCATTTCTATGGGCAGCGCCATATTGAACTGTTCGCCAGTCTGAAAATATTGCAAAAGCAAAATACATTTTAATTTCGTTTTAAAAGAAAAAAATAAATTCGAATGGAATATTATGTAAAACTTATTAATGTTTTAAACTTTTTATTATTTATTTTATTTACTCTCTCGGAAAGTCTGACTTATTCACTGGACTCTGTGAGTCAGCTGGCTGGATCACAGTCGTAAAGTGTCACATCATTAATGGTTGTCATAATTCAAATCACGATAACATTGATATTAAATATAATCAGTTAAGTATGTCGTGTTTTATTTTGGGGTTAGTTGCCGGTGTTGTTTAATTTTATTTGTGTTCCTGTATGAGTATTTGATAAAACCGGATGTTACATTGACCAATCCTAAATTAGAACTGGAAAGATTTCAAAAAAATTGGTCATATCAGTATTTTCTGATTGATCCTCTACTAATGACACAAGATCACCTCTTTGCTCGTCTTTAAAAAGTGGGTGAAATATACTTTCTTATAGCAATGTATTAGTTTAAGACATTGCTGAAAGACTTCTAAAAAATTGCATTACGAATTTAGACTGATCGAAATAGTGTGCTTCTGTTTGGTAAGTGATAACTAAGTAAATAAGCAAAAAACCAAAATAGTTCGGGTTTTATATGTTCTATAAGGAACCATTTGTACTTGAAATGCAAACTATTGAAGTATTTTTAAAGTAAAATTAATATTTCATTGAATTAAAAATGTTTGATTCAAGACTGTTTGGGTTTGACCTTTATGCTATTTTTGAATTGTATTTAAAAGCCCATGCAAACAGGGTGATGCTGTCTTGTGATTGATGAGTAGAAAAATTAAACAAAATAGCACAGTTTAAACCACTAATTAAGTATTTTGCAAACGAACAAACATTTATAAAATATATTACTCTTATATATAATATACGCATAATCATATACATACAGGGTGCCCCCCCAAAAAAAAATGTATATAAATTATATATAGGCTAATAATCGTAATATATATATATATATGCCTTACATCATTACATAGTGATGTACATACAATGATAGTCGAAATAAATAATGAATCAAATGTGTTTTTACTATAAATATATAATGTGGTAAGATATTTGATCGCAAAGTTTGCTAAGCACTAAAAGCAGTATAATAAAATAAGGAAGATTTTTTCCTCAAAATTATGACACAATATATTGTTAAACAGTTGCTCATGTTTTTGGTGATATGTCTTTAAGTTTAATACGGGGCTCTAAAACAAAACATAGTCATCCAGATAGTAAACATTTTGAACATTCACTCTTCAGGCTACTTGCAGCAAAATGATAATGTCATCTAAATTTTTAATTTAATTTCATTATTAATATTAAAAAAACAACAACACAGGTTGACTGCAGTATGTATTTTTGACACCACACACAACATATTAATGTAAATGTGTGTGTTTATTTAAGAGAATCTCTTAATCTTATCAGCATTGCAAGAACATTCATTGTATTATTATATATATCTTTTATAATGTATTTTTATATCTAACATTTTAGCGATGAAAACAACATTTTTCTTTTGTGTGTTTGTGCCCTATTATTACCATGTATTTGTAACTTTTTAACTATTCAATCACACTTGGGGGTAGACAATTCATGGCCACTGAACTAGTGCCCAAAGTCCAAATATTACCTCTGCAAATTATTTAAAATATTTAATTAATTACTTCTTAATAATCAGTTTCTTTAACTCAAGGTAAATTGTTTGCCTTGCTTGTTAATGTTATTATGCTTTACAGTATTTATGATGATATTTATGAGCTGAACACAAATTGGAACAAAAATTATAATGATTTCAGAACTCAGAGGTGAATTGATCTTTGCAACTATAAGGTATTGATGCCAAAAATAAAATGAAATAATTTGTATTGCATGATACATTAAAATCTTCAAGTCTTTATTGCTAGTGTATTACCAATACCAGTATATGCTGTTAACTTATTAGCCATTTTTCTGTTATATTGAGTGAATTGTTCTTATTATCAAGTACTTTTTATCACCATTATACACAACAGAATATGTTAATGTTTAAGAGCATGTGAATAATTAAAGTTTTGCACTTATTCGTATGAAATTTTGTATTTATTTAAGATTAGTATTACAAGTTATTAAATTCTTCAGGAAGTAAAAAAAATATTAACATGTTGATAATATTATTAGGGACAGAGTTAAATACAAGTACAGTGTCTCATTCATGCACAGGAGAGAGTTTGAAGATTTATGGATTTGATTATGTTTGCAGTTATATTTGAATCCATTGAATAGTAACCTTAAGCGACAGCAGTATAAACCAAAGACACTATATTAAAAGCAAGACAATGTAGCCCTGAACAGAAATAATATAATAATTAAACATTAGACTATAAAAACACTTTATTCATTTTGTCATATATATCAGAAAATTTGCTTAATTATTTAATAATTTATACAATAATCTTTACACCACTTTCATTGTTGATATTACTGTATGATTCTTACTGTTTTTGTGATTCATAAGGCAGACACTGCATATCAGTGTTTTAATTGTCTGTTTACTTAATAATCCCATTATGTTTTCATATGATATTCATTGTAAAGTTATTGGATGTTTTTAACTTTTAAGTTTTCTCATGTGTTTAATGAACTTACCTATATAAGTTTACATTTTGCATATGACAGCCGTATAACTTTCAAACAGTAACTGACTTACTGAGTAAGGGAGTTCAAAGCTCATGTTTGTGTAAATTGAATGTTACACTCCAACAGGAAACATTTAACTTTAAGTATAATCGTTTTTAATTCATACTTGAATTTTAGTTAAATATTGAATTAGAACACGTAATAAAAACAATTAACTGACTATAATATACCTCATTGCAAGAAATTAGCTGAACATAGTACATCTCATTGCAAGAAATTAGCTGAACATAGTACATCTCATTGCAAGAAATTAGCTGAACATAGTACATCTTATTGCAAGAAATTAGCTGAACATAGTACATCTTATTGCAAGAAATAAGCTGAATATAGTACATTTCATTTCAAGAAATTGGTATATATTGCTATTTTTATAACATATTAATGCTGTTTCAGCTGGTGACTTATATTCATAATCAACTTTTAAAAATCTTAGTATATATTATTATATACCACAAGGTTAACTCCATGAAATAATTTTTCCTAATAAAAATAAATGCTATTAAAATATTACAACTATGAATAGTATGTAATGCATCTGAATCTTTAACTAATACTTTTTGCCTTTTTAAAGTGCTATATGACCATATTCTTGTCATGTCACTATCTGGATTATCACTTAATCCCGATGTCCTTTCCCAACCATATCATTTGGATTAAAAAGATTTTACTTATGTATAGATAATGGATGGATAAAATAGTTTCTGTATTCTACTTTACCTTTAATAAATTGATGGCCAGTTAAATTTCATTGGCTATATTCATTCTCTGGCTCCCTTAATATTTAACATTCAAAATGAAGCGCAGCAAGCCCTTCATGAGAGAAAACTTACTAAGAAACAAACTAAAATAAAATTATCCTTGTTAGCATTGTAACTTTTATATAAATACCTTTATTTTATATAAGTTTTTAAATATTTCATTGTTTCTAGTATAATTTCTTTATTTTAGGTTCTGAGTAAATTATTTTCCTGCATGATGGGAGATGATTCAGAATGGATAAAACTCCCAACAGAGGAGAAATGTGGCCACAAAGTAAGAGTTATTGTTCTTGTTAGCCTGTGTTTGGTTTATTTTTGTTGTTTTTTGTAGGGAATTAATATCCCATAATTTATCTGATGAAATAAAATAAATTAAGCCATATCTACTCAACCATGATGTAAGTACAGTGGTACCTCGCATAACAGACGGCCTGCAGAACGAATGATCCGCATAACAAACGCCACTGAACGCCCGCATGGCTCGCAGAACAAACTCGTTTCACATAACAAACCATATGTACGCCGCGAAAACATCACATTTCCCGTGAAAAAATGGCCGAATCCAGCCAGTCATGTCTCACTTGGCTCAGATGAAGGCAGGGCATGTTTGTCCCCAGTTGATTGTCCTTTTTTTCTTGCTTTGATGTGTTTTTGCCATCTGTGTGAACTGTACATAAGTGTGTGTCCTCATCCCACCTCCATTTCACCTCAATGCCTAACATCTTACCTCATCAACACCTAACATCATACCCTGCTTTGGTGAGTGTCTTTACTAGTGTTTTCCCCATGAACACTGCCCTGTCTTCATTTTCCCCTAATTTCTTTGATTTTTCACGCGATGTGGAACGGATTGCATGATTTCCTGTAGAAGTCTATGGGATATGTTTCGCTGGAACGAATTGTGTTCGTTATGCAAGATACCACTATAATTATTAAAGCCTATTTTGAAAGTTAACTGATGATGAAAATTTGGATGTAACCTTTCTTAAAATTATGTTTTTTTTAATTTTGGCCACACATATCTTGCCATCCTCAAAATTAAAATTTAGAAAAAAGAAGCTGAGCTTATCTTGAAAGAATAATTTACCTGCAAAAATATTGGCCCATCTAAAGAAATAGAAACAATCAACCATCATAAAGTAGTACTATCTGTACTTTTTTGTTGTTGTTTTTTTTATAGCATATAAACATATATAAGTCAATTGCTTGATTCATTTAGCAAAAGTTTTACTTCCTCATGTTATTTTTTATAATTAAATTATTGTTAACATATTCTTACAGTTTATGTAAACTGTTAAGTATAATAGTTTATTTAAAAGTTCCAAACTGTTAGTTTCCTTCACTTTTTGGTGACAGCTTTGGAAAGCCAGGCTTGCTGGCTATGAAGAAATTATCAAGATCTTTTCAGCAGCAGGCAGTGACAAAAGTCCTGAGTTCTTAAAATACTCTGGTCTTTTGAAAAAAATTGTTATAGACAACAATGCTGTAGCTCAGGAGAAGGGTCTGGATGTTGTTGTTTCTTTTGTTGAGAATGCAGCAACACAACTTGCAGCCAGGTAAGATTTTGGGGAAAACATTTTATATTATCATCTATATGTTAAGTTAGTTTTTGACATTTTTAACCTCTTTGAAATGAGTTGTGTAAAATCCTGGTAATTTATTTATTCTGTGATATTTTTGGTCGGAGGTTCTTGTTCATCTAACAGTAACACACTTATTCTTCAAATCTGAGTAATGGATTTCATAAAAATATAATTAACACAGGACCTCTTGGCCCAAGATCAATCTACTTTGAATTGTTAATGATTTTCATATGGAACTCATGTTGTCTATCAATACAGTTTTTAAAAAAATGTTTGAGACTTTTGGAGGGGAAAATACTGAATCATAGGACAAAATAGCTCAATGTACATGTGCCACACAGAATGTGCCACTGCCATGGATCATCTCAAAGACTCAGAATCAGCGTTTGTTGCCAAACACAGAATGAATAGAAAGATTGATCCTTCCTTGGAAGATAATTTTAAAAATTAATTTTTATGCAGTCATATAACTTTTTTCATTCAAGACCTTTGGATTATGTTGTTTTTGACAAACTCTCTGTATAAATTATTTTTAGATGTGACTGTACCATTTGTTGTATTGGCCCTTGTAAAGTAAGTTTAATGTAGTCGGGTTATGAAGCATTCACCATCTTTTTTAATAAATAATTTAAACTAGGAAAATTGCAATTGCTTTCTTTACATTTTTTATTAAATGAAAAATGTTTTAATTTGTTGCAATATTATTAATAAGCTTTAACTATTTTTTATTTATCAGTAAGTGCAAGCATGTTTTATTGTATTGTTGATTACTATTTTCGTATTTTAAAATCCTAATGTCTGATAGTTTTCCTCTTTAAATTTTACTGTGTAGATACGTTCTAAAAGAAATTGGTTGTTTTAAGTCAGCATACTCCAAAACAGTTTTTCTATTTCAATACAAAGTTTAATAATACTTGTCTTTTCATGAAAAATGTTAGCATGACCAGATCTGGCACTTTCTTCCAGAACTATTAACGAAGTTGTGAGTGGTGTGATTAGCAAGTGTCTGAGTGCCAGCAAGCAAAAGACAAAGGACAAAGGAACAGAAATTATTTTGCTCTATGTTGAACTGGACAAGCCAGACCAAGTGCAGGTAATTGTGGATTTTTTACATTTGAAAAGATTTAGAGCTTTAATTTATACTGATTAGCCTAACCAGTAAAGCATAATCTATACTGGTGAGCCTGACCAGTAGAGCATGGTCTAAATTGGTTAGCTTAACCCTTCTTCATACACCAAACTATGTATATAGGCAATGCTGACCACTCTTTGGGTGGGTGGGTGTAAAAATCTTTTTCATTTTAAAGATTTTGTTGTACTTTTTACTGATTTTATGAAGTTTATAATTTCAGGAGTGTCTAATGGCAGGTTTGGAAAATAAGAACCCCAAAGTGGTGATTGGGTGCATACAGTGTCTTACCTTGGCTCTCAGGTACAAGCAGTTATCATTATACTTATAGGTTGTTGAACTTGAAATTATTATTTATTTGCAGTGACCTTTCATACGGAAATACATGTTCCTAACTGTTCCTTTCAACTACATACTCACCCCACTAAGCATTATCCTCTTTCATTTTTTTCTCTTGAAATAGTTATGCGATAAAATTTACATAGATTCTAATGTACCATTTATGAAGAAGCATCTTTTCTATACTACATTCACCATGTATTTGAAAGTTTCTTATATATATATATAAAATAAAACAGTATTTTCAATCCAAAGAATGTCATTTTTCTATTGGTAACTGTGGTTCACATAGAGACACACACTAATAAGTGACCTGCCACTAGGGCTGTCAATTTTTTCTAAAATGCAGCCCAGATATCCATCCAAATTTTTAACAGGTACCCGTTCGAAAATTAGCATAATCTCCATTGCAACTCGCAATCTCTATACAAAGCTACTTAACCATTAACCTTGCGCTCTATTTCACACAGTCAAAGGTATGTATCTAGTGACTTACTATTAGTTATGATCTTTATATGTACAATGCAAACTTTTATTTTTAATATTATCAATCATTACATAAACGCTCTATTTCACACAGCAGTCAAAAGTATGCATCTAGTGACTTACTATTAGTTATGATCTTTATATGTGCAATGCAAACTTTTATTTTTAATTAATAATCATTACATAAACTAAAACTAAAAAAAATGTCAACAACAATAATGTATTTAAAAATAGGGCATCAAGTTCAATCGCCCTTCACCGATAGAATTTCATCGCACAGATTGCATTTCATTGGGTCACTATCCAATCGCTTGGCATGACTCCACACAGACGATGTCTTCCCCATATTAAAAGTATTATGTTATTATTTAATTTATTGACAAGTTTGTTTACTGAAGTCTTATTAACATCAATAACATACTACACTTGTTTATGAGCACAACAACCACAAGTGAAAAGAAAGGGTGCGAGCTATGGTGATTGGTGATCTATGTCGTAAATAATTAGATCTAGATATAGCGGCTGTTCAGCACATAAGTCAACCCATGGGCAGCACAATTTAGCGAGTGTGCTAAATCGTGTATAGACATAACGACCGCATTACCACGGGTACCTGTTCTCAATTTTACTACCCGGGTATTAGCATCACAACGCGTACTCAGGAACCACTACCTGCCACCACAAAATCATCATGGGTGACAAATACTCTAGTTGGTAAATAAAATAAAATCTTATTTGTGGAAATCCCACCCCATGGCAAGCAGTAACTGTTTTGGTGGATGCTCTGTAGATAACATAGCTTCAGAGATATGACAATTTGCTTGTTTACATTTTCTGTATTAAACTTTGTTAATGCATTTTTTTTTGGTTAAAATTTGCTGAAATGGTCATTTTCGGCTTCCAATAATTTCCACATTTTCTTTGCAATGCCTTTGGAGAAATATAGGCATTAACTACATGGTAAATGAGTTAATAATGTGCACTTTTGATTTTAATTAATTGGTATATTAAAATAAGCTATTATTGTCCTAAGTTTAAAAGTATAAAATGTTGTTCAGAAGAGGGGCTACATTTACATAACATCTTTTCTTTTGCTTCTGAAAATAATATGTAATGTTTACATGTTGTCAGGGATTTTAGTGCTACGGTTATACTGATATCACTGATTTCAGAGTTAATTTAATGTTTTCATACTGTTAGTATTTTGACACTAAGATCTTACAAGTATCACTGGTTTGAGAGTTAATTTAATGTCTATTTGTCATCGGAGATTTTAACACCTAGGCTATTTAGATATCGCTGGTTTGAGAGTTCATTTTTTTTTCTTATTGTCAGGGATTTTGGCACAAAGGTGATTCAGGTAAAGCCTTTGTTGAAACTGCTCCCAAAACTCTTAGAAGACCGTGACAAAAACGTGCGAGATGAGACAAAGCAGTTGATTGTAGAACTTTACCGATGGATTGGTGCAGCCCTCAAACCCCAGATGTCTAATTTTAAACCCATTCAGGTAAATATTCATGGTTGTAAAATTAGGGATCATCTATTTAGCTTGTATGCTCACACAATAAGAAAGATACAAATCACAGTTACACTCTTGAACTGCAGACTATTCTCAATACACTTATGAATATTGTATATATGTGAGAGTGATTACTATGGCACATCCTTATTACAGTAAAATAACTAAACAATTTGAGTTTTGAAAATCATATAACTTTATAAGTTGCATATTTTCCACCTAATGGAAATGGGGTTTTTTTTTTTTACGTATATCATGATGAAGATTGTTAGAACAGATCATTTTTCATAACTGATTTTATACAGGTTCAGGAATTGGAAGTAGAATTTGAGAAGATAACAGGTGGTAAGCCAGTGCAGACACGTTTCATGCGATCACAGCAGGACCTGAAGGCCAAAATGGAACAGCAGGTTGCTGCTGCCTCTGTTGGGGGAGATGGTGATGGTATGTACAGATATGCTGTAAGAACTAAACTTAATATTTTCGTTATAAAAGTAAATAAAATGTCCTAAAACATTTAATTTTTATTTACACAGCATAAAGATACCTTTGTGGGTTCAGCTGTCCCACCCTTTATTCTTTTCTCACCCCCAGTCACACTGAGTTTGTTAAAGGAGATCAAATTACTGTATATCTTTAGGTAATCAGGAGAAACTTATTTTTTACTTAGAATAATCATTTGTACTTCGGCAGTTGAATTGTGGAGACTGTTGCAATTTAGAACATTTGAAGAATTTTATTGTTGAATCTTGAATTGTAATATTGGGATATGTTAGCACGTGTAGCCCTTGTTTGCACCTGGGTTCCATTCCTGAAGAAACTGGCGCAAAAGCATAAAATAACATTAAGTCAGTGGGAAGTCAATGACTTGCGTTCTAGGTACCCAAAGTAAGCTTCTTTAATGTAATATGTATTATATTGAAAGCATTGAAATAAATGTGGGTAGTAAAAATAAAATTGTCTCAAATACATAACATAAGAAAACTAAATTTAATTCAGTAAAAGGGTTAATTTTTTTTTATTAGATTCAGTTCTCTGATGAAGTTCTTGATTGAGGATCATCCCCCCTTTAAAAAGAAAAATCATGCAGTGTTGTTTGCCAGGATTTTCTCTGAGAATTTCAGAATAAGGGCCAGTGGATGCCATCCTCCTCCTTTTCCCATGTTAGCATTCCACTCGCAGTTGTGGTCACTTTCACTGAGTTCATCAAGAAGGGCCTCCATGATCAAAAGGATGTGCTGTAGATTGTTTGTTATTAAAGTTCTTAGAGGATGGCTCATCATCATTTTCTTTCTCTTAAAATATTCAGAAATTGACTTCTTGACATATCATTAATAACGGCTGAGTCAGTTTTTTATTGCTTAAGTCATCCATCGACAATGACAATAATTTTTCAAAGATTACTTCTGCTATAGCTCACTTGTGTCATAGTTATTGTCATAGCATATTGCATTGATTGTTCCATTTTATAAGCATTTTTCATTTATGGTAGACACAGTCAATGGAGGTGAATTCATAATTGTACAAATATTAGGGCATGTCTGGCCATCTTCCTTCAAATTACCTCCATCTTCTTTTCTAGTATGATAGATCTGTGAGATGTTTTATCCACATTTTCACATTCACTTGACTGCTGAACATCTCTTGCTAGATCTGGCAGTTTTTATTTTATTAATTTAATGGCTAAACAATAGTACACCAGTAAGTAAACTGGCAATTCTTATTTTATTAATTTAATCAACAAAACTTGCAAACTGACACTGTAGAATATGTAGTGGCTGAACAATAGTATACCAGCAAGTAAATTGGTTATAGGGCTACAAGTCACTGTGGTATTATACAGTACATTTCTCATGCCTGATGTTGAAGCACATCCATGCCTGACCATTAGTTAAGTAGGATTATGCAGTTGTAGCAGCCAGCATTATTGTGAATTGGAGCAAAACAAACCATCGTAAACTGAGGGCTACCTATAGCTTCCAATATTGGGGTATACCTGAGGTTCACCTTTTATAGTTCATACAAAATATACTTTAAAAAATTTTCTATGTATTATTTAATTACATCTACCTCTTAGTTTTTGTGTATTAGTTTAAAATAATTAAAAATTAGCATAATTATGATATAATAATAGACAGCAATGTTGCCTTTCTGTGCAAGAAAGTTAATTTGGAAACTTATCAGATTTCATTTGTACATTGCTGTAAAGTTTCATCAGTGTTTGTCAGTATATTATCACTTTAGTATCAAATAAGAAAAAGTTAAAGAGGAATATTTATTCATTGTTCTCACTGTACTTTCATCCTCTGTGGCAAGCACTTTTGCATTGCATTATGGGTACTTTTGTAGTTTTAATTGATTTTTGCTGAATATGTACTTTTATCTTCTATGACAAGCACTTTAGCATTGCATTATGGGTATTTTTTTTTAGCGTTAATTTGTTTTTACTGAATATGTCATTGCAATTTGGCAGATGGAGAGGATGCTGCAGGAGAGGATATCGACCCATACGAATTGTTGGAGGCTGTTGATGTTCTGTCCAAAATTCCCAAAGATTTCTTTGAGAAAATTGTAAGATTGATGCGTGTGAGCTTACATGCATTTGTGTGTGTTTTCAAGTTGTAATAGATAAATATTTAAACAGTAACCTTTGTAGATTTAATGAAAATATATATTCTTTACAATTCATATGTAACTTGAAATTGTTTTTATGGTTTTATTTTTTATTTTTTATTTTTAAAATTTTTTTTTAATGGGTTTTTGTTCCCAAATTTCTGAGAACATTATGAAACATAGTTGAGGGATTATATTGCCAGTGTTGCTGTTATTTGCCATTAATGGTGTTAATTGTCAATTACTGCAGTTAATTGCCAAAGCTGCGATGAAAAGATGTTCTCTGCCATTTTTTCCAGGTGTCGACAGATTAGAAAGTACAACTTTCAACCAGTGCTCATTTATTTGTCTGTAGTTGCATTGTTTGTGTTCTGTGTCACATTAAGGATACATTGTGACTGACCCCTGATTTACTAATACTCATGCTCATTTGTTTGTCTGTAGTTGCATTGTTTGTGTTCTATGTCACATTAAGGATACATTGTGACTGACCCCTGATTTACTACATACTCATGCTCATTTGTATGTGTGGCATTGCTCATTCAACTTGTGCTTCTTTGTAAATTAATGTAGAGGAATTAACTTTGATATAACGTAATGAAAACAAATGGAGGTTTTTTGAATTGTGAGTTTGAGTGTCTCGAATGCACATGGAAATTTTTATCCCCTTTTCTGCCCAACTTACGTAATACTAAGATCAGTAGATAGCAGTTATATCCAAGAGAAAGTAACATGGCCAGCCGTTATATAACTTAGTTAACTTAGTTAGTTGGTTTCTCTCTTCGTTCTGTCACTTCGTCTTTACTTTTTTTTTTTTTTTAGCTGATATTGATATTTGTATTCAAATGGGTGATAATTTCTGTGATCTGGAGTTTAAGTATATTTTTTTTAATTTGGTCAGGTATGGAGTTCAATTACACGTAAATGGTAAGACACTTTTCAGAATGCATCACAGTTTTTTTTAACCCTTTAAAAAGAAAAAATACCACTTGTAAAGAGATACATAAATTTCAGGTGAAATAGATTGACAAGGGAGAAGCTAATCAGAAAACATTGATTGTGAGCTTCAGGAATCTCAAAAGATTTTTTTTCTTTGATTTGTAAAATTGATACAAATAGGTTTGTTCTAAAAGGTTTGACCACATATAAAGGTAAATCTATGTTCAATGTTCAAATTTTGCTTCTCTAATCCTCATATTTTTTTATTTGTAAAGCTTTTTAAAACTTTGATGTCTGGATCTGCAGGAGGCCAAGAAATGGCAAGAGAGAAAGGAAGCACTGGATGCATTGCTGAAGGTTATAGACACACCCAAAATAGAAAATGGCAGCTTTGGCACTCTGATTAGTACTTTGTTGAAGGTATGTTAAATTAGGATATTTGGCTTTTTTTCTTCAAGTTTTCTCTTTTTTAGTATGCTGAATAAGAGCTTTTCTTTCAGTTTGAATTTTGATTTAATGTGTTAAATAGTTTGAATATCTTTTTTTCCACAATAAATGTATTGTATTAAGAGTTATATTTTAGAGGCATCACATCTTAATTGTTAAAATATTTGTTTTCACTGTTATATTTTAGAGGCATCACATCTTAATTGTTAAAATATTTGTATTCAGTGTTATATTTTAGAAGCATCACTTTTTAGTTGTTATAACATGTAGTCAGGAAAAATAGAACTGCAGTCACAGATTTTTCTGTGAATTATCTCTGTCTACTTTTTTACTGATCAAAGCTGTTGAAATTGGTAGCCAGCAATTAATTATTATGGTATAGATGATATTGAGTATCCTAACTAAATTTGATGGTTTTATCTCCCATGTCTGCTTTCTGAACAGTTTGAATGCTATTTTTAATATAATTTTGAGCACATAACAATGCATAATTATCTTTATGATTTTGGTATGTATTTGTGCTGTTCCATTAAACAAATATGATAGCAACATTCTTTTGATACAGATGTCAGTGAACTGAACATACTATGCATTTGTGTTCACAGCAGTGAATTCTTTATTTTTATTATTGTTGGTTGAATTAAATAATTAAATTGAATCAATTAAAATAGTTGGTCTCATTATGGACAAAATCATTTTGTATCAAGTGAGGACTTTTGTGATTTTTACAAAATCGTAAACACGTTTGGTTTTGACATTGTTTGGGTTAGAACTTATTTCTGAAGTTGAAAGAGCATCACTTAGAAGGTGACAATAATTGTTGTTGTTGTTGTTGCTAAGTGACTGAGAATTCAATCACTGGCTGTGTAGTGAGTTGATTGTCTTTGAAAAGGGCAATCTTTGTCATCTTAGAAGGTGACAATTTTTTGTCATTAGCTTAGATTTGTTCTACAAGGATTCAGCAGGCGAGGATTTTTTTTTTTTATTGCTGGTTGTAGCAAGCTGATTTTCTTGGCAAAGATCATTTTTTCAAACTGTCTCATATGGTAGGTACTTAGTACTGTCCTGACTTGTGCAGTGAGCATTTGCTAGAGAGATCATAGTTAATTTATCATAAACTATGTTAGTGAATGCCAGTTTTGTTATTGTTTAGAGCAGGGGCGAGCAAGCTACTGCCCGGCAACTGATACTATGCGGCCCTTGAGGAAATTTAGAAATAACATTTTTTACTTCGTTTTTAAGTTATTTTGTTGAATTTTTACAGAATTTCATCTACCGTTATGATTGTTTTAGCAATTTTAATAAAATTTAATTCTAATTTTCTATTTTTGTAAACAGTCCTTGACCTTCGTAATGTAATGCAAAATTGCGAATTTATCGATTGTAATACAATTATAGAGAAATATTTATTGATAGGTAAAAATTAAATAAGGAAGATTTTATGAAAAACAGATATTTCTCTGGTGAATAAAACGATTTATTTTGCAAGAAAATATTAAATTTAAAAGTTTTTGCTCTTATAAATTATTTCCACATTTACAATGTTCAATTGAATTTATTTGTTGTAGTAGTCTTTATATATTTCTTAAATCTATTCTGAGTTTACTCCTTGTTTTCCGAATATTTTATTTTCATACCATTTTCTGATGGCGAGTTCATCAAGGAATGTTTGCTAGATGCAGCAAACATTATGTGTCCAGAACAAGAAAACAAATTTGACAACATTACTTTATCAAGGAGAACTGTGGCCAGGAGTGTTGACAAGATAAGTGACAATTTGATGCATAAACTTCAAGTTGCAAGTCTTGCATTGGATGAGAGTACCGATGTACATGATATTGCCCAATTATTGATATTTATACGTGGAATAAACACTTCTTTCAAACTCACTGAAGAGTTACTGAGTGTTGAGTCACTCAAAGACACAACCACAGGCCATGATATATTCAGTGCTGTTAATAACTGTATTGAAAGAACTGGGTTGGTTTGGAACTAGATGGCAAATGTTACAACTGACGGAGCTCGTGGTTTGACCGGAAAAAATGTAGGTCTGGTAAAGTTGATAAGCGATAAGATTAAAGCAGAATATTCTAACCTCACATTATTACCACTTCACTGTGTGATCCATCAAGAAAATCTGTATAAAACTGTTTTGAATATCAAGCATGTTATTGACCCAGTTGTCAGTGTCATCAACCTCATCAGATCAAGAGGACTTAATCACGGACAGTTCAAGGCATTACTTGACAATCTGGAAACTGAACATTCTGATATCCTGTACCACACCAGTATTCGATGGCTGAGTCTCCGCAAGGTGTTGAGGCGAGTGTGGGACCTCAGAGAAGAAATAGTGATGATCCTAGAGATGAAGGGCATTGAATGTGACTTTAATACTAACATTGTCAATAAAAAATGGAAGTTAGACTTTATGTTTGCCATTGAAATTATGGAAAGTTAAATGAACTGAATGTCAAACTTCAGGGCAATGTTGTGTTTTCACATGAAATGTATGTAAATGTAAAATCATTTCGGGCAAAACTCTCACTGTTCTCCAGACAAGCAAGTGAAAAAAGGTTTTGTCACTTCCCTTTGCTGAAACAAAAAACCATTTCTGGTGAAATGACTGAAAAGTACAAAGCCCAATTAGATGCATGGACTGGTGAATTTGGAAGGAGTTTCCAAGATTTCAAGAACTTAGAGCCACAGTTCAATATTCTCAGTTTCCCTTTTAGAGCAGAAACTGATACAGACCCGGAGGTCATACAGTTGGAACTTCATGACTTACAAGCAGATCATGACCTGAAAGAGAAATTCAAGTCAGATGGTTTGCTGGATTTCTATGGATCTTTAATAGAAGAATCATTCCTAACTTGAAAATCTTTGCAGTTAAACTGTTATCATTGTTTTGATCAACATGCATTTGCGAACAAGCATTTTCTTGCTTGAAGATCAACAAATCTAAGAATAGGTCTTTATTGTCGGACTGCAACTTGCATGCTGTCATGCGAATTTCAACAAGTAAACACGCTCCAGATTTCAAGAATATTGTCAAAAATTGCAAGCAGTTACATACATCTCAATAGAAATCAATAATTGTAGTGACAATATAGTCGGTTTTGTCTAAATTAAAGCCATTGATAGATAATAAAATAATATTATAAACATATTAAAAATATTATAATAAATATTGTAAAATCTTGTTAGTAAAAGTTTTTATCCATATTGTAAAATATAATGTATAAGACGTAAAATAAAATTGCAATAATTGGTTATTTATACTGTTTAATAACCTATAAATATATAATTCATAATTACTTATTGTGATAGGTTGCTGTAAACAAAGTGGAAATAATATATATGCGGGGGGGCCCCCCCTCACAATAGCTTTACATTTGTCAATGCCCAACCTTGGTTTAGAGGAATATTCTAAATGTTTTAAGCTTAAAATTTACTTAAAATATATTGAATTAAATAAAATAGTTTTGCAAGTTTAAAGCACATACTTGCAGTCTCTAAAAGTTTGCTGAATTATCCTTATTCCAGTTTTTTGTTCTTTGTTTTAATTGAAGTCATTGTACTGTACTGTCTTGTGTTTGCAAGGTATATGTTGCAGTTTGATGAATTAGTAATTTTTACTGCTGATACAAATATAATACAGTTTATGTTGTGCGAAGCTTTGTCACTCATATGTATTTTTATTTCAACATTGCATTAATGGATGCATTTTCTTTTAACTAATGCAACCTCTCCATCTGTATTTGTTTGGATTTTGCTTTTCATGACACTTTTCTCTTTCTTCTAGGTCATTGCCAAAGATGCAAATGTCATGCTGGTGACCTTGGGTGGAAACTGCCTCACAGCTCTTGCCAAAGGACTTCGCAAGAATTTTGTCACTTATGGCACAAATGTAAGTCAGTAATTTTTATTTAATTTCCTAGTAAACTCCTATCTAAAGGTAAGTCTACATGGAAAATCTCTTTTTTTTTCTTCTTGAAAAATGACACTATTATTACTTCCAGGCACAACTATGAGTGTGCAGTTAGAGACAGCTAGATGACCTCAAGCTGAATGTGTTCAATAAGGTTCTTTCTTTCTTTCTTTCTTTGTATTTTAGACACTTTTGTTGAGAATTTTGTTGGTGTCAGTTTCTTTATTTGTATAGTTG
The DNA here is from genome assembly GCA_028829895.1 of Sinotaia quadrata. Taxonomy (NCBI): domain Eukaryota; kingdom Metazoa; phylum Mollusca; class Gastropoda; order Architaenioglossa; family Viviparidae; genus Sinotaia; species Sinotaia quadrata. Next base: position 11,875,135 of record CM054184.1, read on the forward strand.
CTATAAGTGTTTGCTCAGAAAAATGGCAGTGTACTTTTTGAAAATCAGTAATTCTTCCTAGAGTTTTAAAGCTTTTAAGTAAATACAGCTTTCTGGGTAATACACCTTATTTCATATGAAAATAAAACTTAATTTTCTAACTATCAGCTTAATTTCTTATGAACTTAAAATAAGAATACAGGCATATGTATGCATTCTGATACACAGTAACTATGTAGAGAGAGAGAGATGTGTAATGCATTGTGATACACAATAACTGTAGAAATGCATTCTGTTGCGCTATTTGTGCAGAGAGACTTTTAATCCATTGTGATGCACTTAACCGTGTAGGGAGACATGTAATGCATTGTAATACACAGTAACCGTAGGAAGATGTGTAATGCATTCTGATACACAGTAACATGTAGGGAAATGAGTAATGTGTTGTGAAGCACAGTAATTCTGTAGGCAGTTTCCTGCAGAGTTACCATGCGGATAAAGTTTTTATTATTATCATGGAAAGCATTTCTGGTTGGGGCCGATTTCATGCTAAACTAAGCGTGGACCTGCTGTGCCACATACAGAAGTTTTGGCTTATTTCTCATCTCTCCCTTCTCAACTTAAAAGTAGGCTTTGGTGCATTTCAAACATCATTGATAGCTATCACTATAGTGATTGTATTTATGTGTTATTAGTTCATGGTCAATCATCTTTAAATAATTTTATTTGAGTGTTTCAGTGCCTGTCAGTCATATTCAAATAATTGTATTTGTGTATTTTCAGTGCCTGTCAATCATCTTCAAATAATTGTATTTGTGTGTTTTCAGTGCATGTCAGTCATCTTTGAAAAATTCAAGGAGAAGAAACAGACTGTGGTAACTGCACTCAGGGAGGCCAGTGATGCTATTTTTGCATCAGGGGTGAGTTAGCACGAGATCTGTTTGTCTCATATCAAGGTTTCTGTTATTTGAACTGAATTTGTCATCGGTACTTTACATTTCACATTATCTTCTGATTTATTTTTTTACTCCTTGTTTCAGCCATATAATACATTTCAGAAATCTAACTATAAGAAAAGCAGAACTCATAAAAACCTATCTTTTTTTTTTTTTTTTTTTTTTTTGGGGGTGGTGGGTGGGCTAGGGGAGATTATTTATATATTTGTGTTGTAAAAAATAATAATAATACAGCAGCTGTTTTGTTTCCATTGTATTCTACTTAATGTCCTAATTAAAAACGTCGTATTCATTAGCTTCTGATAATACTACTACTACTTAGCAGTATTACTATTGTTAAAATAAATCATTTTCTTTTTGTATTTTGAGAATTATTTGCTTTTGCCATTGTTATTTTTATCCATTTGTATATTAAAAGTTTTTATGATTGTTGATGCTGGGAGTGAAACAGAAACTAATGACTAAAAGCTGATTTATGTGGCAGCCATTTATATGTTTCAGATAACTCTCGAATCAATCACTGAGGAAGCAGTTGCAGCTTTAGACAATAAGAATCCAAGCGTAAAGGCCGAGACAGCATTATTTCTTAGTCGCTGTTTTGCTCGATGCACACAGGCCACTTTGCCTAAGAAAATGTTGAAAGCATATTGTGTGCCGCTTCTCAAGGTTTGTTACCTTGTTACCTCAGTTAATGTGTCAGGTGGGAGTGGGGAGGGAGGAAGGGAGTGCATGAGGTATATTTGTGTGCATAAATATTTTGTTTCTGAATGTTGCTAATCATAGCCCATCAGGAAATGTTAACTCCTACATAGCTAAACTTTAGAGAGTGCACCATTTGTGTATGAATTTCTTAAATTACAGGTGGCCACGTATTAACAAAGGACATAAAATTAACAAAAGATCAAAAGTGCGTAATATAAATTTATTCTAATTGATCAGCTATGCTTTCACTTGTGTTATTAGTATGAGTTTATTTTTCCTTGTTAAGAAAAGTCAAGTACATTTCCATTTATCATTTGTTTTGTCAGAGATTAAAATTTCAAGGAACAGGATTGAATATCTTCCTTTTGTTATCCATAGATATTTTCTGGTTTCTTTGTTTTTAACTTGTTTTGTTGTTTATGTTAGCTCACTTCTCACTCTGAAAAATATCCTCTCTAGTGGTGAAGAAACAAAAAGTTATTGTTAGTGCCCTTGATGTAAGAAGTAGTCTGGATTTGTTTATTTGCCTCTTCCACCATTTATTTGTTGCAGCTTCAGATCTGAGTTGTTGAATTTCATTGGCTTTCATTGTAATAGCATATTTCTAATTTCCTTTTGTTTGTCATATTTTATATTTTAAAAATAATCAGTTCTAAACACAGTCGTTACAAGGGACTTTGTTGATAATATGTGATGTGGTGCAGAATCTCTGTAATCTTTGTTTATATTGGCCCCTATGCATTCTCCAAATTTGCATTTGAGTTACAGTAATCATTTGTGTCTGTTTAAAAGTGTTAGATATATAGTACAATCCAGTTATATAGCATGACACCCACCCACCCCAATTTAATACAAGTAAATTTTTTTTACATTATAAGGAGTTTTAATGTATGTGTAAAACTCGCCTTGCAAATCGAAAGTTAACTTCAGGCATGTCATCTGTGCCTCTCATGTTTATTTATTTTTGTATTTTGTTTTCATTTTAATAGATTTGACTACAAAATAAAGAGTAGAGTTAACTTCAGAATTGTCTTCTGTGCCTCTTACATCATTTATTTTTTTTTTCAGACTGTTAATGATACAGATCCACAAGTACGAGAAGCGTCGTTTGAAGCTCTGGGTACTGCCATGAAAGTAGTGTCTGAAAAGAACATTATGCCATTCCTTACTGACGTTGACAGCATTAAGATGCAAAAGGTGCTCTTTTCTTTATTGCATTTACATTTATTGCTCGTACGCTCATACTCACTTGACATAATATTGTGAGTTTACAAATACACTTTCTAAATAATTATTAAGAATTTATACATGAATTTGGCCAAAAGCTTTAAATATCTCATTGACTGCTATAGTGACATTATTATTAACCTGATATGTAGAAAACAATTTGCACATGATATAATATTAAGCATACTGTTATACTGTTTAAAAGAGAAAAAAGTTAGTACTAATCTGGTAGGTAGAAAAATTTACACATGAATTTGGCCATAGACATGAATATTTAGCTTACTGTTATGTTCTTGAAAGTAAAGTTAGTGCTAATCTGGTTTGTAGATAAGTGGGGAAAGGCCACAGTAGATGTTTGGGCTATTTTCACCAGTGAAGTACAAATATGCAGGAATTTGATATAAAAATTGATGATCACTTTCTGCTGGGTCACTAGGAACACAAAGCATTAACAAAGTGACTGTGATAAGAATTGGCTGGTGTTGTATGGCGTAATGTTCACCATAAGCTGTACTAAGCAATTGATGAATGAGGTCTGCTAGTTGCTAGGAACACAGAACAGCAGTAGAATGATGATGACAGACTTGGTTAGACCTCTATGATGTACACCATAAGCTGTACTAAGCAGTTGATGAATGAGGTCTGCTAGTTGCCAGGAACACAGAACAGCAGTAGAACGAAGATGACAGACCTGGTTAGATCTCTACGATGTACATGATAGGGTGCAGTGAAGGAAGGAATGCTGACTGATAGATCACCAGGAACTCAGAACAGCAGTAGAATGATAGTGATAGAGCTGGTTAGATATCTATGAGGTATGTATAGGATACACCGAGCAGTGTAGAAATGAATACTAACTGATAGATCACTAGGAACTCAGAGCAGCAGTAGAATGATAGTGATAGAGCTGGTTAGATATCTATGAGGTATGTGATAGGATACACCGAGCAGTGTAGAAATGAATACTAACTGATAGATCACTAGGAACTCAGAGCAGCAGTGGAATGATAGTGATAGAGCTGATTGGTGCCATTTGATGTGAATTGGGTCTTACATGACAGGATGTACTAAAGAGTTAATAAATACTCTCTATTAAGTCACCCCATTGACGTCAGTACAGGTTGACAACAAAAGGGACTGTTTGATGCTCTAGGATGCATGTCCCAATGCTTAAACAATCACAATACACTGACTTCTTGGGCACAGACCTCTAGTGATAAGGAGTCGTTGGTGCCATATGACGTGTGCGACTTGTGCTAAGCACACTAAATGCTTTCTATTAGTTCACTGGGTACAGAGAGCATTAACAGAATGGCAATGGGTGAAAAAAACTGAGAGGTGCAACATGTTTTCAGGTACCCATTATAGTTGCATGCTTGAGAGAGGGTTGGACATTAGATGGAATGACAGCATTCGCACGCTATTAGATGAATCATATGAGTTGAGGATTTAGTCTTTGAAAGAAGTAATGTACATTTTTGTATCTATGAACTTAAGTCAGCATTTCAGAATGCAAAATGATTCATTCAAATTGAGCAGTTTTTGTTTCGTTCATAAGATCCAAGAGAGATGTCAGAATGCTGTGCTCCTCAATATGAAAGGGGAACCCCGCCAAGGGTCTAATGCAGCAATTGTGCCAGTAGCAAAAAGTGAATCAAAGCCAGTTGTCCGACCTAAAACAGCTCAGGTAAATAACTTTCACCTGGTTATTAAATACAGTAATTTTTTATAATTTATATTTTGTATATTTCTAAAGTTGTGGTTAAGTTACTTTGAGTTTTGTTTTGTTCTTTTGGGTTCTTTGTTTTATTGTTTTGTTTGTATTTTTATTAATTTCTATTTTTGTTTTGCTTAAAGTCATTACAATTTCTTACAGAAAGAAAATAAATGAAGGATTATTTTCAAGACAAAAGCACTTATGCTAACCACAGTTTTTAACTTATGTTCTTAATGTTTGGTATACAGTCATTTTAATCTGTGTTGTCATGCTGTTTATAGTAAAATGTGTTTGAAAAGAAACTTATTATACTGTATCCTATGTATTAATTTCCTTTACTGTTATTATTTTTTTTGTTCTTTTGCTTATTTACATAAAGCTGTTTACAATAATAAAATTAACTATTTTGCACCCACAATGTAAATAAAAACTGAAGAGCCGAATTTTCAAAATGCTGGAATTGATCACTAAATCTTTTAATAATCATACCGGTATATAGTATCAGAGATTCCAGAGTATAAAGGTTATTCAAATAGTTATATAAAAATAGTTCAGAATTCTTGTGTTTTTGGAGTTATAAATGTTTTTTAAAGTTTGGCAGACAAAATATAATTATAAGAATGAATAGAATAATGTATATTGTGTCTCATCAACTTAATACTCTGCTCTGTTTTCATCAAATGAGTGTGTATAATTATGCCTCACTTTTGCTAAATCCAATTATTTACTCTGTGTTTTATTTGATTCTTTAAATGTTATTAAGTTTTTTTTTTAAATATTTCAATTTTGTAAAATAATTGAAAATCAAAGGCATAATTAAAGATTTAAATTGTTTCACAATATTTTCCTCATTTTTGTTTTATTCCATAAAAAAATAGCAAGGCTATAATTTAAAATTATTTATTCAAGATATCTTTTCAGCATTATTATATTGGTTGGTCCTAATCCCTGAGGAAAAAGTCTTTAAACTGTTTATATTTATTAGATAGAATTTCATTCTAAAAGTTAGAAATCATGTATTAAATTTCCCTAAAATTCTTATGTTGTTCTTATGTATAATTTCTTTACAAAAATGGTTATATCATTTTTCTTTTTATCTTTTATTTGATTACCTCTCTTATGCATTGTTTGTTTGGTTTCTTTTTGTTCTGTTTTTTCTTTTATGTTTGTTGTTAATTTTTTTTTATTTGTTGTATTCTGTAATTGACAGCAGTCTGAACCAGCCGCCGCACCAACAGTGGTATGTAATAATGTAAACACTTGTGCATAAATTGAATAATATTCAGTTTTTCTAAATGTTTTATATTTAAGTAAGGTGCTCAGAGCAACATAGGTGAGTTCATCAAAAATATCAGTTTTACAGATTTAAATGAAGTCTTCACAGGCTACAGGTTTGAGTAAATAAGCTTCATAGTTTACAGGTTTGAGTGAACTGTCTTTGTAGTTTACAGGTTTGAGTGAATAAATTTCACAGTTTGCAGGTTTGAGTGAACAAGTTTCACAGTTTGCAGGTTTAATTGAAGAGGTTTACAGGTTATTGTGAACAAGTTTCAGTTTTCAGGTTTGAATGAGCAAGTTTCACTGTCTTCAGGTTTGAATGAACAAGTTTCACAGTTTACAGGTTTGAATGAACAAGTTTCACAGTTTTCTGGTTTGAATGAATAAGTTTCACAGTTTTCAGGTTTGAGTGTGCAAGTTTCACAGTCTACAGCACCAGGTCGCCCGCAAAGACCATATGAGTTGCTCGCAGGCCTTTTCTAAGTCTTCGTATTATTAATAATGCATAAAGGCAAACTAGAAAAGTGTATCAGACTGGTAGCCCTTCATATGACTCAGTACCCATGAAGTAGCTCTCAGTATCAAAAAGGTTGATTGAACAAGTTTCACAGTTTACAGGTTTAATGAGCAAGTCTCACAGTTTAAGGTGATCCACACTCTACAGGTTTTTATGAACAAGTTTCACTGTTTGAGAAAAAAAAACTTGCTTGTGCTGCTTCTAATCAGTGTTCTTGTTTTTTCAGGACGATTGAGATGTACATATAGCATCAATAAATCTTATCATTGTAGAATTCAAAGTTTTGTTAGCATGGTGAAACCCTTGTTTACAAAAATAACTTTTGCTTGGTGCAGTTATTAACATATAGAGAACTTTATTCAAGGTACAGACTCATTGGTGAGAGATGGCCAGTAGAAATTATTGTTAATTTGATTTGTTATGATTTTCATATTATTTCTTGGTTATGCAAAGGCAAATCATGCACTTAATCTGGATTTTCTCATGAAAACAGATATATATTGTTATATCATGGAAAAGGAGCATGGACTTTAATGGTTAAATTTAATTCAGTGATATGTAGATCTGATGCATCAATCGGAGATGCATGGAGTTAAGGATTAGTTTATGGCAAGGGATTTATTGTATTTTTGTGTGTTTATTCTATTGTGGATGTAGAAAATGCCCAAGAAGGCTCAGTCTAAAGTGAAAAATATAACAGTTAGTTCGCACTAGTTAAGATACAGTGCATGTTGAAATGAATCTAGCATAAGAAGAAACAAAATTCATGTGGTTGAAAATTTATCAGAAAGCTAATCTGAGAATGTTGTGATGAAATTTGCTTTTACCAAAAGGTAGCACCCTTCTTTTTCTTGCAGTGCTGTATTATTTATTTAGAAATTGCAGTTAAAAAAAAAAAATGCAAAATAAAAAGGAGTTTTGGCTCCCTAACTTGATACCTCAGTTATTTATGACTATTTGTTATTATATTATTCAAATATAATATTTACAACAAACACTGAATATCAGGCAAATGTGAAGTTAATAATGAATTGACAAATCTGTATGTACTATCACTAGTACCAGCAAATTCATGACTTTATTTTTGTAAAAGTCAGAAATTTCAACTTATCAAATTCTAGTTGTTAAAATATATAACAATAATATAGTAGATACTGAAATAGTCTTTGAAATATGTTGTTCAACTGACTACAATTTAGATATATATTTATTGTATGCTGTATACCCAGATTTTTCCTTAAACAAATTAATATGACAATATCATGATGTATCATGCAATTTTATCAGGGTGACTATGGTTTATGAAAAACAGAAAGACAGTTTCTGCTTTTCTGAAAGCATAAGAAAGTAACATAAACTGTACACTTAACACTTGTTTTTCTTTCAATTTGCATATTTTGATAATACAATTTACAATTTCAACGAACATCAGTAAACTCAAGATCTATTAAATGGCATGAAAAGACAGGTGGCTTTGTAGCAACAGGTACATCATCATGCATTCACATATATTCCCTGGCTCCCTAATTAATTCTTCTGTAAAATCAAGTTTCCCCATATCTAGTTGATCTTTTAAGTTCTTCTGTTTCTGGATATTTTTTCCTTCAATCCTTATATAATTGTAAGCATTTACCTGTGCAATATTAAAAAAAATGACAAAATAATGTCTTCCTATACTTATTTGTTTTTCTCAAAATATATTTATTATTAACTGGTCTCTTTCATTCACCCCTCTCATGTATTGATTGTAGTTCTTAACAAGCTATGGTTGCTTTACATGTAGTTCTTTGAAATTTCCATTAACTTTATTATTCTCTTTGCATAAGTATGAAACAAAGTATAAACACTTTGCTTCCTATATCCTTGTATTTTTTTTTCCAGTTAACAGTTTTACATTTTTTTAGGTTGAGCTAAACAGTTTTTGATTGTTTTTTTCCTTGTGGCTTATATTGAATTACACTTTTTTAATGCATGCCATTTTGAATTAATTTCTACTCTTGGTGAATGCTTCTATGCTAATTTTTTTTAAATTATTTTTTAAATTTATTGCTTTGTGGTTGCGAACATCATACAGGCATTATAATAATAACATTTCATTCTTGTTATGGTTCATCAGTATTTATATCAGTCTGTAATAATGTTCTATGTGTCCTGGCTGTACAACCTTTAAGAGTATCATATTTCATATGTATTTGAGAGAGTCATAAAATATGGAATATATATAGTCACTGGAAGCTGAAATTAGAAAGAGAGTCCGAAATATGGTAGCTGAAAGCAAAAGCTAGCAAAAAGTCAGAAAATATATGATATATGGTTGCTTTAAGTAGAAACTAAAGGGATTTGGAAAATATATGATATATAGTTAATGGAGGCAGGATCATTTCCTTTTTTTGCTTGTTAGTTTTTTATTTTATTTTATATTTTGGTATCATCTAGAAAGGGAAATTGTTTTCTTTAAATAATTTGGTTTTGTTAGTTTTTTGTGAAAATATCCATGCTATAATGGTCATACTTCTGGTACCCAGATTATCATAAAAATTGTAAACTCTCAGGTATGTATATGCATATCGGGTTAAGACATTTAAGAATTTTGTCTTTCAGTCTTGTAGAATATATTTTTTTAGCTATAGTACTTCATGAGAAATATTTAGCTGTGACTTTGTTTGTTTATTTTCTTTACTTTATTTGAATCGAATGGATTTATTTTGTTTGAGTATTATTAATTCATATCTGTTGTTTTTTTTTAAACATGTATTGGAACCAAGTTTAAGTTTGTGAATGTAGTTTTGGAAACACGTTCATGTATGTATGAAACAAAAGTATGTGTTTATGAACTTGTGTGTTTGTGATGTGTGTTAGAATCAGAGGGTATATGTCAATAAATGTTTGCTCTTTGTCAAAGGCAAAAGTGTACATTTATAAATTTGTGGTTTCTGATGTGTCAGAAGCAAAGGTGTGAGTTCATGAATATGCATTTGGGATGTGTTTGAAGCAGAGTTATGTTGATGAATTTGTTTATGAAATGTATGTTAGAAGCAAAGGTGTGTAGGTTTATGAATATGGTTTGAAGTACAGATGTAAGTGTTCATAAATGTATGCGTGTATATTTGCCTATATTATCCATGCATACATAAAAATGGAGAGAAGTAAATACAACACAATAATAATTAGCTTATGAAGAAGAAAAGAATCAAAGTTTATATCTTAAGACATAATAATTATTCTTTATTACTGAGATTTGTTCTTAAAAGATTGTATTAACTGTTTGCATGTATTAAATCCTAAGATTTTCTTTTTTTATATATATATCTGATTGAATTGTTTGACTGTAATATTATTTTTACTGTTTTTATTGCAGGCCAAGCCAACAAAAAAGGTGATTATCATTATTGTTATAAATTTTCAATTTATGTCCACAATAAAAAAATATATTTTCAGGTTACTATTTTTTCTAGTTTAAATTTAATATGATATATAACATGTCTTAATGTAAATACAAATTTCTTAATTTTTGTTATTGTATTATATTTTTTAACATAATTTATATCATTAGCTTAGAAGATAATCAACATAAAAATGTGTCAGTCTGTGAGTTTTGACTGTCCATAGGCTAACACAAAGTAATTTCTGAGCTTCATTCAGACCCAGCAAGTGTTTTGTTTTATGTTTTATTCATGAGGTGGGGTTTTGTGTTTAGTTTTTTTTTGTCAGCTATTATTGAGTGTCTGTCATTTTAATCTTGATTGGGTTTGCAAATTTTAGTTTCATTCTGTAAGGAAGTCAGTGTTTGAGACTAATACAGGATGTCCAAAAATTATCTTCAACTTTTGTCTAATATAAAAAGTCAAACAGAAGATGTAGAGATACTGTAGTTGTACCATTTTACAGAGGAACTCATTCACTTGTTTCTGAATACCAAGTTTTGACAGGTTTTCTAATTGTCATTTTTTCCTCTCAATGTCTTCACTCCTGCCCTCAATTACAATGAAGAAAGCACAATGTGTTGAGTGGTTTATTCAAACAAAAATCTGATACGTATGTCCAGTGAAGTTTTATTACAACTTTATTAAAAAATATTGTTTTGGGTTTTCTGTGTCTAAAATTTCTTGATTGATAATTCTATGTTTTAGTAAATATTTCATTTAGTATCAAAGTTGTAGAGATAATTTCTAGTCACCCTGCATAGTATGTGGTTAGCTCAAAGCAAAAAAATGTAGTTTAACTATTTATACTGCCAGAACTTGAATGGCATTAGCTTGTTCTGAAATGGACAGATCTTATGTCTTTATATTTTCAGTTAGTAGTCTTATTAATTGGGTATTGTTCTGTTTTATTGTCTATCCATGTGAAAGTCAACAAGTATGTTGATTTATTATTTTTTTAACATAAACATTGCTGCGTTAACTGATGTTATGATTGTGTGAACCAAACTGGAAATAGAAAGATTATTAAATACTTGTTTTATCTTCTCATTTTCTTTGTATAATGATTTATGCTTTCAGTGGACAAAATAGACTGTGGTTAATTTATTTTTGCTTGATATTTTCAGTTTTTATTATATTTTTAATGATTTTTTTTGTTGGGTTTTTTCTTTTTTCTTCTTTTGTGCATTCGTTTGATATTCTTCTATTTAATTTTACTTTTTGTACTTTTCACAGCCTGAGGTTAAGAAAGCAGCACCTAGTGGCAGCGGTGCTGGCAAAAAGGCCGTGAAAGGAAAAGAGAAAACTAGCACCAAAACTGAAATTCCATCAGAAAATATGTTGTCTGTAAGGAGAGCTGTTTGCTTGATCTTTTAAATGTCATTAAAATTATGTCTCAAAGTGAAATTGTTTGTGACGTTTTTAACGAGTTTATAATTGATACTGAGATAATAATGAAAAGTTGAAAACAATAATTTGGAATTTCTTAGACACATTATTGCTAATCACAAATTTTGCTATTTTATTGTTGCATTTTTGTTATGTATTAAATTTATTACTCTTGTTTGTTTTTTTATGATAAACTAGTTTAATTATGTCATTGTGCTTCATTTTTCTGGGTGAAATTCTGTTCATTCTTATATTTGATCATTTGTTTACTTCTTTGGCTGAAACATTGTTTTAATCTCTCACTTCTTCAGGATGAAGATGTAGAACAAAAGGCTGCAGCTATTTTGCCAAGTGGACTTGTTTCCAGACTCGAAGATGCAAACTGGAAAGAACGCCTTGCTGCTGTGGAGAAATTTTATGAGGTAATTCATCTGCACGCATTGAAATGTTTAAGTAAAGTTAAAATTTACTATTTGGCTTTTTTGAGGTAAAAATTTTAGAATAGTAATAAAGGAGCATGACCGAATTGCACTTTAAACTCCCAGTTTCATTTCCCATAAATTATCCTCTTTACATATTTTTCATATGTCTATATATTGCAAACTGTTTAATTTTTTGTGGGGGTGTTTTTTCTTTCTATTAAGTTTGTGAAAGGAATGAACAAAGAAGAGATTCCGTGCCAAGTGTTTGTTCGCACTTTGAAAAGAAAACCCGGCCTCAAAGATAACAATTTCCAGGTTAGTTTTGTTTTTATTTTTTTCCATTTTTTTCTTTCAATTTGACATACATACTTTTAATCTTTTTAATCTGTAATCTTGAGTTCGACTAGACATTATGCATACAAATTTTAAATTGGCCAAATGGCTGTTTTCTCTTTAACTCGTAACTGGAAAATTAAATAGTTTTAGAAATTTTATATGCTTGAGCTAAACATGCTAAGTATTAGCAGTAATATTCTTTTTCTTGTCAGGTGTTAAAATTGAAACTGGAATTGATCAGCTACTTGGCTCAAAATTCTCGATTCACACGCCAGTCTGTTGAGTGTGTTCTTCCTGATATCATTGATAAAGTGGGTGACGTCAAGAACGGATCTACAGCTCAAGAGACACTTAGTTGTATGAGTGAGTCGTGCACACTGGAATATGTTGCTGAGCAGGTGGGTGGACTGTCATACTTTTTTTTTTTAATCTGTAAAGTGCCTGCGCTGTTATGCATTTGTGCGCTTGAGCCAGAAAGCATCTGCAATTAACTTTTGTATCAAATAATACACTTACAGTAGCACATTTTTGTAAATAGTCTTCCTCCATTTCAATACACAAATTTATACTTAGCTTTTCTCATATTTCCTGATCACCTATTGAGAACTGGATACAATCAGCAGTAAAAAGAATATTTTTAATTAATCATAACTTGTATCTATATTGACGTATGATTAATAAATATATTTTGACCACTAGTTCAACATTATTCTTTTTTAAAATAAATAAGATGAAAACTGTTTATATTTATTTTGTAAAAGCTACTTAATTTATGTCCTAGGTAGATTTTAAAATGCAAATTCACACAGTAATAGTGAAAGATTAATCGCTGAATAATTTAATGAAAACTTTTCACATGCAAAATTACCTCTTTAATGTTAAAGATTCATATATCATTTATTACTAAATATAATGTTTTGCATTTTATTTAACGACAAGTACAAAGTAAACTCTGAAAAACTGTTGGCGCCCTCCATACTGTTCTGAATAATTTGAATGTGTTTTTGGCCACTTGAAGGTTGGGTACCACTGGCCTAGACTCTTTCAGGGTTTTCCTCTTTAGTGACCATGGAGATACATTCTTAGATTATTTTTCATCAGTGATACTGGTGCAACCATATAAGAACATGATTGCAGTGCTGAAATTAAATCATTTTAGAATTGGATTTGATCATTGTATAGTTGATAGATGTTTATTATACAATTTATAAAACTTCATTTAAAAATAAATCTTGCAGTAAGGTTTCCCACTCATACAGAACAGATTTCCAAACAGTATGCACATTATGTTGGGAGCATTGTCATCTTACCTTCCAAAGCTCTCTGTCTTAAATCAGAATATACCAAGTAAAGATAATAATATCAAAGTTTTATAAAATTTTGCCTTCGTTTCACATTTTAGGTTTATCTTTTCAAGAAAGCCCTCAACCTCTTTGAGACAGCTCGTAGAGTGGATCACTATTTACATTCAAATCATTGAACCTTTACTACCACTGAACCAATTTTGTGATTTATTTCCCCTTCTAATGGATTGCTTGATGCTCTGCCTACTTTTAAATAATACACTATTTGTTGTCTATCTGTATATATGACAAATAGTCATACATTTTTAGAAAAATAATCCACTAATTTAAATTTTAAAAATTACAAAATTCTCTTCTTATTTATTTGTTTTAAAGGGCATTGAGAAAAAGCACAAAATTTTTTGTCGGTCTTATTTCCTATATTCTGGTCATTATGATTCATAAATATGTTTCTGTATTTCATAATTGGAGAGAACTGATGAATGAAATGTTTAATTAGAAAATAATTATATGCCAAAATAAGACAAATAAATCACTTTTAAAAGTTTATAATTTTGCTTATGTTATGGCAATTTTCAACTCACACTAGAGTGCTATCATTATCAGCAAACTTTAAAATATTAATATGTTTATTAACAGGTTATAGTTTCAAGAAAAGATATATTATCTCCTGAGTGAACTAATGTAATGCTGTAATTGGGAGGGGAAGGTCAACTCCAAAAGAAGAAAACATAAAAATATGCTTGTCAGAAGTTGCTTTACAAGCATGTACAAACCAAGAGGTGCAAAATTGCTTGGTTAAATCGTTTTATACAAGCAGTCATTTTGATTCTAGTTTCAAAGAAAAAGTACAGCATCTGGCTTAATAACAAATGTTTGATCAGTTGTTATTTGGAAATTCTTTAATTAAAAAAAGCAAAAATATATGGACCACAAGAAATATCTTGTTGAAATTTTCAGAGTATGAAAGAATTTATGCTCCAGCAAGTATTCATTTTCTCTAGTCATTTAAATTTAACTTTAGAATTCATTAAATTACTGTAAAAATTTAAAGTCTCCATTTCAAGAGTGTATATCAAAAACGCAAAGGCTATAAGCCTTCTGAATTTTGTAGATTAAGCCTATCTGTTAGATACCAAAGAATTTTGATTCACTGTCAGATAATTATAATTCTTTAATACCCCCCTACCACCAGTATCTACATTCACCTGTTTATTTCTCTCAGTATTTGTCCATGCAAAAATGTTGAAGTCATTCTTTGAAAAAGAATAACAGAATATTTTCCATAGCAGTTTGACCATCAGCCATTTTGTAAACCAGTTTAAAAATATAAATATCAGGTAAAAGAAATTTCTGATCATTATACTAATGCAAAAATAAACATGGCTGTTAGAAATGACGAATGCCCTACTTTGGTAGTCAGATCTTGTGTCCTTTGTACTCTTTCTTGTTTTCATGTCTCCCTCAGCATCTACAGCATTTATTCCCTTGTCTTTTCTAAACATATGCAGCATGCTAAAATTAACAAGCAAACTGACTGAAACCTAATTTATTCATTTATTTTTAAACACTAGCAACACTTATTCCCCTTGTCATCACCTGTAGTGTGTTAAAGATTGGTTTGTTCTATATATTTTCCAGTGATTTGTCATGTGCTCAGATTAAAAAGCATACTAGCAGAAACATGGTTTGTTTGTGCATTTTCAGACACTAGCACTGGTGTTTGAACAGAAGAATCCGAAGAACCAGGTGGAGGTCTTTAACTGGCTGGCACAGGCAATTAAAGAGTTTGGTCTCAAGTAAGTTGTCTTATGCACATTGTGAAAGGTTTCTTACTTTTGACATTATAAATAGTGCAAACACCCAAAAGCCAAAATAATTTTTGTTCATTTCAATTTTTAAAAAAAAATTCTTGTTAGAAACCAGTGCCAAATTAAAATTGAAAATGCTTTATTGACATTCAATACAAAAACAATTACTAGAGTCGACATTTCATCTAAATAGTCTCTATCAGAGCAATTCGGTTATTGACAACAATGACAGATGAGCATTGCAATGTGAAATACTATTAATGCATGACAAATGTATCTGAATAGATGGTGGCTAAAAAAAAATGTTAATAATCAGGTCTTTTTACTAAGGCCTAATATGTAACTTGAGGAGAGATCAAATCAGAGGATAAATCATGATAATGTATGACTGACTCATCAGCAGTCTAATACGTCATAGCGTTAACAAAAAGTGTTAGCGCCTTGAGAAATTAGTCCTAACAGTATCACCATTTTTATAAATATTTGCCACTTTGCCACTTTACCACCATAGAGTTACATTAAGTTTGTTTTGAATATTTTTGGCATAGCTCAAACTTCTTAAAACAACCTCCATAGATTAAAGGACACTGCACTGTTTGTAAATGCAATATACAATGACTCCACATTATGACTGATATAATAGTGTCAATCTGAAGAGCTTAGATTTCAGTAGTTTCAAGAAATAAACTTTACATTCACACCAATGATAATTAAACTAAAGCATTTGCTGTATACATTTCTATGTGTTCATTGTTCCATAAATCTATTTGAGCAGTGACTTAATTCCATTTCATCTGTTCTCTATATGTTATATAGGAAAAGAAGAAATATTATATTTCTGTTAGTATCAGTAGAGCTCTTTTTATGGTTGTTTTACAATTCATAGGTGTTGAACATGTCCTAAGCATTCAGGCTTATTTCTGCATTTCTGCTGTTTGGGTACCTTGTGAATCGCAAAATTATCTGCAGATTGTCATTTTTAATTCCCTCTATCATTAGTAGAGGATTTTTTGTTGGTTTAAAAAAAAAAAAAGATTACAATGATTTCATAAAATGGATGATGAAATTTTTTACCAATACCCTCATAATTAAGAAGAGGAACTTTTTAAGTCTGACTTAAATAATCATTGGCAGTACAGGTGCAGTTTTGTTTCATTTGAATTTATTTAGTTTTAACATATGTTTGTTGCTTGTTGATTGTGTATTAATGACTATATTTTTTTCCTATGACTTCTCTAAAGAGTAGCCACTTATGTGTTGTTTTAGATTTGTGTTGGTAAAAATCTTGTAATGTAAGGTTCCGGATGACTGCACATCATATAGCATAAGACAACAGAAAACAATACAGTTCTCTAAATAGACTGCTGTTATCTTCTATCATTCATTTAATATTTTGATACCAAATGAAAAGAAAAAACGTTTAAAATTTTGTAAAATTTTAAAATCTTATTTGTATTTTTGATATGCCACACAGAATCAACATCAAACCACTGATAGCAGCCATGAACAAAGCCCTTGCTGCAACCAATCCAGTGAGTTATTTTTATTTGCATTCTTCAGAGTTATTTATAGATTCTTTCTTGACAAAGTGATTGCACTCTCATATTTTGGCATACTGTATTAACAAAGTCCCTTACATTTGTACATCTCAAGATTTTAGTAGACTTTTGAACATTTTTTTTTTATTGAATCTAAAGCAGAGTGTATCCTTATACTGGTGTCCACCTATCAGCAACTGAGGCCCTTCAAGGGTTAACCAATTTTAATAATAAGTTTTAAACTTGTACAGAGTTCAAAGCAGTATCTGCCTATTTTTTACTGCTGCTCTTCAAAGGTTAAGCAGCTTTTTGCATGTTAAATTTTTAATGGAACTCACAAGGGGCTTTATAGGAGCAAGTACACAGACAACTGCAAATGTTGACATTTCTGTTAAATAGTCTTCGTCAGGACAATACAGTTATAATAATGACATGAACAATGAAATGAGTAAACCTCTTGATATGGTTATGCCCTCAAAGTGGTTACATCAGATGTTTACAGTAACATTTGTTATATAACTATAGGCACTTTCAAAACAAAGTTTGGCGGATCTCTGTTGTATCAAAGTTTGGCGGATAAATTATAAAATTACTACCTAGCATGGCCTTTCTCAACCATTTATTCCTGGAGGAACCCTCGAATTAATTTTCAGGTCTCAGGGGACCCTGTGTAAAATGACTATCTACAATGTTTGGTTTTTTTCAATCACAATCTCACAGGGAACCCCTAGAGAACTTTTGCCCTAGAGAACTTTTGCAGAACTCTATTTGAAAAACCCAGGCATCATTTATGGTCTGAAGATGTTACATGATTTTTTAAAATTAAATTTAAATTATATGGAGTTGATGGTCATTATTAAATGATCCATACATGACCATAACTCTATTGAAGATAGTTAGCAATATTTCATTTATAGGAGTTCAGAAAGCACAGATCATGCAGTTAAAATTACAACCAGGTCAAAGAAGAAAATATTTTGTTGATGAAGGCTGTTTAGTCATATCTTGTAGTTTATGTATTTGTGTACCTGTAAAGTCTATGTTTAATTCCATGTTGCAATTCTTGACAGTTTAGTGGATCTGCAAAAAAGACTGGCATGTATTGCATAATTTTGCATCCGTAGGCTCCATTTGATTCCTTCATGGCAAAAAACTTTGCACAATTATTGACCTACAAAAGACATGTATGTGCCTACTGAGTAATCCTGTTGCTAATCCTATCTAGCACTCAATAGTGCATAGTGAACTTTGATTTAGAATGGATTACAGTCATCATGCAGGGATTGACTAATACAGAATTTGAAGTATAAAATAAAAGTGGTGATAATTAATATACATTTTATTTTTAATACTCAGGCTGTGCGCACAGCAGCCATCACTGTGTTGAGCACTGTGTACATGTACATGGGGGCCAAGCTTCGTGTTTTCTTTGAAGATGAGAAACCAACCCTCTTACAGCAGATTGATGCAGAATTTGAAAAGGTAAAATAGAGTACATATCTTTCTTTTTTTTTTTTACCTTTTATTTTTTTTTTTTTACAAATTTTGAAAAGAAAGAATTTTTTTATAACAAGAAATAAACATTCATTAGGTAATGAAAAATCTCACGTTACAACTCAATTACTCAGGTGAAAGATCAGAAAGCTCCAGCACCAACCCGTTGTCTTTCTGCTGCTGTAGAACAGGATGATGAAGAAGAAGGTAGAGACGAAGGTCCATCAGAGGAGGGGGACATTCAGGATATGGTACCTCGTGTTGATATTAGGTTAGTGTGTGATTATATCTCTTTAGAAACATGCTACTAAGTGAGTATAAATTTCATTTCTGAAGATTATATTTAGTTAACTTCAGCATGTAAAATCATAATTATTAATCCCTGGATAGATTATTACAATTAATCAGTTTTAAAAAAGATATATGAATACCATCTGGGACAGTTTGATAGAATGTAATTAAAAATAGAAAATATATACTTTTTAAATCTTTGCTTTTACATTTTTAAGGAATGTGAGAGAGATTTCACCACCATCTGGCTACATAAATAAAAAAATTAATAAAATAAAAACTTAACAAGATATTCTTTTAATTTCTTAAACAAAGGGCAAGTTATATACCAAATTTGAAGGCTGTAGGTTGATAAATAGTTTTGTTTTTTCTTGGCATCTACATGATCTAGTAGTGTATTGCCTTAATATATAATGATAATATAATAGTGTGCTAAACACTACTTAACTAAAATGAATTTTATTTGTTGTGGAGAAATGAGAAAAATACTTAAATGATTTTTTATTCATTTTGATGAAATGAGAAAATGATGAAACAAAACAAAATGAAGTAAAAAAAACATTATTTGTATTTTCAGTGAAAAAATTACAGATGATCTTTTGACAATGATGGTGGATAAGAACTGGAAGGTTCGAAATGAGGGGCTGCAGAAGGTAACCGACATTTTGAAAGAAGCCAAGTTCATCACTGCTGACATTAGTGGACTTCCTGAAGCAATGAAAGCTCGACTGAGTGAATCTAACAAAAACCTGGTATGTTGTTCACAAGTTTTGAAAGATTTCATCCAGATATTTCATCAGCAATCCTATATCAAAGAGACCATTATCTGCTTTTATTCTTCATGATAAAAATATCACTAGCTGCTTTTAGTCTTCATGATAAAATATCACTAGCTGCTTTTATTCTTCATGATAAAATATCACTAGCTGCTTTTATTCTTCATGATAAAATATCACTAGCTGCTTTTATTCTTCATGATAAAATATCACTAGCTGCCTTTACTCTTCATGATAAATTATTGCTATTTGCCTTTATTGTAGTATACCAAATTTCATTAAAATATTCATTTTAGAAAATATTTTTTAAAACTTTCCATGCAGTGGTCTGGCCTTAAGTGAAACTTTTTCTCAGTAATTGAAGATTTGTACATACATGTACACGCGTGTGTACGTGTATGGCATATATATGCCACATTCACTACTGCTGTGCACTGGTAGCAATAAGAAATTATGACTGCCATATTACACATTGTTTTTCTTTAGCAATCAATGGCTATCGCTATCTGCTCTACATTGGCAACAGCCATGGGCCCACACTCCAAGCAGCATGTGCGTGTGATTGTGCCAGGGCTTATTGCTTGTCTTACTGACAGCAAGGTGAGAATTGCTTAAGTGTGCTTTGTAGATATGTAACTGGAATGGGTGTACATTACTTGTAGTGTAAATTATAAGAAAATAATAATAACGAAATAATAATAAAGACTTATCTTTATAAGCACTTTACAAAGTTTGGTTAGGGTGTGGTCATGGTTTGCTATATCGCTGGATGAAACCTGAAAAGTCTGTCTCTGATAATCTACACTGTTTTATTACTCAGGCAAGCTTGAATTATTATTTATTTCAACTTGTTTTCAAATACTGAAAGCAGCTTACTATGCAACCTCGTTAACCCCGACTCAGCTAAATCAAACTCGAAACAATCTCAACAATGTATAATTTTGCACTTTTATCTTGTTTGGAATGTTGTTTGTTGTTGTGCTGTTTTATCTTGTTTGGATTGCTGTTTGTTGTTGTGCTGTTTTATCTTGTTTGGATTGCTGTTTGTTGTTGTGCTGTTTTATCTTGTTTGGAATGCTGTTTGTTGTGGTGCTGAGTTGTTTATCCATCAGTGAAATATAATTTATTATGCATTATATTTGCTATTTACCAAGATGTTGGTTGTATATACTGTGGAGTTGCATCTTATCTGGGTATGGGTGGGGTGGGTGGCATGTTCTGATGTCAGCCCATAATGCAAAAACATATATAGTCAAAATTATGATAATGATTAGTACAGCGCCTATATGATGAATGATAGACAGCTCTCAGTAATTCCATCACCCATTTTTCCTTCAGTGTTGGAACAAATCCTTCTTTCTACAGCTGTATGTATAGACAGTAAGGGCCAATTAAATATGGACAATGTGTAACGGTATTCAGCACTAATCACTAGAGCTGCTATTACCATACAGAGTCCCTCTGGATTCTGCACCAGGTCAGAGCTGTTTTGACCATACTGAATTCCTCTTGCCTCTGTGCCATTCCTTGTAGTCTCTAAAGTCTGCTCCCTTCTATACTTTTAGCATATGCCTGTGTTTAGACCTGCTAAAACTGGACAAGGATATTTCCAAATTACCAGGGGGTGATTTTTTTTTGAAGCATAAGGTAGACTTAATACCTGCTAACACTTGACAAGGATATTTCCAAATTACCAGGGGCTGATTTCTTTGAAGTATAAGATAGACTTGATACCTGCTAACATCGACAAGAATATTTCAAAATTACCAGGGGCTGATTTCTTTGAAGAGCAATGTAGACCATAATTCACTGTACATGCTTTTATTTGTTCTCTTACTTTCAGTACAAATGAATACTTATCAAACTACACCTTACACCTGAATAACACTGTACACACTTAGACTTGTTCTCTTACTTTCAGTACAAATGAATACATACCAAACTTCACCTTACACCTGAATAACACAGTACACAGTGCTCTCTTACAGTACAAATGAACATATATCAAAGTACACTTTAGCACAGACACCTGAATAACACAATCAACCTTGATACTAGGCTTTACCAAACAGGAAATTAACTGCAGAATAGTAAGAAATATATAACAAAATTAGATGATAGACAAAAGTGATTACCGGATGCTGTTGAAAACTAATAGCTATGATGAAAGCCAACTCACCGTGAAAAACTGCGTAATGTACAGCCTAGTGAGCCCAGCATCTAAAAAATAGCAAGAATTGGCACTGAATACATCATCTTAGGGATGGACCACTCTCATTGCTGTTTTTCATCTTTTTATTCTAAGGGGAACATGGATCTCCCATGATACTAGTAAATGTTGGTATGTTCAGTAGTTGAAGTTATCTGCTTGTATGATTAAAAATTAGAATTTTACTCATCCCTTTGCTTTGTGGTATTAATTTGTGGTATTCATAAGATAAGACCAGTTTTTGGTTTCCACAAGATACATTTTAAATTCTTGTGTTCACCTCAATGTAAGCAATATGGTTTAAACATTATTTGAAAAATATTCTTCCATACCAAACCAAAAGGTATGTTGATTGCAATTGTATACCTTACTGTATCAAGCAGTGACTTTTCACTCATTTCACAAATAAAAGAAATTGCACACTATCATAAATTTAATGTATTTTGTTTGTGCGTGAAATTTTTCCTTCTCAGAATTTAATAACCATTGCCAAAGATAGGAACTTTATCTCACAGTTGTCGTAATTTACAAGTATAAAATATATATATAATAACTGGCACTGTTAAGCATCTTAAGCAAAAATTAATCGTGCTCACACTGAAGTGCAATTATGTGTATTTTTTGCATTGTTCCACATTCTAAATAAATTGTAACACAAAGTGTTCAACAGGCATGTTGGACTAAAAAGGATAAAGTCTTGGTTGAAAATATTTCTATGCAGCCACAGATAAGAGCTGCTGTCATTGCTGCCCTCAACGTGTGGGCTGAGCAGACAACTCTGGCACCCTTTGTCGAATGCGAGGCACTGGCTGATGGACTGAAGACTGAAAACCCAAATCTCCGAACCGAGGTGAGATATGACATAGTAAATAAATCAAAAGAAAAAAAGAAAAGAATTTTTTTTTTTGCTTTGCAGTTTGTTGACAGATATAATTCAGAAGCAGATTTATCTATGTTTATGATTTAAAAAAAAATCTTATACATGAATATTAAAAATAAATGTTCACTAGTGAGTCATTTAAAAGTTTTCAATATGAAAATATATATCTTATCCTGGTAGTTTTGTTTTAATTTTGTTTTATACCTTATCCTAATAGTTATTTTAATTTGTTTTGTTTGTATTTTTTAATATATCTTATCCTGGCAGTTATTTTATTTTGTTTTGTTATCTTATCCAAGTAGTAGTTTTGTATTGTTTTAATATATCTTATCCTGGTGCTTGTTTAGTTTTGTTTTAATACATCATATCCCGATATTTGTTTTGTTTTAATTTGGAAGTTAATGAAATCAATTTTGAAGATGTAATTGAAATAAAGCTTTATAATTGTCAGCTGTTGAGCTAAGTATATCCTGATGTAAATTCATTGTAGTTGCTTGGATGGCTGGCAGAAAAGCTGCCATCACACAAAATGCTGCCACCAGAGCTGCGAGACTGTGTGCCATACTTGCTGGCATGCCTAGAAGATCGAAATGCTGATGTACGTAAAAAGGCACAAGATGCCATTGTACCATTTATGATCCATGTTGGCTACAGCAATTTTCAAAAGGCTGTTGGTAAGATCAAGGTTAGTGAAACTGTAAATGTGAAGAGCTTAAAAAATATTTTTCTATTAATGGGTGTGTTGTGCTTGCATTCTTGAGTGAGAGAGCAAGTGAGATATTGTCTTACTGCTTGACAGTTTCTGTCTTGATATATATATTGCCAGTTTTGATGCAAAATTAAGAAATAGTATCCCCTGTTTTATCCATTTATAAATGCGACCAAATTTCACATTTTGTTCCTTAGTGAAGAACAAACATGTATCCATGTTTCTTTCTTTGTGCTTACTAGTGTTTGAGAGAGTAAGTTATGTTATTGTTTTAATTTTTGTTATTGTTTTTAATACATCTTTAACAAGATTATTATTATTACATAATTGGTGGAAAATGTAAGAAATTTGTTTTTATTTGCTTTTTTTAAGTTTGGAAGCCAAAATGATGCTACATGTATTATCATAATTTATACCAGAATAGTGTATTTAATCTTGTTCACTTGTTTGTTATAAAGGACTGGTTTTCTGTTCACATTGCAGCCAGCCTCTAAAGACCAGATTATGCCATTATTAGAAAAGGCTAAGGGAGAATTGCCTGTAAAAGCCCCACCACCAACTAAAAAGGAAGCCACAACAAAACAGCCTGTCGTTCAGCAGCGACCTCCATCCTTTGTGGCTGATGATGAAGATGAAGTAGACAGCAGGCCAGCTAATAAATTGGACATCCGGAACGATAAGGGGGATTCAAAAACAAAAGCTGCAAATAAGGCCAAACCAAAGGTTTGTTATCGAGTTTGACTGAGTTAATCCTGATGAGCCTTTCTTTCCTTGATATAAAGAAATGTGGTTTGTGGGCACGCAGTGTGTAAGTAAGCTGCTTGTTTGTTATTTATGTGTCAAAGTGGACTGACTATTGTTTTATAGCTGTTTAGATTTGTCATTTAAGTTTAACATTCTTTCAATCAAGTGACCACACAAAAGAGTCTTACCGTAAATCATATGTCCATGCCAACTATTCTTATCAACCTGGGCAAGTTCAAGGAACCTAAGGAGGTATATCATATTAAGTGCAAGCAAGCCAGAATTCAGAAGTTCAACTCGAAGCATAAACTTCTCACATAGAGTCCTAGTCTCTGTTGACATGTAGACCCTTTGTAGAGTTCAAAAGTTCATGCTGCTTGTTTTTCAAGACAGATTTTATAGCAATAATGCTGTCTAGGATTTGTTCTGTTGATGCAAAAAGATTTGTTTCACTGTCTTTTCTGAATTTGTTTTTTGTATAGTGGATATCAATATGGGTTTATTTTTTTAAATTTAATATGTGATACTTAATTGTTGTTTTAAATACCTAAATACTATTCATAATTCCTAATTATTCTGTTTAAATTTAAGAAAAATAACATTATATTTCATTAGAAACAAGTTGTCTCACCTATAAATGTGTGATTGCTAGATACAGTCATGTTAAAGTACGTATTTGAAGTATGACAGTAAAAGATACATTAATCAAGTTTTAAAGCAAACTTGAATCAATATTCCACTTTGAATCAGCAGTGATGATTTATTCATTTTTCCCTCCCCACCCACAGAATTCAGTGTGACTGTTTTGGTGACCTTTCTTTACACATTTTCATTTTTGTTACTTGCTTAAAACTATTTGACCAGAACCTGTTGTTTATGTGCCATTGGGTTTGTTTATTAGGAAGTTTTATCAAGAGACATCCTGGTTTAATTGTTTTTGAATGTTGTGTACTCTGTAGTTCTGTTTATGAAGTCTCATTTGTATTTGTCACATTAATGACTGCTGCTTCATTTTATCTTTGACCCCCCCCCAGTGTACATCTTTTTTTTAGTTTGAATTCTTTACATCATTCTTAGAGCAGATTACTTAAGATTAACTTAGGGTTTACCACTGTCCACTCTATTGTCACATTTTATACTTGTCACTCTTAAGGTGGCCCAAGCTGCCAGCACTAAGAAAAAGGAAGATGATGACGTTGGACCAGTGATGACTTTAACAATACCAAAGGATCAGCGCATTAAAGATGAAAAAGCCATGAAGGTTAGTGTACTGTTAATTTGGAACAGTAGAGATAAATGCTTTAACACCACCATCATATGAGGAGCCTGCTTACTGTCATGGAACACAATGCAAATCTTTTCTTTTTTTTCTGATATAGAAAGTCACTAGCAATAGGCATTTTTTTATTTGCAAGATTTTACATACTTATATCAAATGCATTAATTTTACAATGGAGTGTTAATCTGTTGGGCCAGATTACTGACTGGAATTTAATGGATTATCAAGTAATGGATTCTTTACACTGTAATGGTGATTGTTATGACTCTGGAATTTAATGAATTATCAAGGAATGGATTCTTTGCACTAAAATTAAGCTGGTGTTTATTATGATGTTAATCCATCTGTATCAGGAAACGTTTAAAGGATGTTTGGGTGACAGGCAAAATATTTCTGACTTTCCTGAAATGTCTCTTATCTCCCCTGTTAGAGGCATTTTGTTGCATTCATTAGCTAGATCATGCTAAAAAGGTACATGATTGAAGGTATTCGTTTGAACATAATTATTGTATTACTAAAGAGAAGACATTTATTGTATTTAGATTTTGAAATGGAACATTATTAGTTAGTATGTCCTGATGCATTATTTGTAATTGTGCCAGGTCCTGAAGTGGAACTTTATCGAGATTCGGGCAGAATACGTAGAACAGCTCCGTGGACAGATGGAAAAAAATTTCAGCCCACCTTTTATGGCACAGCTGTTCCACGTTGATTTCAAGTTCCACATCAAGGCTATTGAGCAGCTTATTGTCGTATGTACCAAGTTCTGATTTTTATTTTATTATTTTAAATATAACTTTTCATGTTTTAACGTACAGCACTGTTTTTCTTTTAAGAACTTCAAGATAACACTTTCACTCAAAAAATTTTCATCAAAACAATTGTAGATGATAAACTGGGTTCTTTTGGAGAGTTGGGAGTTTCACATTCTCTAATTTTGTAGTTCTATGATAATCATTTGTTGTTTTTTTTTGTATTCTCTGGTTTTCTAGCTCTTTGATAATCATTAGAGTTTTTGTATTCTCTGGTTTTCTAGCCCTGTGATAATCTTTAAGGTTTTTGTATTACTGATTTTCTAGCCCTGTGATAATCGTTAAGGTTTTTGCAGTCTCCGGTTTTCTGAACTAATTTTTCTTAACTCTTGGTTTGTAATTCTGTTAAAAGTGTGGCTGCCATAATAACCCATAATACTCTTTAATAATACAAGGACCACTGTCTCAAACGTTTTGTTTAATGTGATAAGTCTTTTAAATATGTTCCTATTGAAGTTAGTCATTTATATTATTTTGTTCAATATTCTGTCATTCCACTTCAATCTTTGTCCACATTTTATCCGAATTTTTTCATTCTATCATGATGAAATCTTTGTCCACATTTTTATGTATTCTGTCATTCCATCATTAAAAAAAGAGAGAGAGAGTTTATCAACATTTTATGAGTTCTGGTCATTCTACCCTAATAAAATGTTTATGTTATAGTGCATTGAAACAATGGAGGCTGAGACTCTGGGAAATTTAGACCTAATTTTGAAATGGTGCACAATGCGCTTTTTCGACACCAATCCTTCTATGCTTAACAAAGCCATGGACTATCTCCAACAACTGTTTGCACACTTGGCCGACATCGACTATCACCTCACTGACCTGGATGCATCTTATTTCATCCCATACTTGGTCTTAAAAGTATGTTTGTTTTGCATTTTATTAATTCATTTCTTTTCCCACCACTTTGTCAACATTTCATGCAAGAATGTCATGCTTTTGAAACATCTTTTGCCTCTGACAGGTTGGGGAGTCCAAAGACAATGTGAGACGTGATGTGAGAAACATTTTCAAGTTGATCTGTAAAGTATATCCTGCCAGCAAGATGTTTTCTTTCCTTTTGGAAGGTCTCAAGTGCAAGGTAGCCAAGCAACGGGCAGGTTGGTGTCAATCTTGTTGTTTATTTGTTTTTCTTAATTTGGACCCAGTCTTTTGTTTCCATAACAGTTGTCTAAGATTTATTGTATTTCATAAAAAGAAAGAAATGCAATTTTTTCATAGCATAAAAAAATCTCAGATAATTCAATGCATCTGTTTTGCCTGTGAACTGAATGTTGTTGAAAGATAAACAGTTTGTTAAACATTGAAGAACGTTTTTGTTTGTATTTTGTACAGAATGCCTTGAGGAACTTGGCTGCCTTATTGAGACATATGGCATCAATATCTGTCAACCATCACCAGCCCAAGCCATTAAAACCATAGCTGTCCAGATCGGTGACAGGGATAATGGTGTGCGCAATGCAGCTCTTAATACCATCGTGATTGCATACACAATTCTTGGAGAAGGAGTCTACAAATTTATTGGAAATGTAAATGTCTAATTCATCTGTACATTAATTTGATCTGTCCATCTATCAGATTGCTTTCACTTTTCATCAGTCTCCACATGAACAACTTGGGGGTTTCCAGTTTAAGGGTTTCACAGAATATAACACAAATCAGTAGAGTTGTAAATTTTAATAGTCTTGTTGTTTGCTTAATTATTTATTTATTTAATTTAAATGAATCAAGTGTTGAAATTTATTTTAAAAGTTGGAAACATTGAAGTTAAATCTTTTCCCATTAAACAACCAGATGAATGTATAGAGGATGCTGCTGCAGCTATGGCAGACTTAGATGCCAGGGCTGGAAAGTAAAGCCCCCCCCCCCCCCAAAAAAAAAAAAAAAAAAAAAAGGAAAGCCAAAACAAATAAGTAGTGTGTTCTTATAGTATTGTGCTCTTGGTATCATAATGTCATCATTTCTTCGATACAGTTAGATGTCATTCTACACTTCAAGATAAGGTATATTTTTATCTCACATTTGCTTTCAGTACGGATGACTTACAGAGTGTCTTGATCTGCAGCACCTTTTTGCATAGTAGATATTAATTGCAAGAATATGCAATTATATGTTTTGTAAATGCTGGTTTGTTTTGAGAGAAAATTGCACAGTAATTCATAGCTCCTCAACTAGCTATAGTAATAAGCAAGGCAGTACACAACAGGTGTGGAAATGAAGGACACTAACACAAACAAATAAAACATTTGGTCTGTTCAGAATTAATCGCATTCCTTACATTATCTTGAGGAAAGGCTGTAAGAGAGTGATAGTCCTATCAATGAGGAGTTTGATTCATTGTACTACGGTGATTTTGACAGCAATCATTCCTAGTCTTCAGGTGAGAACGATAACATCAGGAGGCTCTTTTCATAACATTTGAAGGCTCTTTTCATATCATTTGGAGAGTCTTGCCATAACATTTGAAGGCTCTCTTCATAGCATTAGGAGACTTGCCATAGCATTAGGAGAGTCTTGCCATAGCATTAGGAGAGTCTTGCCATAACATTAGGAGACTCTTCGAACGATAACATCAGGAGGCTCTTTTCATAACATTTGAAGGCTCTTTTCATATCATTTGGAGAGTCTTGCCATAACATTTGAAGGCTCTCTTCATAGCATTAGGAGACTTGCCATAGCATTAGGAGAGTCTTGCCATAGCATTAGGAGAGTCTTGCCATAACATTAGGAGACTCTTGCCATAGCATTAGCTTGTAATTAATACATTCCTTCCTCATTCCCTGTTTGCCATTATTGTTGTAAAGCTCCAACCCCGTAAATTGGATTCAGAAAAATTTCTAATAATTAAAACACAGTAAAATCCTTATTTTGAAAATTTCTGTCATAGTGAAGAAAAGATAAAATAACAGTCATGGAAAGCTTGTCTCCCTTGCAAATTGAAAAAAGAAACTACTTGCTTACATGATTAACCAAGACTAATTTTAAGATTCATAGTTCAAGTCATTGACTTGAGATATGATCAGAATGCAGAATGCAATCACTGTTGTCCATTCTTGTGCAATAACTGTGTTGCACTTATGTAAGTTACACTAACAATAAAATGATGCATCTTAATATAAGATTTAAAAAATTATTGTATGTTTTATATAGTAAGTTGAGAATAATCATGAATTCTTCTTGGTTGGTAATTTGTATATAGTGATCCAGTGATGTTTTGAAAGAAGCATATGAATTTAGTGGCAAATTTTCCCACATTAGATCTGTTTTTGCCTGTCACATCATGCATTGAAATGAATGCCTTCTTTCATAAACCAAGGCCAACATTTATCACAACTCATTGATTAGCAAACACTGGCATGTTTGCAGCTGAAGGAAAAGGACCAGAGCCTATTGGACGAGCGTATCAAGCGCAGCATGAAAAGTAAACCTGCAACGAAGCCAGCTCCGGTAGAAGAAAGACCCCGCAGTGTTCCTGTATTGCAAGCACCACCAGCCAAACCCTTACAGTAAATGACTTATTTGCTCATTGCTTTATTGTGTTAAATTTCACCAGCAGCAAAACCAGCTCCAATAAGGCAAAACAAAAAACAAAAAAAAAAAACTGCAGCAGTTTTTCTCAACCAAGTTTCCCTGAGAAGGTGCTTCTGAGTTCCTTGAGAAATTGTGATTGAAAAATAATAAGCATCATAGATATGGTAATATTTATGCAGATACCTGAAAATTATTTTAAAATGTTCCTCCAGTGTGAAAAGGTTTGAGGAAGGCTGCTAACAGTGTTCGTGTATTGCCAGCTCCACAGGCAAAATCCTTACAGCGAGTTGGTTATTCATATTACTCATTGCTTTATTGTTTTAAACTTCATAGCAAATTTCTTGAATCCCTTTGCCGAAGTAGTTTTAACTTGGTGTGAAACAAGACTAATGATCTGATTGTGAGCACATAAGCAAGACCCACTTTTCAATTACTGATGACGTAGACTTGATTTTGACTTAAGCATTCAGATCCTTCACCAATTATACATCATTGGTGAAATGTGATGACCTGTTCATTCACCAGTTATTTATCTGAAAGTAGAAGGATCTGTTTATTCACCAATTTTTACATCATTAGTGAACATGATCTGATCTTTGCATTCACCAGTTTTAAATCATTAGTGAACATGGCTTGGCCTGTGCTTTCACCAGTTATACATCATTAGTGAACATCACTTGCTTTCTGTAATTCACTAGTTATACACCCTTAGTAAACTTGATTTATGTATTCACCACTTATACTTTATTAGTGAATACAACCTGACTTGACTGTGCATTCATCTTTTCTGACATTTTGTACTGTTTTAACATTGTTATTTAACCATATTTGAATCCTGTTCAAACACTGACTATTGTAATTGATTTTGTATTCTAAGGCATTTTGAATTTTCATGTTGCGTTGGTTTTTAATTTAATCAATACTAAGGTTTTTCTCTCATCTCCTCTGCCACTTGGATTTAAATTTTATCATACTCAGTGCTTGCATTTTGTACAAAATCCAGATTTTAAAAATATAACTTGCATAAAAAGAAAAGATGGACACTTGGGTTGTATTATTGTTTTAATTATGAAAGCAATTATATAGCTTCAAGATTTGATCTGCTAAATAAGTTTGGTGACTAGAGACATACAATTTAAATGTTTACACAACTTCTGTGCATTTGGTTTTACTTAGTTTTGTTAATTGTGAAAGCTTCAAACAATTATCCTTTGAGCACTTGTGGTGATTGGGGTACACATTTTAATTGTTTAAATGGACTCAGATTTTTTGCTTCAGTGACAGGTTTTATGATTTTTTTTTAATTGTGAAAGCAGTTATTCATCCTCTAAATAGTTTGGTGATCTAGATATGCAATACAACTGTACACTTCAATTTACAATTTAAATGTTTGCAGTTGACTCAGGCAGTACAGATTCTTTAAATTTAATGTTGGATGTGGGCTTCTCAAAGTGTGGGTACCCTTTGTGAAAGATTCCATAGTCTTCCATGTTTTGCAGTTCCCTTTTTTAAAAATATATTATGCCTTTATAAAAGTGTCGAAGAAATAGCTTTAGTTTTTAGAGCTAATTCTTCAGAGCCTGTTATTGCTCTTACTGTTTTCTGCTCAGTAATTAAGATAACTTGTTTGAAATATCTCTGAACAGGCCCACTCTTCAGCGACCAAGCACATCATTTACAAAATCTTCCTCCGGCACACTCCTTAAGGAGTTTGCACTTGATGTAGATGTAGATGTCAGTGATCATTTAAGTATGCCAAAATTAATCCAACATGATCTGGATGAGATGTATGAGCCTATCAAGCTTCCCAAGATAAGGTGAGATAATTCATGTTTCACTTTTCCATTACCATCAGTTCCTGTTTGTCAAGACAGAATGAGAAGTTGCATGAAAACAGTTGTTGTTGTTGTAGGGATAACTTTGCTGAACTAGCCATTTTTATTTATTATGTCTGTATTTTGTTGTTTGTAGAGCACGACCGCCATCCCCAATGAAACATCTTACATCATCGGATGCTGCTGCTACTGTTGGCTATGTCATTGCTCAGGTCGCTAGCCCCGACATTAGCACCAGTGTTCAGGCACTTGCCCAGGTTAGTATATAAAGTCTGTCCAGACACAGAGATTAATTATTACTGCCCATGTATACTAGCAAACAAACCATATTCTCATCATTGATGCAGATAAAGCAACCAATAGATACAGAATGAAAATAGGCCAAGAGAACATACTCTCTCCTCCCCCTACCAACTCCCCCTAACCCTAGAGTGAAAGCATCTCAGTCACTTAATTCAGTAAGTTGGACGTTTGTGAGTGGTAATTTTATTGGTTAACAGTTTTATGAGTGAGCCTAACAGGCAGTGTATAATTTTCCAATAGATTGATGAAGTTCTGAAGGAAGAGCAGAGAGCAGAAGCCCTGGCAGGCCACGTTGATAAGCTTTTGCTGATGCTGTCAATGCAATTTCGCATGGCCCATTCCACTTACATGAGTGAGCCGAAGGTACCACGAGATGAAGTCGTCAGACTGTACAGATGTCTTCTTAGTACACTGCTTCAAGTTAGTGTTTTATTTTGCATTTTTAAAAAGTGTTTGTAATGGATGTATGAATTATTGCCCCTTGCATTTTCAAATGAATGTACTAATTTTGCTCTTTTTATTTATTTATGTATATGAATTACTGTCCTTGTAATTAAAATATTTTATTATTATTATAACATGGTACTACTATCATTTTCAAATGAAAGTAATTCACACAGAAAGAATATTTAGTGTTTTCACTAAACTGCTAGAGGTCATTGAGCTTTCAAACATTGAAATTTTTCAGGTTTTTAATAGTTCTGGATAAATTAACTGTTCTGAGATAAGTGGGTAACAAAGAATTCTTGATTGTTTTTTTTTTTCCAATATAATTTTGAAAAGACAGAACTTTAAATATAGATTTAAATATAAAATTAATATAACAGAGAGAACTGTTTGCTGTTCTTTTTCTTATGTTTGAAGTTGGGTGGGAAAGAAACACTTTCCATCATGATGTACTATTGCTGCCACAATTTCTTTTAATCTTTCTTCATTCTTTGCCCTCATATTGGGAACATAAATTCCTGTCAGTCATAAAAGAACATATTCAGCCATCAGCACAAATTTTGGGGGGAGGTTTTTCAATGTTGCTAATGAAAGTGAAAAGCATATGAAAGGGATATATTCTCTCATCCTCCCAGATTATCTGAGGGTTTGGTGTTTTTTTTGCACCTACTGTAACTAAAAGCATACGAAAGGAATATATTCTCTCATCCTCCCAGATTATCTGAGGGTTTGGTGTTTTTTTTGCACCTACTGTAACTAAAAGCATACAAAAGGAATATATTCTCTCATCCTCCCAGATTATCTGAGGGTTTGGTGGTTTTTTTGCACCTACTGTAACTAAAAGCATACTCTACACTTAGGGATCTGCGAGGCTTCGATATTCGATTCAAAAACGAATCACAAGAAGTATTCGATTCGGAAATTTTTCAAATCGAATGGCTCACTAAATATAAAATATCATACTAGTTGTTCAGCAGGCCTATATGCAGGAGTCAACTTAACGCAGTATTCTAGGTCGTTCGTTTGTCTGGTGGGCTGAGTCATTAGCAGATCATGTCTACCGCTAGTATGGTTATTAAAATTATTTTCTCCTTATTCAGCTATGTTAACATTAGACTGCATGAACTTGCAAGTAAAGTTTTTATGTTGATGATGTGTACTTTGCTATAGATTATTAAGCCTATCTGTCAGATTGCATCTGTAACGTCAGCTGAACCTGCAGTACACAAACTTATCCAGATTGTATCCTACAGGAAAGCATCACTCACCAATTCAATATTCAATTCAAATTCGAACCTTAACAGCTGATTCAACTCGTGATTCGATTAAAGCGAAAATTTGTGATGTGCAGGGCCCTATCTACACTGTTAGGTAATCATCTTTAGCTCATATTATGCAAAGTGGACTTTTTCTGTATATTAGTATGTTCACTGTTCTTATAATTTTATTTTCATGATATATTGTTCTGACAAGAGTTCACATAGTAGGATAATCTTTCTTAACTTTTGCTACTTGTCTTTTCTGTCTGTAGATTTTCCAGTTGAACTGTTTAGGTCGGAAGGTGTCAAAAGACGTACTCCGTGATTTGATGACAAGCTTGGTAACAGTGCTGCTTGATGACCGTCTGATGGAAGTGGAGGATGGGCCGCAAGTTGTGCGCTCCGTAAATCTCACTGTTGTGAAGATAGTGGAGCGGGCTGACAGTACCAATATCATGGGGTATGTTCGTATGGTCTGTATCATGCACACTAACATACTTTAACATACCTACATAACGGAGTAAGTTGTTGCTGCACTTCTTATGCCACGTCATTGCACATAATTACTAGCGTAACATATAAATAATGCCAGACATTTTGTAATGAGATTGATAATGTACTTATTTTCTCTTAGCAATTTCTCTTATTACTAATGCATAAAGAAGTTTGAGCTTAGTTCTTAGCAATATAAATTTGTTACAGCACTTTGCAGATGTCTTCAAAAAGCCTGAAGTAGAGTACCATAAATTCTGGCTTGAAGCAATAAGAACTTTGGATACAATTAAGATAGATCATCATATTCCAATTCTAGAAAGAGGCCTCTTCAAAGAATCATAGGCATTTTGAATTTGGTTTTTCAATTGGTTCATTCAAACGTTTTTCTACAGCTAAGTTTTTTTCTTTACATACAGATAAAAGATGACTGCCAATCAACTGATGCAGTGTTTATAGATTTCACAAAACAAAGATGACTTAGTTGTGAGTAGTGAGACATGCCTGCATATTGACACTTGTCTGTAGACAGTGTTTTTTTAATGTGTTTCAGGGCGCTTATATGTCTATTGCAGGACTGTGTGAGTAGTGAAACATGTCTACATATTAACAGTTGTCTGTTATAAGTTTTTTTGAATGTGTTTCAGGGCGCTTATACGTCTACTGCAGGACTGTGTAGGTAGTGAGACATGTTCTGTAAAGTTCTTGGAAATTGTTATGAAAGTAAGTAGCTTTTAATAAAAACAGTGGAATGTGAATCAGAATATACAGAATACAAATATACAGAATGTATTCCCTCCATTACCTGTTCATCTACACTTAAACGTACAACTATAATCACAATATATACCATCTACTTTTTGCTGTAAGTTTAAGAAAACAATAGAGTTTGAGACAAGAGTAATTTAACACTGCCTTTTGAAAAGGCCATTTGACAGGAGTAAATTGTGATGAATATTAGTGGTGTCTTTGAGTCACATGATCTAAACCAACCAACAGTTGTACAGATGATATAGATTTCCTGTCTTTTGTTATTCCCATATATATTTGCGTAAAGCTGATAATTGATATAGACATTCTGTTGTTAAGGCTGTCTATTGTTATCCCATATATATATTTATGTAAAGCTGATATAGGCTTTCTATTGTTATCCCATATACATTTATGTAAAGCTGATATAGTATCTGTCTTTTTCATTCACTTTTGCAACCATGTTTACTTACAGCTGATAGTTACATTCCCACATACATTTACAGTTGATTTAGGCTTTCTGTCTTTTGTCAGTTACATTCCCATGTACATTTACAGTTGATTTAGGCTTTCTGTCTTTTGTCAGTTACATTCTCATATACATTTACTGCATTTGATTTCTTCCTAAAACTGATGACTGTTTCTTTTTTAGTTTTCGTTATGTTCAGATTTAGAGAGTTGATTTTATAGCAAATGGAGAATCTGAACTTTCAGTACTTTATTATGAGCCTGGCTGAACAACATGTAATTTGTGACCATCAATTCTTTGGGTATATTAAAAGCCTGGCTGAACAACATGTAATTTGTGACCATCAATTATTTGGGTATATTAAAAACCTGGCTGAACAACGTGTAATTTGTGACCATCATTTGTTTGGGTATATTATGAGCCTGGTTGAACAACATGTAATTTGTGACCATCATTTGTTTGGATTTACTATGAGCCTGGTTGAACAATGTGTAATTTGTGACCATCAATTCTTTGGATGTATTATGCAGTATCAAACATTCTTTCAGCAATTTGTAAATGTTGCAGTGCCTGTGGAAGATGGTGCGCATGTTGCCAAATATCACCAATGACCTCAACATAGACCGCATCCTTCTAGATGCTCACATATTCATGCGGGCATTTCCTTCACACACCTGGAAGGACAGGCGCAATGACCAACCCCTCCGTACTATTAAGACCATCTTACATTCCCTGGCTAAACAAAAAGGCAATAAAGTAAGTAAGACCTTTTAAAACATGTATATTTATCACCCCATATGAGACTCTTGTAAACACTTGTACTTATCTCCCCATATGTGACCCTTCTAATCATTGGTACTTATCGTCTGATGTATGACCCTTGTGAAATGCTACTCTTATGTCTTCATGTGGCACCCTTGTCAACGCTACTTAATCTCCCCATGTAACCTGTGACACCTCTATGCACCCTTCACTTGTTCTGGTTATTATTTATTAATTAACAACATAGAATTAATTATAAGTGATCTATAATCGTAATTTATAGCTATTAATAATTCTCTCACAAGACTAATATGTCTCTCATTTGACAGATTATAAGGGTGTTGTAAAACTCTATACTTTACACAGTAATAAAATAGACATTTTACTGTTGCATAATATTTTGCAGGTGGAAACTTCTTACTAAAGGAGTAATAAAACCCCATCTTTTATTTATATTTAATGAGCTCCCATCCACTCACTGTTACTCCAGCATAAGGCTTTAATATATGTGCAAGAAGGTTAATAAATTTAACAAGAAGTTTATTTAATCAACAATCATATAAACAACATATGAATATAATCAAAAGAGTGTTGACATTTACATCACTTCACAACAGTGATTAAACATTAGACACTCATTCAGTTTATCTTAGGAGAGACATCAGCAGTCAAATTAACATATTTATATAATCAAGTTCATAGATATAATTCATCATAGAAATTAGAGTTGAGTTTTAGAGAGATAATTATAGTCAGTGTACATAACCTTTCAATGATGGCAGCTGTCACTGGCATGTGGTTACAATTACACAGTTTGCAACAAGTCCCTTTCTTTCTTATTAGATGATGTTCCAACATATCCCTTCTAGGCACATTACACAACTGTTCCAGAATCTTCGATGCACTCACAAAGCATACTGTTGGGAATTGTCGAGAATTTTGTATGCGCTATCAAACACATCAGGAGGAGTGGTCCTGAATGTTTGTTGCACTACTCAAGCCACACCATGTTCAAAATAATCAAAGTGAATTCTCGAAAACAAACTCAAGCCTCCATTTTTGCTGAATTGGCTCTCAAATGGAATTCACAGGAATCAACCTACAGCAACACATTTACTGATAAGTTTGACGACAGCGCTGGATACACACACCAACATAATCCAGTAGAGTACAGTAATCACTGCAGTCTGAAGTGGGTACAAAATTACAATACAATAAAAGGCACACTCTTTTCTGCAAAAGTCAAATTAAGACGGCGCTAAATTTCAGGCATATTTCATCTCTAAGACTCCTTTATGCACATTCTCAAATTACACATTTTGCAATGATATTTGATAGCCTGATAAATGCACAGTATAAGAAATATAGCACCAATCAAAATTCACAAGTATAATGTACAATATAATCAAATTAGTGAACATAGAAATAATGGTTCAATTATATAAGCATTCTCCTATTCAAATCATAGATCAATAGCAAACGTGTATGACATATTTCTAAGCCCATTTTTTCTTTATCAGTCAGTTAATTGCCATAAGTAACAATCGTCTTTATGACTGGACTTGAGTTACTTCAAAATCAAAGTGATTAGAATATAGAACTTTCTTCTAAAAAATAACTTTTGGTCCATCCCAATTGGATGTTGTTATGAACAAGTGTGAGACTCTTGATCAGAAAAACTACTCTTCTGCTTAGAACTGATTTGAATTGCATCAGCAAGTTCTAGCATATTCTCCACTTGAGTTGTTTACTCCAACTCTGACACTTAACAAACATATCATCATAAGCAGTGCCCAAGGACGGGTCATGTTAACACTGGCAACAAATATATAATGATTAAATTTAGAAATAGGGATAGGCAAATTTACTCTGCCACATAACCATTTGTTCTTATTTTCTGATAAATGACCCCTGTAATGATTAGTATTTGTCGCCTATTGTATGACCCTTGTAATCATTATTGTTTATCGTCCACTCTATGACCCTTGTAATCATTATTGTTTATCGTCAAATCTATGACCCTTGTAATCATTATTGTTTATTGTCCACTCTATGACCCTTGTGATGAGTAGTGCTTATCTATCCAATGTATGACCCTTGTGATCAGTAGTGCTTGTCTGTCTGATGTATGACCCTTGTGATCAGTAGTACTTATCTATCCGATGTATGACCCTTGTGATCAGTAGTGCTTGTCTGTCTGATGTATGACCCTTGTGAATAGGTCACAAATTGTTAGTCCCACTGGTTTGATAGATGCCAATAATATGTCAAGATTCTAAACCATGTTATATTTGTACAGATTCTAAGTCACATTAGCTTGACATGCCATAAATATATGTCACAGATTCTAAGCCATACTGGTTTGATAGATGCAAATGAGAACTCAGAAGTGGAGGCATATCTGCACAAAATACTCAAAGATGGTGTGACTACCAACAATGCTCGCAATGAAGAGGTATCAGCTGAAAGCACAAAGGTAATTTTAAAAAATTTTCCTAAATATACCTTAAAATGCATTCTTATACAAATGGATTCTTGTAGACATACACTCTTACACAAATTTTTATACATATACCTTTTACTCATATGAAGTCTTACAAAAAATTAATTCTTATGCACATACATTCTGTGGTGGAGTAAATTTGCCTATCCCTATTTCTAGACTTAATTGTATATAAATTGTCAAAGTGACCCATCCTTGGCCGCTCCTTATGATGGTACTTTTGTAAGTGTCAAAGTTGGAGTAAACAACTCGAGTTGAGAATATGCTAGAAATTGCTGATGCAGTCCAAACCAGTTCCAACTGATGAGTAGTTTTTTAATTATCCAATAGTTAATATTTATGTGAACGAAACCATCCAGTGGGCTTAAATCAAAAGTTTGCCTCCTATAGAGAATTCTATTGTCTAATCATTTGAATTTGGTGTAGCAAGAAGTCTGATCATGAAAGGCGACCATTAGCTTAATGGTGATTTAACTGACTGATTGAGAGAGAATGGACTTAAGAAATATTTCGTGCATTTTTACTATTGATATGTTATTCTTGCATTTTATGTAGAGATGTATTATGTGAGTAGACTATTATTTCTACAAATTGTGAACTATGATGCACATGTGTCGTATGCTAAACACTTAATATTGTTTCTAGTGAACCTGTTCATAAACTATTATACTGTATTTATTATGCTGTGTGCATATATCGGGCTAATAAATACTGTTGCGGGAAACTAAGTTGAGACTTGAATGTAAGGAAGAATGGAGTTAAAAATGAATAAACTTTAAACTTAGCATTCATTCCCTGCTTTTATTTTGTTTTACCTGAATCTCCTGGTTTACTGATTATAAACCCCTACGACCGTGGTAGAGGCTAGAAGTATCTATCACAGTGTGTAAGTGTAAGGGATACACTGCATTCCATTGATGTATGGTGGCAAGGTATGCTGTCTACATCAAGCAATTTCTGGTACAAGGAAGTTACTGGAATGCTACAATTGTTGTTTTGCTTGAGGGAGCTAATACGGCAATGGAGCACACAGCTAATCAGTGCTCTACAATGTCAGAAAGGAAACAGTTGGAATTGACATTAATAATGTAAACAATAAGCTTGTGGCTCTGTTTTAAAGCACATGAAAGACTACTGTGACTTCGTCTCTATAAGTTTTCATAGAAACTATTACCGCTTATCTAAAAAAAACTCCATTTCTATTTTCTGATAAGAAATATCCTGTGATTTGTATTGACACTAATCTATTGAATTGTGTTTTAGGATATAAGACTGTATATTAAAATTATTCGAACATGGTATATGTATTTTACTCACATGCCATGTTTCACATATGTATTTTATTCACATGTAGTTTATTCACATTCACTGTTTCACATATTATTTTACTCGTGTGCCATGTATTGCATATGTATTTTACTTGCATGCCATGTTTCACATATGTAATTTACTCACATGTCATGCATGTTTCATGTATGTATTTTTACTCATATGCTGTTTCATTCATGTATTTTACTCACATGTATATTTCACTCATGTGCATTTTACTTGCATACTTTGTATTTTAGTCATATGTATTGTTTCACACATTTTACTCACATGCATTTGTTTCACATGTATTTTACTCATAAGATTTACTTACCTGTATTGTTTCACACATTGCATTTTGTTTCACTTACATACATTATTTGTTTCACACATTGCATTTTGTTTCACTTACATACATTATTTGTTTCACACGTTTTTTACTCATAAGATTTACTTACCTGCATTGTTCACACATTGCACTTTACATTTTACTCACATTGTTTCGCATGCTTTTACCCATATGTATTTTTCACAAACATTCATACACAAATGCATTCTTACTCACAAAATCTTACACAAATGCATTCTTACTCACAAAATCTTACATATGTGCATTCTTACTCACTGACATTCTAATACAACTGCATCTTCAACTTGCAGGTTCTGTCTTAATTGAATTAATAGGCAAACAGTTTGCTAAATGTCAGCCTGTACTGTTATGTGGGTGTTTGTGTCTGTTATATGTCTGTACTAATACTTTACTTTAGCATTAGAGTCTAAGTGAAAATTTCTTCTCGTACGTTTATGGCTTTGCATGTTATAATTTTTTTTCTTTTTGGCAGGGTTCAATTGCCAAGTCCAAGCGCCTTTCAAAGAGCACACATGATATGCTTGTGGAGATTTTCAAAAAGA
The DNA here is from genome assembly GCA_028829895.1 of Sinotaia quadrata. NCBI lineage: Eukaryota > Metazoa > Mollusca > Gastropoda > Architaenioglossa > Viviparidae > Sinotaia > Sinotaia quadrata. The sequence goes on from CM054184.1 coordinate 11,915,507, forward strand.
TTGGTTCCAAAGAAAACACAAAAGAGGTAAGTTGCTCGACTGTTTTTGTTGGTTTTTTTTTTTTTTTTTTTTTTTTTTTTTTTTTAGATATTTGTGCAAGGCTCATTTGATGATAATAAAGTTCTAAATAAAGTCTCTGATCATTCATAATGATTGATTATTACAAATGAGAAAAGGTTATATAATCATATCTGTATTCGAAAAAGAGATTATTTGCTCAAATTTGCATCTAGTTCATTGTGAGTGAAAAAAGATTAACATTCATACATAGTGCAGTGATGGCATCTGGTTAAACTGAACAGGAACATGAGTCATTGGTCCTGTTAAAAAATTAATAGCACAAATAACAGAATGCTAGCGCTGTCAGGATTTAGTAGCAAGAAAGTAGTTGTACACAAATGGGAGCAGTTTGAAGACAATAAAATGCAGTGTGGAGACAAATATAAAAAGCACTATGGAGACAATAAAATGCAGTGTAAAGACAACAAAATGCAGTGTGGAGACAAATATAAAAAGCACTATGGAGACAATAAAATGCAGTGTAGACAAAGAAAAAGAATAATTGAGACAAATAAAAAAGAAAAGCACAGTTGAGACAATAAAATGCAGGGTGGAGAGACTACAAGCATAAACAAACGCATGAGAACAAGTGTTTTGCAGCAACAAACCGTCTTTCCCTTTGTCAGAACTTTGTGATGAATAAATTACACATTTTCTGAAGTTCACTTGTCGCTAAATTTCCTTATCCCACTTTCTTATTCAGCCTTGCCCTACATTAATGTTCTTAACTTTATTTTCACTCTTGAAGATTTGGACCTGAAGTGAATCTGGATAATTAATATATAGACAGTCAATATATCTGGTAAATCCTGGTCATTAAAAGAAAAATATATATCATATAAAATATTCTTAGAGACCCTTTGTTCCACGGGGAATCCAAGGAGATAAGTCAAGTAAGTCAAATATTTTCTGAAAAGAAATACAAGTAAAAGTCTAATCTTTGAACAAAATCTCTTCTGTTTTAAACAATAAATCAAGTTCCCTCTCTCCTAAATAAAATGTAAATAATTTTGTCTCCTAATGTTACTTCCTTCCCCCTCTCTCCTAAATAAAATGTTAATAATTTTGTCTCCTAATGTTACTTCCTTCTCCCTCTCCTAAATAAAATGTAAATAATTTTCTCTCCTAATGTAAAGCAAGATTTTAGTAATGAATGAGTAGTCTCTCTTGTTGACTAGTTAGTTGTCTTAAGTACGGTGAGAGTGGGGGGGGAAGTATTGAAATGCATTTCTGCAGAACAACCCAAATTCCACTTTTACACTTTACAGATAAAACATACATTTCAGTGAAGTTGTCTGTATTTCTAAGCCTAATTATACATTTGTGTGAGTTTTGAAAGTTTAAAAAAAAATAATTTCACAATAATTCAAGGATTGAAACCGTATAAAATTTACTGGTCTCTCATAGTTATGACTAATTGTCTGTCTGGGGTTTCTGTTGTTTTTATCATAGGGGCTGAATGATTTATATGATTTTAAGAAGAAATATCCTGATGCTGATCTAGAACCCTTCTTAAAAAAGTCTTCTCAGTTCTTCCAGAACTACATTGAACGTGGATTGAAAAGCATCGAGCAAGAGAGAGAAGGCAAAAAATCAGAAGGATATGGTCAGTTGTCTGCCCTTAATTCTTTTACTTTTCACAATGTCTTACCTGTATGTGATTATTTTATCTGTATACCTGATAGCCATGAATTTCATTTGTCTCATTATTGTGACCCATTTTCCTTTATCATAGCATTTTAACATATACAGGTGATAATTACCGTGACAAAACACCAATACCGGTTTTTAAGCAAAACTTAAAACTGATGTATGAATCATACACATACTTAGCAATGATAAAGTTGACAAAGTTTAAATGTTAATTAGAGTTATTTGGATAAATAAGAACTTCATTTCAATAAAACTGCCATTCATCCTTAAAGTAGGAAATTATTATAGTTGACAAAGTTTAAATGTTAATTAGGGTTACTTGGATAAATAAGAACTTCATTTCAATAAAACTGCCATTCAGCATTACAGTAGGAAATTATTATAGTTTCAGATGTAATTGTGAAACCCTTATCTGAAACGGTGTCTAATGGAGAGGCACTAGGGGCAGACTACTACATGCAAAGACTGAACATGATCAGGGCGCAGTGTGGTCTTGACAACATCGAGGTTTGGCCGTCATTTTATTTGGTGTTGTTGCTTTATCCTATACATGTTGAGCAGTTTTTCTGTTGTATTTACAGAATGTAAAAGACTTTTATTTGTAATTGATATTAAATCCAAGAGAGAGTGGGTTTTGTCTTTAACTCTGCCAAATGAAAGTTTGTGTGAATTTGTATGTGAGTTGAGTGTATCTTCTGCAAGGTTGTTGCTGGTTACTTGAAGTTGTCATTTTGCTATGGCTATGCTCTGAATGAAATTGTATACTTGTTAGCATTTAATTGTTTCTAGCTTAGAGCATAAAGATTCTCTGTGTAAATTAGATTTTCCTTTATAGTTACCAAATGAATATACCTAAGTAGACATATTAGTTTGTAATGCATACAAGCAAGAGTCTGTAGAAGTCCATATAACCTCCCAGGGGGAGGTAAACTATTTATAAAGAGCTTACCCAGTAAAATGTCCTTTGGAGTATTGTCCCTTTAGTATCCCATATCATGTACCATTGAAAAAGAGCAAGGAGTATATTAGGATCTGTAGGTATGTCCATCTGCTAAATGTTCAGGGAACTTACTTTATATAGAAAGATTTCCTTATTTCACATGAAACCAAATGAGCACGCCTTAAAAAAGAGAAAATGGTGGTATCTATATGTCGGATTAAATTATAGTATGTATTTTTTTACAAAGCGCATCTGAAAGAAAGAACATTCACGGAAGACAGTGGCAGATTGGAAAACAGATACTGCACTGACAGGTTCAAGGCCAAAAAGCATACGTCTTATAAAATCTTTAAGATGTAGATGTCTTCCATCCTATTTGGCAATCAGAATCAAATTGTTTACTGACTTGTCTGGGCTTCTTAAGAATTTTTATAATCAGCAATGGATGGAGAGAAAGCATATGCCACTATGTTGTGTCCAGTGTTTATACAATGTGACACACTTACGGTTTATAATACGCAATAGTTCCATTTCATCAGAGAGGGGGTGGCTTATCTGGAAAAAAAACTTTCTCCTGCTAATTTCAGTCATCCAGACATGTTTCTAACTGAATGCATAGCATAGGGCCTGTCTAAATGTCCCTATTGACTGTCCCCAATTCTGTTTCTTTGAGAAATCAGAAAGAATTGTGTAAGATTAAATCTACTGTTCATTTAAGGTTATTGCAAAGACCCCTACTCTTGTGACACTCTGAAAACAGTCAGGCATGTTGCTTTCAGAGTAGAAAAACAGTTCTTGTATCATCTAACCAATGTAAGGGGTAAAAATAAAGCTTTATTTTACCTGTAAGTCAGTCAGAGGATCGATAGGGGCAGAAAGGACAGAAACAACCAACACACACACACACACACAACTCCAACAAGGGGAGAAAGCTAACACGTTTAAACTTAGAAATGCACATACTTGTCTGGACAAAACATCATCCTATGCTGAACAAAAATTGGGGCTGAAAAGATTTTATTCACAGTGCCTATTATTTATCTTCGCCTGGAACCTGTAGACTGTGGCCTATATTTCCTTAAGTATACTTGTACGAGTTGCATCATTTGGGGGGGGGGGGGGGGGGGATAGCTTTCAGGAACTAACAGATATCATTTTTATCTGCAAACAATGTTTGTGCAGTTGCGGGCAGAGAAGGCTTCAGATGCATCAAAATCATCACTTTCGTCTTCAGAAACAGACTTGGACAACATAGGTGGGACCACCGAATCTGTGGTGAGTGATTAACACTGATTTATCTTCCTTGGTCAATTTTTTTTATGGCTGCGATTTCTGTTGCCTTGAGTTCAAGGTTACTAAATTCTACAAATAAATGTGCCATATAGATTTCGTCTTGGTATCTAATGTCTGATGTTAAGAGTTGGGCATTTGTGTGCACTTTTATCATTCTGTTGAACTGTGTGAATTTGCCTTTGTGCCTGACTTTGTGCTAGACTTAGGATAACAGAATGGCTCTATCATGTGCTTACTTGTGTTATCTTTGTGCTAGGCTTTGTGAAGAGATTTACCATATGCATACATGTTAAATCTTTATGCTAGACTTTGTGAAGGCAATAGAATCGTTCTGATCACATGCTTATGTTGTTGTTTTTTTATTTTAAATTTTCTTATTTCAAACCTTTGGAAATTTTTTCCACAAGTCATGAGTTCATGTGGCCAATAAACACACGCACACAACCAAACACCCACACACAACCAACCATCCACACACCCACCACCCTATAATTATTTAAAAGTCACATATCACTACTTGGTAATATTTTAGTCAAATACAGTGACTGTCATTTCTCTCTATAGTATAAGCATAATTAGAGGCCAGTAAAGTGAGAAGAACATAATCGTCCTACTACATTTATACATCCTGTTATAGGAAAATAACTATTGAATTGTCTTGATAAATTATCAAATGGACTACTGTTAAGTTGTAGTCAGATACAAATGTTTCACCTTCCACTGTATTATATTCCTCCTCAATGGTTCACTTGATCTTAGAAGTATAATTCTTAAACTATAATTTGAGAAAAATATAATGATCACACTAATTTACAAGTTTCTTTGCAGAAAAAAGAACTATTTAAAGTACTGTGATACATTAATTAATAATCATTTCTTCGTCAGTTTTAGTCAAATACTGAAAGCCACTTTTCTGAACAATGCAGTATAATTTTCCTCAGCACCAATTAATGACTGATAAATTTTAAGCGAACATATTCCATATACTGTTTATTAAATGGAGGCTTAATAGATCATTTCTACTTTATTAGAAATAAAAAGTTAGAGTGTATGTATAGTTGTTATCAGAAGTCATTTTTCTAAACTAAAATTTTGACACCTATCTTCACTTGTACTGATGTGACTCATATAAAACTGTCATACACCAAAGTTTGCATATTCCATACAGATCTAACTAACTATAAATAAATCTGTAGAAAAAAGAAATTGTTTATTCCATTCAGATGCCTGACTCCCATTAGTCCCAACGAATGTGTTTGTCGTATGCAGAACCACATTTTTCTCCATCTTTTATCTTCATTTAAAACTGAAAATTGTTTCCTTTACCAAGTCTCCCTAAACCACATTTGAAATAAAAATGTTTTTCACAAGAATCTTGTAAAGTTTTATTTAACACTGGTATAGAGAGAGGTTAGGCAGTCCTCGACTTGTGGGTTGTTTCTAGGGGATGTTTACAGTGTATGTGCAGTGAAAGTTAAATGTTAACCACTCTTATACATTAAATTGTGCCAGCTTTTTCATCATGCATATTTGTGTATGTATCTCGTGACTTTTTGACTGTATCCCCCACCTTTAAGTTCACTCCTGCATTTGCTTTGTTCATGCTTGCGGCAATAAAGTTCATAGTACTTGGAGGGCAGCTAAGGGCTTACAAGTACTTAAAGGCATTACACACAGGATAATGTAAACATATAGTAGGAGAACACACGTCAATCCAGCATCGACAAGTGATTCCCCCCAACCCCTTTGGCCCATATTATCAATTAAATATGTATACACAAAATTGAATAAACACCTGAGCATTGCCCACATGATTCCAAAAAATTATTACAATTTGACTTGCTGCTTTTTTTTCTGTCTTGCACATGTCTAGTCTGACATCAGAGTTCCCAGAAGTAGCTTCCAGGAAGCCTCCTCTATTGGTCCAGCCTCGTCTTCAGTAGACATCTCTGAGCTCAGAAAGCGACTTGAGAGAATAAAGAAAATGACTACAACATAACTCTTGTCAGAATACAGGCATCAGCAAAGGGTGAATGGATCGGGTGCGAGTTTGAAGGGACATTTTAGGTTAAGCTTGTATGTTTTAGATTGGGACTTGAAGTTTAATTTATTTATTTGCAGGTGAGAATGTAAGCACTTCATAATTTATTGCATATGGAGTCATTTACTTTGCATTTGTGCACACAAAACCAAGGGAAATAAATCTGTGGTCATGGCAATCATCAAATTGTCTGACTTGGGTTTGAAAAATAGAAGCTTACATTCATAGCTAGATGAGTTTAGGGATCTGTTTCACAGTTTTGAATGAAAGTATCTTCTATACAACAATTTATTTTTCAATTGCATATACAGATGAAATTATTTTTTTTTTTTTTAACTCAGTAAGATTTTTTAAAAAGACCATTTAATGTTTCTCTTGGTGCTGTAATATGTATAAAACTGATTTTGGGCTTCTGATAAAAGTATTACCACTAGTAACTAAGCTGGCATTTTCTTTCATTACTTAGAAAATGAGTGGATTTTAATTGTGTACATACATGAAAATATTTGTTGTAATATAAATTATGAGTCTTTAATTTTTTACCACTGTCTGACCTTCCTAACTCAGTATTTGGTCTTAGAGAACTGTCTTCTATCTGTAAATAAATTCTTTCCCTTTATGTGTGATTATCTACTACCTTTCTCATTATTCCTATTCAGCTAATGAATTTTTGATTGAAACTAGTAGTAGATAATTCATGGCATGTTCGTTTGTAGGGATAAACATTTCTTCCTTTTTATGTTTGAATATTTTGTCATGCAAATCCATGTCTCGTTTATATTTTAAAAGTTTGTTTCACTTTATTCAGCCATGTGCAATTATTCAAATGTTTCTAGTGTATAGACAACTGAGTTGCAGATGCACCCTGTTTTATCATTGAAAATTACTTTAAGTTGTCCATAAAAATATCTATGCAATATGTACTCATTTGTCGTTACAGTAAATTAATTGGATAAGTCAACTCAAGCACCTACAATGGCCGCACAATGTGCAGCGACATCACACACACTTCGTTACAAAGAATGATATTCATTGTTCCATTGCACATTATATGGTAAATGAATATAATTCTTTCTTTTAAAATAGGAATTGCTAACTGCAGTTAATTAAAAAAAAAAAAAGGTTTTAAGGACTCTATTTTCGGATCACTCATTAATTGAAGACATAGCACAATTTTGTATTTGTTTTTAATTTGCTATTTCCTGTTAGTCATTATTTACTCTTTCCTAAATCTGATGCAGTTATATTCACACTTTACAACCATTATATTTTAACACTCTACGTCTGCTCAATCAAACAAGTTTCTATATTAACAAATAAGCAGTGGTTGTAGAGTATTTTTGCTGGAGAAGAGGGGGTGGTGGTAGTGAGGTTTTGAAGTCATTTGCCAGTAATTAGAGATGCTCATCTGGGTTGTGGACTCGTCTTTTGCACACTAAAACATGAAACAGTTTTCCAATACAGCAACAGCACAGGTAAATTTGCATCACATCTACTTTTTCCTCATCCATTACAGCAAAGTATAAATACCTCATATTTTATCATGAAATCTCAGCTGTCTTTTTTAACTAGAAAAAGTAATAAAAAAAAATGTATTTAAAAAAAATTTTGTCCGATTGTATAGCAAATCTGAAAAACTAACCCTGTACTCAAAGGCATTATTAAAAAAAAATCCCTTGGTTTCTCTATGACAGGGGTGCACAAACCTTGGCCCGAGACAGGGCTCTCTGCGGCCCCTGGAGGACTTATTTCATTATTTGTGTTGTGTTTTTTTTACTGAGCCATTCATGTGCAATCCACACACTATCAATTGGAAATTTAAAAGTTTGTGCACCCCTGCTCTATGACTTGTAGACTATATTGCTTCTAAGTACCATAAACCTAGCATTGCTACTTTGCATGACAACAAATACATCAGATTGTTATTAATATTTTAACATGAAATGGAAGCAAAATTCAGACAAGAAATTAATGGTGCAAAATTATGAATGATTGAGGGCAAGATCCAGTTAGATTTGTACATTGTTGTCTCAGATTGAGGAATTTAGGTTGTTTGTCCAGCATTTATCTGCATTAGAAAAAGAGGTCAGTCACTTTCATTTGTTTTAAGTGGGTTTTTTTCCTTACCTTTCCTGTGATCATCAACCAAATTCCCATAACTGTCATGAGGAACAAATCTGTGAGTTGGATTTTTTACAGATCTGAGCTGATTAAGACACAAGATCATTTTAGCATTTAGGAGATGTTATATCTAAATCACAGTTTTAATAACCTGTGTATTACCTCTCTTTTGGAAATTCATTATTTAAATCTAACTAATTTCAAGTCATAAAAACACATCTGTATGTAGTTTTGTCTTGTTCTTTGTTACAATTAATTTTGCCTTTGATGTATGTTCTGTACAAGTTTGAGTTCTTAGTATTTCACAGTGATCTTCACTATTTGTTGACAGCAAATGCACTTGCTCTTTTTCCAGTACTGTAACACCACAAATGCTTCATTTCAAACAATGCACATGTGGAGAATGCAAACACACACATTTTTACTGGTGAAAACCAGATCTGAAGACTTCTAGGCAAGAGTCCCAGAAGGCCAAGGGTACCTAATGTATGCTTAAAGAGTCTCAACAATTACTGTTGGAAAATTATTAAACATCTCATTTTTCTTTTGTAACATATTTGTAGCCAAACATTCAAATAAATATTTGTATATATATATATATGTATTGTAATGGAAATTGATCCAAGCATTACAGCCCTTTTTCCCCCAACTCATTCCATGTCTTTTAGCTCAGCATTTTTTAATTTTATTAGGCAGATAATTTTGCCATGGTAAAAGGCGATGTTTAAAACCATAAATGCAAAAAAATTCACAGGACCTGCAAAACTTTTCATTTCTGTTGTGTGAAAAACAATTTGAAAAGATATGAAACTGTTTGTCATGTGTGTCAAAAAGGGACACAGACAAGGTCTATAGGTTGAGTGCTCCTTTTTCAAACATTTGCCTAGGACAGAGATGCTTTCAGCATTGTTGTCAACGTTACAGGTACATGTACACAAACTGAAACACTAAGTACACTCACTCCTTGGAAAACAAATGTCACTTATACAACAAGCATTTATATGCGATTGTTTTTAAATGGTGAAAATGAAAAATTTTAACACAATCGTATGTCTGCACGACACATCTGTCACAAGTCAAGGCAATCTTTTATTGAATTGCAATACTGTATCTGTGACTGTTGTCAGTGCATTTTTATTTTATGTTTATTTGGGATATAACTGATATAACTCTTCAAATTTTAAACAACTTCCTTAATGCCATTTTGTGCCTTTTTTTTTTTTTAAGTTTTAGTTTAAACGCTTCATTGAACCTGATTACTTTGTATTTCTTAAGCAGTCTGGTTTTCATCTCCTTGGAAGTGTTGACAATGTGTTTAATTTTTGCAAGTATGATAATTTTTTTTTTTTAATCTTAAAAAAAACCAGAAATAGTCCAAAAGACAAATGGGAACAAAATTGCCTCGCTGCACTTTTCTATGGTTGAGCCACTGAAGGAAAAGAAAACCTGCTCTCTAATGTACAAACCATGTACCTGTATTTATAGAAATGTTAAATTTGTTGCTACTAAGTTTAGTCTCTGTCTCATTTCTTTTGTGAATGCTTATTGGTTTGTGTGAGTCTACAAGCAAACTCATAATAAAAGAGTTAAACATTACGGGTAAATGTTTTCTTTTTAATATCACAAAGTTTGGGAAGAGAGAAAAGGGCAACTAAAGTATGAATGAAAACAGATTAACATCTCTACATGTATTTATATGCTGGTCACTAAAATTTATTTTATTTTAAACTTACATCTTTTATAATTTCTTTCTAAATTATTTTTAAAGTTTTGGTTTGTTTTTTATAAGCAGTGTTAATTGGTCTCTGCTTCAAAAATGAATATGAAATTTCCAGTTTCTCTTATAAAATTATTGGTTTTATTTTGAATTTTACAACTCAAAACTGGCTGAATTTTAATGACAACTGAGCATAGGCAAGTATTTTCAGAAAAATGATTAAAACTCAGATAATTTGTTTAATTGGGTCTTTGACTGTGTCTACTATTTTGTGTTTCTTACCCGTGCATGCACACATATATACACCCTTAATCCAGCTTTCTGTTGACTTCCCTTATATCACATTACAGTTCCACAAAAATGATGATAGAAATAAAAATTATTATTATGAATTAACATTTCAATTCACCTTCCTTGGAATTTATCAATGTGTGCTATCCTCCTAGGAGTTGATGGTTCTCAATACTATTCAGAATATGTCCACAATGTAAAAAATTAATTTAAATGAATTTGATTCTTCTAACTTTCCAGTGGTATCGGTTGAAGATCACTCAAAGGTTTTTTCAGGCCAAGTGAAAATGAACCCAAGCTACTCGAGCAAGAGGCTGCTGTCTCTCTCTTTTGTTTTTGATTTTTTGGGGGAATGATAACAACTTGTGACTATCAACCGATTTTGTTGCCTGGCACAAGATGTAACACTGTGAGAAGGTTGAAGATGATGAAAGACAGAGTGCAGTTGAAAAAAAAGTTCTAGAGTGGTGATGTAAGGAATCTGTTACCTTATTACCATATTTAAAGGCAACCTCTGAGCTATAGGGGTTTCCAACCAACCTCCCAACCCCACCCACCCCCATGAGAAGCTTACTTAAAATAGTACAACTTGACTATATGAGTTCATTTTCTGTTGAACTATTATTTTATTATTATTTACACTTATTAATAGTCATGCAGTTGTCCTGAACAAATTTCAAATTAAAAATGCAACAGAAACAAAAAAAAATCCAAATCCAGAAGACTTAAGCCTGAATTGAAGGCCCTGCTTTGGTAGCAATGAGGTTCGAACTGGTCCCAGTAAACCCAGTGGCTCCCTGTAAAATGAGAAATAAAAAAAATAAATAATTTCAACATGGTCAACATAGCAACAAAAGTTACAATTTAAATAAATTTTTGTTAAAAATCCAAACAAATATAGTTACAAGTGACACCAGAAATTATTAATGTGTGTAATTTAAATAATAACTGGTAAAGTATTCTTGTAGTTGTGTGCATTTTCTATACTGGAATGTTAACAAAAAAAGAGAGCAAAAATATAATTAATCATACAGCAAGTAAAACCAAAATAAAAACTAAACTCACCCTCTGGAGCAAAATAATATCTTTGTCTGTAACTTTTTTGCCACAGGTAGGATCTACCATATCTTTCTTGATGATTTTCTCCACACACTCCATCGTAACCACATTACCACTGCACACATATATTTGCTGATAATCATACTTTTACATCATAATAATTCTACAGAGAAATCCACTGATAGTATGTAAGTTACATTACCTCTGCATACAAACCTGATAATGTCAATCATAAACCAAAGCAAACAAATCACTCTAAAATCATCCTAAGTAAACAAATGACACTCGATGCAAAGGTGTCGACAATCAAAGCAAATTGTATTTGATATATCAGTGATAATAAGCATTACTAAAAAGCTAATCCTATTGCCTCTGCATACAGAGGTGATAATGATTATCATTATAAAGCAAAGCACATCACTTGATAATAAACCCCTCAAACAAAGTAAGCACATCAACTCTGTGTACAGAAGTGCCAAGTAATGTGCTTTTTTTAACAGTGTAACCATTAAAACAAACAAAAAATCTTTTAATACAAGGAGGGGAGTAAAGATGAGAGAATTCTGCACTTCCATAAATAAATCACAACTGCACGTTAAAAAATAAAGTTTTAATCCTAAAATTAATTTTACAATGCACAAGGCCAGAGTCGTAACAAAGCATGCGAAGCGCCCCAAAAATTAATTTTAGGCGACCTCGAGTCAAATTTATGCGCAGTCACACTTCCTATGTATTATAAATAGAACAAAGAGACTTCTCACTCAAGGTGACGCTTATGTGCACCTCCAATCATTAAAAATACCATGCAGTCATGTGTTAATAGGGAACGAAGTAGTCCGATACTGGATCAAAGAGTTGACCCCCCACAAGTAGTCATTTTATGCTTAAAAATCTATAATCACGAGTTCAAACAGCAAAAAAAACTCTTGGATTATTGAAAAATAATGATTAATAAAGTTATTTTAAAGTAATCCCACAAGTGATTTTTTTAATTTAAATTTCCGACTACAAATGGCTGTAGCGCAAATGAGCCGGGTTTTCCCAGACAGCATTACATATGACTAAAAATTTTCCTAACTCAAAAAGCTAACTAAATGGCTTATAAACATTAATATAATCATAGTCGCAAGAGAGAATCCCTATTGAACAATGTCAAACTTCAAGCTCTTGAATGATCTTTCCAGTTAATTCATCTGCCCCATTTCTTCAATACATTTAATTTATTCAAAGTAACATTGTCATTACATCAAGAACCACATACACTATATACTTATTTGCATGGCCAAAATAAAAACTAAGCTCTGCAGGTACCACCAGTATTAACCCACTTTAAACAGGGTATACATTAACTGCCATAGTTATCTTTAGTAAAACTAAGCTCTGCAGATACAACCAGTATCGTTAAACTGGGTATACATTAACTGCCATAGTTATCTTTAGTAAAAACTATATATATTTTAAAACATAATTTAAACTCATATACTGTATGATTATATTTAAATTATGTTTATTTTACATAGAGTTTTACTTATTTATTTTTAAAAATCAAGTTTTAATATAACATATGCAACACGAAGAAAAATCTTATATTTTTCTTCCATTATTTTTTAAATCATTTTCTCCAGAATCTGTAAAAATCAGCATTAAATATCATGTCCCAAGCATTAAATGTCACGTTACAGGCAATACTGTAATGTCCCAAGCATTAAATGTCATGTCCCGAGCAATACATATTGTGTCCCAAGCATTAAATGTCATGTCACAGGCAATAAATGTCATGTCCCGAGCAATACATATTGTGTCCCAAGCATTAAATGTCATGTCCCAAGCATTAAAGCAGCTTGGTGGGAAGGATGGATTCCTGTTACCAATTATATGACTGTTTGTATTACGGAGACATGGATTAGTACTGACTTGAGTACTAAAACAAAAAGACGTGAATTAAAAAAAATATCAATCAACACTTCTGCTGATGCAACCACACACAAACATTTCACTTACGAAGTTCTGAGAACAGCGCAAGGAATGGAATTTCCAAGAACATCGTTGGTTACTGCACACACATAGCGAGCCTGCAAGTGAAAAGTGATTCCTTATAAAACCTTAAACTTTTGAACAATGGCAGAAAAATACATTAAACAGATCCATTTCAATGCCAGAATATCTTAACATTTTTCTACTCCCTTGTCCGTGCTTTCATCAGTAGTCTATTCAAAATCTAAACTTAATTTGTTGATTACACCCTCCAATTAGAAATACACATATATTTTTGGCAATAAAGAACTTAAGCTGTGGTGCTGGCTATCTGTCTTATATGAGCCCAGATTAATCACTAGATATTGAAGTACAAAAAGATATAAATCTGAAAAGGGAGATAACAAAATCTAATACTAGAATCTTTAAAAGGTGGAATAATGCAGTTAAAAGCAGTATATCAAAACCATTAAGGACAAGATCAGAGTTTTCAAATTCAATACCGATTTTGCAATGAGAGATGTTTTGTCATCTCGGTCCTGAATGTGTGTGAACTTGACATCAATCAGATCTTTTAGCTTCAACACTTGGCCACTCATAGGACATCGCACTTTTTCATCCTATTCAAACATAATGTTATTGACATAATATTTTTCACCAAGAATAAATGAATTACCGAACGCTAATCAATACAATTTTGTAAATGATATTGTATTTTTCATCCCGATTCAATGAAATACACATTCTGACAAATATATCACTGTATACACAAAAGATCATTTTAATAAACTAAAGATGAGAGCAGTGTTAATTTGTGATTTGTTTACATATATTAAATATTATTTTCGCCCTTATGAAAACAACGTTATTTTAAAGAATGCTCACAGGTTTTTCTAATTTAGTTGGGGCTGCTTTTGGAGTAAGGCTGGGAATCCAAAAACTAGGTATAATCTGTTTTTGCCCATCTTTTACATTTGATGTCGAGTCTCTCTCTCCAACAGCAGCAGCTTTGTCTTCATCTACACAGACACATTATTGTTGATAAATCCAGCTTTATCTTCATCATCTACACAAACACACATATCGTTAATAAATCCAGCTTTATCTTCATCTACACAGACATGCATAATAAACCCAGCTTTATCTTCATCTACACATCATTAATAAATCCAGCTTTATCTTCATCTACAGACACATATCGTTAATAAATCCAGCTTTGTCTTTATGGTGGAGTAAATTTGTCTATCCCTATTTCTAAACTTAACTGTTAAATAAATTGTCAAAGTGACACGATCTTGGGCACTCCTTGTGATGATAATTTTGTAAGTGTCAGAGTTGGAGTAAATACTAGAGAACTGCTGATGTAATGAACACCAGTTCCAACTGGACGAGTAGTTTTTATTATCCAATGGTTAAGATTTATGAGACCAGCCAATGGACTGTGATCAAGTTTACATGCTATAGAGAATTCTATTGTCTGATCACTTGAATTTGGTGGCAGGAAGTCCGGTCATGAAAGGGGGCTATTAGCTTAATGGTGAGTTAACTGACAGAGAGAATGGACTTAGAAGTATTTCGTGCTTTTTCGCTATTGATATGTTATACTTGTGTTTTACGTAGTGATGTATTATGTGATAGACTATTATTTCTACAAACTGTGAACTATGATGCTTATATGTGGTATGCTAAAATTAGTTTTTAAAAAACACAAGGCCAGAGTTCATTTCTACAAATACACTCATTAATAAATCCAGCTTTTTCTTCATCTACATTGACATACTCATCATTAATAAACCTAAACAGCTTTGTCTTCATGTACACATAGTAATTATTAAATATTTGACAATCAACAACTATATCTTCATCTACACATATTAATTATTAATAATTTTATGTCAATCAACTGTAACTTCATCTACACATAGTAATTATTAATAATTTTATGAGAATCAACTATATAAATGTATTCACTATAGAAATCCACATTCAACTGAAAGCAGTTTTATCATCTCTGCTATTATGAAAACAAGCCAAAGCATACATCTTCACCTCAACAAATACATTTATCTAGGAATAAATTCATGCCGTTTTATCTTCATCTTTACAAAAACAAAACATCAACATGAAAGATTTAAAAAAAAACAATCAGAATAACTGAGAACTCATTAAGGGGACAAAAAAAGAAAAATTTGGCAAGGGTTTTTAAAAAAAAAAAAAAACTGCTACAAGCCATTCAAATGGAAATGTATAAATTTAAACTTTAAAGAGAAAATAAATCTTGTCCATCCATACTAAGGCCTAATTTATTGGGAAAAACTGCTTGACCACAAATAAAGTGGCCTCATCTATTAAGAAAGGAGTCCTGTTTCCTGGTCAGAAACATGGGAAAGATAACCCCCATCTCAGTGAAGACCAGCTCTGAAAAGATACTCAGAGGACCCAATAAAACAACAAAAGGAGACTTTCCAAAAGAGATAATTTAAGTATTGTTTGACACACAAGTGAGGTTGAATGTTTTTAAATGCTGCAGATCACCAACCATGTTTGCTGCCAATTGGATTGGTCTCTAGCTGAACAAACTTGCTTGTTTGCTTTGCCACTTCTGCCTTGGCCAGGTCTTGCTGCTCTGCCTGAAAAGTAATATGTTGCACAACAATGAGAAGTGGAATGCAATACTGTAATACCTTGAAAAACAAATGAAAAGTGGAATGCAATACTGTAATACCTTGAAAAACAAATGAAAAGTGGAATGCAATACTGTAATATCTTGAAAATCAATGAGAACATTTAATGCACTACAGTAATACCATGAAAAATTATGTCAATGTGTAATGCACTACAAAGAGAACAATACACTAATAGTAATACGTTGAAATATACCTTGAAATAAAGAGAATTTTTATGCACTACAGTAATAACTTCAACAACAACAAAAAAAGAAAAAAAAGAAAGACAATGTTTAATATAGTATTTTTAACATGCAATGTTTTTACAAGTTTCACATGCATCATGCAATTTAATTTTTTCATAGTTCAGATAATAAACACTATTTGTTCATAGTTCAGATGGTTAAAGTGTCAATAACTTTAATTTAGTCAAGAGATAATAAACACTATTTGTACATATTTATGCTGCTAGTGCTACTCTCAACTCTGAGTCAAAGATCAAGATGCAGCCAAGTGTGAAAGTTTACTTGGTGTGCTCTACCTTTCAAGTCTCATAAGACAATCAAACTGCAAGTATTAAAAGAACTTTTTTACCTGATGGTGAATGTTTCTTATGACTACAACTATTATTTAATATTTTATATCCACACGCTTTATTATTTGCAAAGTGTACATATTTTCATCTTTCAAAAACACATCTCTTATTTATAGAGTTCTTTTGGGATATGACATGCAATTCATAAATTTGCAATAAACCAAGTTTTCTGACATGCATCTCTTGCATAATGCAATATATTCTCTACAGTGATGTAAGAAATGTAAAAATTGAAATACAATATGATAATTTGTGTTAAACGCTTTATATTCAGGACAGGTGAGTCTGACTGAAAGCACACACCTGCAAAGATAGAGACTTGTCTGAACATAAGCAAAAAGCAAAATAAATTAAAAATCTGTTTATTTCCAGACACTACTTAAAGTACTTAAAGAGCTTTCCTACTAAAATACAAGCTAATAAAAATACGAGTGGGCAGAAATAAATGAACAAGTGATATCCAACAGGTTCGGCAGAGGTATCTCACCTTTAATGTGACACTATTAATTTTGATGACTGATATACTACATTCAGGACAGTGAATGACTTAGGACGTTAGGTAATCACATTATATGCTTGACATCATTGATGTCATTAAACATTTAATTAACAATCCTGATTTATACATTTAATTAACAATCCTGATTTTTACATTTAATTAACAAGTCCTGATTGCTCACATGTTAGACATTGCAAACTACTGCTGTTCAAAATAAACTACTTCTACTTCCTTACAGTGTAAACCAGCACTGGAAGTTGAATAAATGAACCGTGTAAATGTGGATTAAAAAAGAACATTTTTTATTTCCCCTGAAAAAAACTCATTCAGTGATTTTTTTTTTTTAAACGATACATAAATGTATATGCACTTATACAGCGAAAACCTGCAAAGTAACCTCATATATTTATTTATGAACCTAAATTACTGGACGTTCTCAATTAATCAGAATGTTTAATGAGAGAAACCGTAAAAGAGGTTGTGATTAATGATTAAGCTAGTTGGACTTTTTAACTTGATATTGCTATATTTTCTATATCTTACAAAATAAAATAAATATATAAATAAGCTGCTTGCTGTTGCTTTTAAATTTTAAATTACTTGTAATCTTTTCTTCTGTTTTTCAAATTCTTTCATCCGGCGAGCAATTTCACGCTTTTGGTGAAGAATATATTCCAGTATAGCCTCCTTGTCAAACAAGTAGCCTTGAGGTCTGTAAGAAA
The DNA here is from genome assembly GCA_028829895.1 of Sinotaia quadrata. NCBI lineage: Eukaryota > Metazoa > Mollusca > Gastropoda > Architaenioglossa > Viviparidae > Sinotaia > Sinotaia quadrata. Next base: position 11,933,138 of record CM054184.1, read on the forward strand.
ATATTGTGTTGTTTTTGAAAGTTGTGCTTAGTTCGAAAATATGTACATATCAAAATTAATGACTGATACAGAAAGGAAAATTAACTCTTAAAAAAAAATAATATAAACTCACTGAAAATATACTAAAGTTTAACTTCTAACAGTAAACTTATAATAAAAAAAATTAACACCAAATAATAAATGGGAAACCTTCACTGAATTTAAATAATAATATGCAAGTACATAATGACAAGCACAGTCACAACTTACAATGCCACTCAAAAGAACTTTTGAGTTGTAAGAATTGATATCATCTTAACAAATAATAACATACATGGTGAATAAATGACAGTCACAACTTAACATTAATCAAGAGAGCTCTTGTGCTGTAACACATTTTTATTTTTAACACCAACTTCAACAAGTAACAGCACATGGTACATAAATGACTACCATAATCAAAACTTAATATAAGTCAAAAGATTCAAAAGTCTCTGTAAGACCCTTTCTACTTATTGTGTGTGAATTTTCAACAATGGAAGTTTATCCAAAGTAAATGTTAAATGTCAACTCACGTCACAACAGGATTTTTGCAAGGTTGTAATGTCAAACAACAGCAGTCAAATTCCTGTAACATGAATCAACAGTTAAATAATTTTATATGTTTACTTTCATCTGTTCCTTTCAAGTTACAATAAAAACAAAAACAAAAAAATCTTGTAGAAGTGACAAAAAAACAAACAGATAAAAGTTTTACTTCAATTAAGATATGCCTGATATATGTTAGGATTCACCATAATAAAACAATTCTAAATAAAATTTTAAAATTAAGAATCTCTTATTTTTTATCATGCACATGCATTTGCAGGATTAGTGATGTAAGCCAATTAATCTTACCAATTCATGTCAACTAAATGTTGTGATCATTACTAATACTACTGAATCATGTGACTTCCTGTTTATGCTAGTTTCAGTCAGGCTGGGTTCACCTATTACATACCAGGTTAAAATGTATGAACACTGATGTACTTTATTCTTATACTAAGTAGGAAAAATATACTGGTGTAAAGCAAAACTTTGTGACTGCTTAATATATTGATGAGATATACAAAATTTTATTCTATGGTAAAAATAACAAGGCGTCAAATCATTCTTTGCTAAGTGCAGTTTTCAACAAAGTTGTAGAAAAGCTGAATAATACAGAACTAGAAGTTTCAATGCAATGTAAGTTCCAATAATGGATTTTGTTTGCCCAAAGTGGTAAAACTCCACAAATATGAACTTTAAATATATATTAACTATTAAGTTTCATGCTATAAACTTATAAACTGTTTTACTCAAATGCCACCCAGCATTAGAATTATTTTATTAATTTTTGTAAATTTAAGTTTATTGCATAATTTTTACATTATTTATTATTTAAAAAGCAGCAATAATTAAAATAACAATTAACATTGCAAGTATTAAAAACACCTGTTCCCAAAATAATCCTGAATTTGACTCAAAAATTATCTACTACTATTTTTAAAGCCAGTAAGTACAGTATGTTAATATATCAGTTCCTGTACTCACTACCTTTCTTACAAACACATAAGGTTTTATCCTTCACCTTGACAGAATCTTTCCCAACACGAACTTTTTGAGTTCCATAGCCTGATGCTGAAGTGTCCTTCTTTCGTTCATGGTATGTGTAAACTGTTCCAGCTGTACAGTTACGAGCATGCCGTGTCATGATGTCAGAGCCAAATATCAGGACCTATATATTTGTAATTTAAAAAACTGTTTAAAAGTAACAATTTGATTTATCATAGAATTTAAATGAATGATAAACTTTAATTTTTTTCCTTACTGTCATCAATCATGAACATTTTTAATAACACAGTAACTGTGAAATTTTTTAGATATTAAGTATATTAAAATATATGCCAGCAAAAGTGTAATATTTCTATCATGTCAATAGTAGCATGGTAATTCTTGATTTCTATGCATTTATTTTCTCAAATCCTTTTCAATTCCATAATAAACACAGTAACCATTAATTTGTTGTTGTGTTTTTTTTTGGGGGGGTATTTTTGCAGTGAACTTTAATCACAAACTAACGCAACAGACTTCTAAATTTACTTTGTCAATTCTTTGTCACACTTAAGTGGTACAGTTTACTATACTTACTGGTGAAGACAATCATTTTCTTCACTTTATATGAATTTTCTTTTAAATTATATATATACAATATTAAATGGCTGCTGTGATTAGCACAAATAAAATATGCTTTTAGTCATTATCAGTTTATTATTTCACTTAACCAAATCCTCCTAGCTACAACTACAAGCTGCCTATCAAACATTATAAATTTGTACTGATAAAAAATACTAAAAACTGATAGTACTCTAATAAAATGTGAACGGTATGGTGTCGACACTTATAATAAATGTTAAACTAATAAAACATTTTTAATAATACTTATGTATTCTAATAACATCTGAAGATATCAAGTGCGAATTGTCAGAAGTCAAACAATAATCAACTACACAAGCAGACTAATTTAGATATTATTTTAATTTTTACAAAAATATAATAGCATTTCATATAGGCCTACTAGTCCTTAAACGTTTTTTTCGTAATTCCAATGTGCAGAATTGTTTCGATCGATGAAAAATAACAATAACTTATTGTGTAAGGTGGTGGTACTGGTAGTTCATTTAGCTTCCTTCAAAGCTTGCGAGTTGCCTTTCAAGTTTCACTTAGGACTATCTCGTTCAGGAAAGACTTGCTTCCCCTCGCTATATTTGGGGTCCCGACCATCATCGAAGCATGGGAAGAGGGTTATGAGACATTTTCGCTAACAATAAATCGTAAAAGTAAATTAATTATCAAATCAACAACAAATGAAAAATAAATGACGAGTTTTCTCATTCAATTGAAGTATTCAAAAATAAAGTACTGAGTGTGCAATCTTTAGTTATTCAATACAATGAGAGAATATACTTTTAAAAAAAACTGTAATAAGATTATATCACCAACCACAATCTCTAACCCTTAATAATTATTGCAAGATTAACGAATGCTACTTTAGTACTGGTGCTTGTTGTGATCAGAAGAAAATGGCGTTTCAGGGGGAACTACTCACCTTTCACATTTTACTGCATCTAGCTATCAAATAGTGCAGCTAATTTTATTCGTATTGAATAAATAAAAGACTTATACACTAATTCTGTATAAATTTTACTTAAAATGTATCGGTAGTGATTGTATTAGTCTATTGCAGTCCAGTTAGCAACGGGATTCGGAGATTAGTAGTATAGAGGTAGATACAAATTTTAAAACATAACGTTAACTTAAAGTGATGTGCATAATGTTTTTTAATCATATTTCGTTGCTATAAATATTCAGGGTTTGGGTTCAGATTCTGATATATATTCTCGACAGACTGATTGAAAGACTTGCACCATATTAATTTTATTATGACGTATTTGCAGCTGTGTATGAGACTGAAACTTAAAGCTAAAAGTCGGCAGACAGGACAATATAAAGTAGGGCTAATAATTGTTTGTATGTATATATATAGCTAATTAATTAAGAAGTAGCCTACATTTACAAAGTTTATGGTTTTATTGCATTTGTAAACACAATTTAGAAAGCCATTTGTGTGACCAAAACCACTATACAAAAGTCAGTTTTGAAAAAAAAACGAATACTCTTTAAAATATTTAATATTGCAAATAAACATTTTTTTATTGTTGTTGCTGCCCGTTCACAACTTCTTACAAAATTTTGTTTGTTTATTTGTTTTGTATGAGACATACTTAATAATTTACACTGTAAAATTGTCATTGAAACAAAATCATTAAAAATATTATTAACATAAGCTATATATTTGTTACATAAATATGAATAGAAATTCACTTTGGTTACGTATACTTCATACAGAGGAACTCTTTAATCAAAACAAAGCCACTAATAATTTAATAATAACCACCTTTTTTCTCTTGCTGCAATCAACACCATTATTTTAACATCACTCTATAATTTGATAAACCTAAGTGATTCAGATATTTAAAATCGTTAATCAATTAAACTGGACAATGATACTACAGTCAGAAGTAGGCCCAAGTCAAAACATGCCGGCCCTTTTTTGTACAGATAATTTAGAGCTGTACGTCTGCTTCGGTTGGCACTAAATAAATCATGCGCTGATTTTGAAATGAGAAGTTCGCACTCAGAGGTCACAGTAGGAAAAATAAACGCCATAGCTTATTCATTAAAAAAAAAAAAAAAAAATTAATACATTGTTTTTTTTTAAAATATTGTTAAAATGGATAATGGCAATGGGTCGATGACTAAATCAAAGAAGCTGATAAATTATAGCTAAGCAGAATAGAAATATATTTCATTATTTAAAAATATATTTTATTTAATTATTTCTCTAATCGTGTTTGTTATGTATCTGCGCGCGTGTGTTTGTTTGTTTGTATGTTTTGTGGTGTGTGTGTGTGTGTTTGTGTGTGTGTGTGTGAGAGAGAGAGAGAGAGAGCGCTACTGTTAAATGCAGTTCCACTCAGAAACACCTTGCGATATACCTAATGTTACCAAGCATGCCCCCAGAAAGAAAAAATATCTTGTTACTAATGTTTAATTTAATCTTGCAACTAATGTTTATTTTAATCGTGAAATTATATTTATTTTAATGTAACTACATGTTTTCAGCATTCACGCAGTACCGAGTGACCTCATTCACTGCAGCTGAAAACCGTGAATGAAATTGCAATGTCACGTGTTATTGTCATGAGTTATCAGAGAGAAGGGGTTGGGAGTTTTTATATTATTCCCATTGTGAAAGTTACATAAACACTAGATTTGTCATTAAGTCCACCACTTGCTGTAACGTAAAAGAACGTTGCACATTTTTAGCAGGTTAATTTATACCTGCCTTTGACGGATTTGTATCAGTTATTATTGTAAAGTTGCAAATAAATTATTATTTTATATTTAAAATTAGTGTCACATTTTTTTGTTGTAATTATTAAAAATTTTATTTATTAAAATTAGTGACATAATCACTTTGTCGCCTTGCCAGCTTTAGCGAGTTTTCTTAATATTGTACTACTTTGCGTCATTTTAAAAATAATGCTGTCTATTTGATTGAATGATTGATTTCCCCAAAAATGTAAAAGAAAAAAAAGTAACTATATAATTTAGTCTCATTATTTCGTGAAGTTTTGTCCAATAAATTATTATTGTTATAGACAGTGAGGTAGTAGTAGGCTAATGTGTATTTATTTGGAAGCAAAGACTGTACATCAGAGTTTCTCAAACGGCTGGGGTTCCGCGAAAGATCGCCAGGAGTTACCCCCACCCCGAGAGATCGTGAGTTAAAAAAAAAAAAACACATCCAAATATCGTTGATAATAGAAATTTTTATGCAGGGATTCCCTGAGACCTGAAAATTATTTCAAGGGTTCCTACAGGATGAAAAGGTTGAGAAAGGCTGATGTATACTCTTATTTGTCTAAATTCAATTATTTGTACATTTATTAAAAAATTTAATTAAAGTTAAACTTCTTTTATCTTTGTTCAGCTATATATTTTTTCTAAAAATCCATTTCTTTGTTATGTATAATAACATTAGAAATCCGGAAATTACATTAAATCTAAAAGGATTTATAATTGTCATAGATCAGAGCAAATGATATGAATATTAGTTCATATTTTACTTAAAGTTTTTTCGTTTAAAAACAAGATGACTTATTTACAATAGTGTATGTTACAGGTTAAAAGTTCAAATAATTGACTGTTCAAAACGGCCTAATTTCAGTTCCTTAATTTTATTACTGTTAAGCTATAATGCTGACAATGTATTTGAATATCTGGAATAATGTATGAATTTTTAAGAGCAATAATATGAAACGCAGAGATTAATGATCCAATGATTCCATTATACAGGGTGGCCTCAAAGTAGGTTTACAGTTATCACGTAGACTATTATTTTAATATAAATTAAAAAAATAATTATTATCAAGTAAAAAGTTAGCTTTACATAATAAAATAAATTACAATTAGCAAGGAAAAAGCTGTTTATGTAAGTTAGATTTATACTCTGAGGAATGTTTTATATTGGTATTACTAAGCAAGTAATTAATAACTGTAAACCTACTTTTGGGCCACCCTCTTATTAGATACCCATATACATTGCTTGTATGTGGAGAGAAGAGGAGAGACCTCTGGGGGGAAAAATGTGTGAGACCAGTGATCCTCAGTGGATGAGATAGGGAAGCTTACTCTAGGAAACACAACTTTCTAGTAATAATAGTCTCCCATGCCTTGAAAGATTTAAATTTTTAAACATCCATATTAAAATGGAATGTAATCAAATTTACCCGAAAGCTTCAGTCAGATACCTCATATTAATTATTTTTGCTTCTGAATAGTAACGAAATTTAGCTCTGCGACATAAAGCTAAGAGTATATAGCAGTATTATTATAAATGAATAAATAAATGAGCAAGGTAAATAGTATTACTCCAAGGAGTTACATCATTTTCTGCAAACAAGCGTAGTGCAGTCATAACATGTCAAAGGCCAAAGTATAAAAGTTTTAACTATTTTATTCCACTAAGAATGTGCTAATGACAAAATAATATACTGGTCGGAACTTTCAAGTGAGTGAGTGTAGTTACAAGATCCGCCGTTTGTCGGAATATACTTGTAAGAAACAACCCAACCAGATGTTTCTGTAACTGCAAAATCCCTTTGTTCCACAAATGAAAGCGATATCGTTGCCCTTTCATTAAACATCGAATTATTCATCTCTAAATAGCGCCGATCGCTTCAAACACGACTGTGCACCTGCTCCTTCGTGAGGACATAAGGCCAAGAGGGAACGTGTTGTGGTCGTTGCTGATAGCAACGGCCAATCACAAGAAAGTTTTCGAAGGCAGTGCGCAAAAGGACCGTCCAATGAACGCGCTTAATTTGAAACAGTGACCTAAAAAAAGGTGACCAATCGAGTGACTGGAATTTTACTACTTTCTCATAGTACACATTGGGTACAACTGACCGGTTCTTGTGCAGGTAAAGGTGTGATGTGAAACTGTATTTATATGCGCAGAAACTTGCAACGCATGTTATATGCATGTGACATACAAACTACCTGTATCCAGAGGAAAATCAAAAGACATCAGGTTGTGCGCTAACATCGCTTGATGGGCTGAATAGAAATCTAGTACACAGTTTCAGTGGCCGCACCCCCCCACTTATGTCGTGACTGCAGTGTTCAAAAAAACGATAGGGGGAACAGTACGAAGTGTCTGAAAATTGTGAATTTCATTTCAAACGTTGAAAATGGACTTATTCGGAAGACGAAGCAGAGATCCTTTGCTTTTTGATTGCGAAGATCGAAATGAATTTGACACCCTTCTCGGGGAACGAAACGATTGCTCTTATTCGAAACTTGATGCCAGTGGTCTTGGCACAGACTTGGATTTAGATGTTCTTGATCCAAATACTGATTTAGGAAGTTGGCTGCACAACAACTCTCTTTCGCAGTTAACTTCAACTCTTGATCCTGACAACGATACATCTCTTTCTGAAGGGAATCTACTCGCTGTAAATCCAGAAACCATAATGCCGATGCAAATGCCTCATGCGCATCAAACACATACAACTACGACGACAACTGACAGCGAATGTGTTAATAGTGCGGCAATGCGTCTTCATGCCAATTGCAGCGACGTGATCAACGTGTCAAAAGCACTGATCATTCAGCATCAGCAGCCAACCCACATCCAGCTAGTAGCAGTACCCGTAGCCACCGCAGCCGTCAGCAACAGCAGCAACAACACGACTCCAGTCAACTCGCCAATGAAAGCCAGTACTTTAGTGCTCAATGCCAACACTACGTTTTCTGTTGCAGGAACTACATATATCGCATCGCCCCAAAAACTGACAATTTCTAGCAGTCAAAAAACCAGGAATGTTTTAACACCATCTCAGTGTTCGCCAGTGTTAGTGGGACATTTACAGAGCAGTACACATGCAGGCCACCAAAGAACACTTCCTGGAACTGTATCAAGCCCTGTGAGAACTACAAATTTTGTGCACCAGCATAGCCAACAGCTTTCAGAACAGTATTCGGGAAATTTGAGTGGAGGACTCAAACAGGAAGAAAAAGTATACCCCAAACCCGTATTTTCATACAGCTGTCTAATTGCTTTAGCACTTAAAAACAGCAAGTCCGGTAATCTACCTGTCAGTGAAATATACAACTTTATGGTGTAAGTATATTTATATAGCGGATTTAATTCTTATATACCTTTCTTTCTCATTTTTTCCCCCAGATTTAAATTAGCACCAACTATAGTTTAAAAATAAAATATTAATAGAACCTCCTTATATTTTCGACATTTTATTATGGTCCTTCTGCTAATAATTATAGACTAAAAACACTCTTCCTCTTTACCCTTGAGCTCTGACCTAGATTTAATATCAATTACTACTTCACAAATTGCTTTAAGATAGGCTATTAATTATGATTAGGCACTAGAGCATAGTCATACTTAATTAACTAGTCATTTATTAAATAAAATGATATAATTTTAAAACTAATTACTTAACATTTAACCTAAATTGTATCTTTAGTATGTCATCTAGTTTATTTTTCTAATAATTAATGTTGACAGAAGTATATCATGTAGACCTAATGGGTATGGATTGGATGTCCTACCAAAAAACAAAAAAAAAAGAGCAATATTTAAATATTTTGTATTGTTTATAAGAGTAACTATTATACTTATTTCTCTATAAATTTAGTAAGGTTTTCATGCTGTCTATTTTTTCCAGTGTGCTCAGAGTAAAAAACCCCACCATACTGATTACGTGATGGTTTTATCAATTTATGACAAAAGTATTAAGTCATGCAAAAATATTTGTGAAAACACTGTTGCTCTTTTTTTCTACCGGTATTGACAAAGTTTAACCAGTCTAGAGAATGAATAACTTTATTTCGGCTTTAGTATTTTTTTAAAAATATGTTTTTAATTTCTTTCTACAGTGAAAATTTTCCCTACTTCAAAACAGCACCAGACGGTTGGAAGGTAGGTGGAAATATGCTTTATTATTGTTTTCCACGGTATAGCTTTAGTGTTATAGTTGATATTAATGAAAAAAAGGTATTATATTTATAATCACTTTAGCTCAAGTTAAAAAACATCAGCCAGTGGAGTCTAACGGCGGGTGATTAAGGATTTGTTTGGGATAGATAGCGAAGAACACCTGTCAAGGGGTTTTGTATAGGGCGCCTACTGATTGGACGACTAAATCACGTGATTGTAGTGAACCAAGGATAACAGGTGCCCTTTGTGTTCGCGAGCTAATGATTGGACGTTTCTAATAGTAAACGTCTAAATATTAATACTATAATAGTGAGCAGGTTTGATATAGTAATATTGATTATCTTGCTTTGAGGCAAACATTACTTGTTCATTGATTTTTTTGTTGTTTTTTTTTTTAGTTAGCAATAAAAAATAATAAGAATAAGAAACGTATCAAACATTTTAATATGTTAACAGTACTTTAATTCCAATCCTTATTACAAAACATAAATTTAGAAAAAATAACAATAGCATTAAATTCTCCAGACAGTATCAACACATTCTTTTATTATTACAGTATTATTATTTTATTTACCTGAGTGGATTTTATGTTATTAGTACGAACCAAAATAGATGTCAAAGTTTACTAGCTGTATTAACATTTAAAATCCCCACAAAATAAAAACCTGAACTAATATTTTCATTTTTACATTATATATTAATCAATTTCTTTTAAAAGAAAAATTCATTAGGTAAGCTTAATTTTTTTCAGTGATAAGAATTGTGGAATTATTTCCACCAGGCATAGCATAATGATTGTTTCAGATGAAACTTTTATATTCTAAAATTTCTATTGGTGCAGTTTACACGAAGCACGAACTTGGTTTTCCTAACAGTAGGTAGTCCCATCCACTTTTTCATATTTGATTTAAAGTAAAACAAACATGATTACATAATATTTAGTATTAGAATTTAGATGATTATAAGGTTGTTTGCAAAATTTCAAGAGAAAACCTGGAGCAGTTTATGAAATATAATCTTTTGAATATGCAATTTAGTCATCATCAGTTTACAAGATGAATAAATGCTTATTTTTGATGCACAGTAAAAAATAAAAAAGAAAACTTTAGTTACGAAACGACATTGTTAAAATTATAATAGAAAGGTATATCAAAATGATAAAAATGCAGAAGTATTTTTCAGACTGTATTCTATTTTACAAACTGTGTGCAAACTTAGCTCTTCATTACATAAATGCACTTGAAATATATTATAATGTGAATATGCATGACATCATAATGTTCAAATAAGTGGCTTAAATTGTTAAAATGTATTTTTTTAAAATTTAAAACTTACTTGGAGTTTTAGCCCAATTTTTTCCAAGTATGCTGATGTAAAACTAAAAGCCAGTGATAAATCAAATCAGCAAACTTAACGCATTTGGAAGAACAGTTAGAAAAATATTAATATACAAATGGTAAAATGTCATTTCTCTGGAACCATACAGATGTGGTTCAAAAATTAAATGAAAGAGGAATTTGTACTCTATCTGGCTTGTAGAATCTTATTTGCTGACTTAAAAAAATAATTAATATTATATAATAATTTATTTAAAGATTACTTCATATTTATAAATGTGGTAAAACTTTATCATATCATGCACACAACCATATTTCAACCTAATGTGTCATGGAAACTAAAAGTGTTGACGATATATGATAGTGAGAGATGATTCTAATTTCTATCGAACATTTTTATTATAGTTATGTTCAATTGCCTCTGTTTCATCATTCTCTTCAAACACTTTTAATAACAGTTAACACCTTTTTATTTACTTTTTTGCTGTCACTGTATTTTGGGTTTCTTAACAAATAGTTGGTTATAGAAATACAGGACTCCTTAGACTTTTTGTGTGTGTATGTGAGTGAAATAAAATATACAGTGCAACATTGGTAATCTAAACCAACATTAACTTGAACAGTATGCCTGCTATTGGTACCACTGCCCATAAGCATTGCCAGTTATATATCAGTATCAGTTCACTGTGGGTATGAGCTTAATCAAGTTAATGCAACTCTCACTTTTTTAATAACACAATGCACTCTCAACTATGGATTATTTGGTTTGCAAACGTCCATGCATGATTCTTTTTTTAATTTATACTGAGTATTTAATTCATAAAATTACACTCCATAAATCAGTATATATGTATAAATATTTGATTAAATAATGTGTTAGATTTAGAATATACAGAAAGAGTAATTGTGAAAATAAATTGTTATATATATATATTTGTGAAACAAAAAAAATATAAAATTTGGATTATCATGCTTTTCGATTATTATGCAGCCCATACCTTCCATTAGCCCAGGTAATTGATAGTACATTGTCATATAAAAAAATTTAAATAATGCAAGTGATGTGTGTATAATTTTATTTTTTTTGTAAGAAAAACAAACAAAAAGCAACACAACAGTACAGTCAGAAAATATTAATAAAAATATGTATACATAAAATGTAGCCCTCTTTTTCTTTTTGGACTTTACAAACCAGGAGTCCAAACACTTTGATTATTGAAACACACCCTAATTTGGTATACAGGTGCTGTGGAGAAACTGAAAAGCTCAACAGAGAAAGATTTAAGATTATTTTTAGTACATATACATTAAGTGTCCATCAGCTGTATTAGTGCATCACACCACAGTACTTTCTTCATTGATATGAATTATGAATCTCTAATACATCTTCTCTTTGACAGAATTCTGTCCGACACAATCTTTCCCTGAACAAGTGCTTTGCCAAGGTAGACAACCCCAAATTGTCCAGTGGTGCCAAGAAAGGGTGTTTATGGGCCTTGAACCCAGCTAAGATCAAGAAAATGGAAGAAGAGATATCAAAATGGGGGAAAAAAGATCCAGTCATGCTACTTACCAGTATGGCATATCCAGGTATTGTTCTCTCTCTGCTAACCTGACTTTTAAAAATAAAATATATCAATTTTTGTTTTAAAAAAAAACAAGAAAGAAAAACTTCTCTTTCCATATGTTTAGATTGGAAATAAAATACAACAGAGTAAGAATTTAAATCATTTTTGCCTTCATCATCAACATTTGGGGAATAATGTTTACAAGCAGCTAAGTATTAAAATGAAATTAATTAGGGTAGGCATTTATTGTCCCTGTTTTCTTTCATTTGGAGATGATGAGCTGAAAGAGTGATGGTTGTCATAGATATACAGTGGTACCTCACATAACAAACGCCTTACAGAACGAAGGATCTGCATAACATCCGCCTGCGTGACTCGCAGAACGAACTTGTTTCACATAACAAACCGGATGTACATCGTGAAAACATTGCATTTCCCGTGAATAAATGGCTGAATCTGGCCAGTCGTGTCTTGCATGGCTCAGATGAAGGCAGGGCGCGTTTGTCCCCAGTTAATTTTCTTTTTTTATCTTGCTTTGATGTGTTTTTGCCATCTGTGTGAACTGTACATAAGTGTGTGTGTCCTCCTCATCCCACCTCCATTTCACCTCATCAATGCCTAACATCTTACCTCATCAACACCTTACATCATACCCTGCTTTGGTAAGTGTCATTACTAGTGTTTTCCCCCCTGAACACTGCCCTGTCTTCATTTTTCCTTAATTTATTTGATTTTTTGCAGCGATTGCACAATTTCCTGTATTACTCTATAGGATATCATGTTTTGCATAACTGCTAGAACGAATTGTGTTCGTTATGCGAGGTACCACTGTATACACATAAAATTATTTTTATTTTGCATTTGTTTCTTATTTTGCCAATCATAACAGAATTACTTTTTATTGCATTTTATAACTAACTGATGCTAGCTCTGTTCAGCCTAGATTCGGTAATAGATCAATGATTTTCCAGATTTCTAAAACCTGCTTAGTCCTGTACCTCTTACTGTTGTGCACATGTAGCATGTTCAGATTCTGCGATATACAATTAAAGGTCTCTTATTTACAAACTGATCCTGTTGCTTTCGGGCTTAGAAATAATTTAGCTTCAAATTAATATCTGTTGTTTTATGATTTTAAAAGCCAGTTAATGATATTGATAATGTGATATTTTGAATTATCTTATTCTTAACCCCATAATCAATGCGAAGGATGTATTTTCTGTCAATCTACAAGAAAATATGTTATTGAATTATTTATTTGTACTCTGGATGCCAGTAGAAATAAAAGAATAAAAATGTTATAAATATTATTTAGTAGGAGTCACTGTTCATTTTAAATATTTGTTAAAAATTGTTCACTAAAAGTCTATGTCCATATTGTTCTTCTAAGAAGCTGATAAATCAGTTACTGTATGTCAGCAAGTATTTTTTTTTTTTAAATAGTCTGTTTACTTACTTTTTGGGCAATCCAGATTTTTGTTATTTTGTCTGTCTTCAGTAAGGAAAGAGTATTTCAGGTATAAAGACTAAAAAGTGTTGTTTTTTTTAAGGGGTTGATATGGATGGATAGATCGACAAAATTATGTTTCATATAAGTGAAAAGAGCTTTGTTCTAAGAAACATATCCAGAAATTAAGAATAACAAAGTAGGATACAAAGATTGTATTTAATTTAATTTGAATTTTATGTGATTTTCATCCATGTTTAGAAAACCTAGAGGCAATAGAAAAAGGCCAAGCAGGATTGCCTGTACGAAGAGATGATGAAAATTGTCGTACTCCATCTCCATCCACACCAATCAAGAAAGAATTTCCATCTACTCCAAAACAAGAGCATGAGCCAGCAAACCCTCAGTTCGATGATGATTCCCAGGATTCTTTTGGGAGGGATTTAATGAGCGAGTACACATTACATGTAAGGAGAAACTATCAAAATTATTTTATTTTTATTTTTAGTGAGTGTGTATTATGGTCAGAAACTGTACGGTGTACATATTTATTTTTTCTTATTTTATTTACTGAATTAGTACACATTATTAACCCTTGAAAATCCACTCACAGTCATAAGCTTGCAATTTGCGAGTGGAAAAAATATTATTTGAGAACTCAGAAAATATATAGGCTATCATAAGGCAATATTTTTTAACAAGAAATTGTGTAATTTTTTAATCTACTTTTTAAGAAAACGAATTAATTACTGGCAAGAAATTTGATTAGCATTTCAGGTTAGACATGACTCACGATTGCCTTAAACAAAATTAGACTAACAATAATAATATACTTATACTTTTTGAATGCCATGCACGGGTAAAATGCATGCATTTTTACAGTCATATTCGGCACATAGATATCCACCCCTATTCCACAACAATTTTGATTGTTTGTTGTTTTTTTAAAGGGGACGTAACTGCTGATCATGTTTAGTGTCATTTGTTCAGTTACTTCTTCACTAGTCTTCTGGATGCGCATAATTTATATTATAACACAAAATTTTTCTGGTAATAGAATTATTTATGTAGGAACATGCCTAGCTCTGGCAGAGGGTTCATTTAAATGTACCCACTGATTTTGTGTTATAACAATGCTTAGTAAAATGGCTAATTTCAATAAAGCCTTTGAATTTTGACATGAAAATGTCTAGCAGTCACACGTTTAATTTAAATATATTCACTAATTTTTGTATCTCAAACATTTCTTTTAAATCATTTTTTTATAAGTTGTAAGTTTTGATTTTTAAAAAAAATTGTTTTTTTTTAATATCTTTCAGAGACAGCAGTGGACAGCTGGTGATAATGACAGCAACAATGACCTTCACATTGATTTTGTTGGCAACTCTCCTGTGTTGTCACCTTTAGCATCTCACAGCTCTCCCCTGCCATACACGCCCAGCCGTTCAGGTAGCCTGACATCTGTGTAATGTTTGCTAGGTGAATATTTTACTGATGTGTAAATTTCACACTAAATAAAGGGATGGACACTAACTTGGCTTTTCATTTTTGATGATGATGAAATGCTGTAACAATTTTCATTAACAGCTTTCCCCTTATGTGTGCTCACATATTTAATGTGAGTTGGTTTAAAATTAACAACAAAAAATGTATGTATTTTCTCCCTGCATAAATAAAAATTTTCTTAACATTAAAGGAGAGCATTATGTTAAATTTTGAATTATTGTATTACATAAATATCGCTTTTCTTCTTATTTCACTGTAATACACAGTGGTATAATTTTTTTTTTAAGGTATTTATTTTTTAAAAAGATAAAAGTACTTGCTCTCTCATGACATTTACTGTAAAAATCCACTAAATAATGGTATTAACCAAAAGATTTTTTCAAAATCTGAAAAGGCATATGGAGTACCATTTCATTTCCTCAACATTATGGTTTATTCTTTTTCATTTCCCACGTCTGAATTATTTCTAATTTGAAAGCTGCATGTTTCTATTTAAATCTGAAGCACTTTAACTATACTATTATTTTTTTTTTTAAAATAGCCCCCCTCCCCCCCAAAAAAAATAATTAAGTATAATAAATAAGTAGCTCTTGGTTAGTTTATGTTCTTAGAAAAGAAAGAAAGTAAATATACAATTAATTATTCTTCATTAATATATTTTTATATATTAAATAATATTGATGTTATTGGCTATTTTGTTCATATTTAAATGTTAATTTGCTCAGAAGAAGAAAAGTTTGAGAAAGAGAGAGAGAGAGAGCAATCTTACCAAAAAAAAATTCCACTTCAAATTGAATCATTTATTTTTGTTTACTATACTACTTTAAATGTGGTTTAGTTTTTGTTGTTTTTTTTTTTTGTTGAAAATAGTTAGTGCTTTGATTTAAAGATTTAAGGTCATTTAAAGAATATAAATCTTCGAAATGTATTTTGTTCTTTTAACATTATGTTGAAAATACACTTTCTCCTCAAAAGTCTTCATTCAAAATATTATGCTAAAAAATTAGTGGTAATAAATTAAGAATTTTCTTATTAAAGTTATTAGATATGACCTATCTTCCATGATTGATTAGCCATTAAATAAAGAAAAAATTTAAATAACGCAATAGATACACAAATAAACTATCAAAATTTGCTTTGAGATGATACAATAGGATTAATCTATTTAAATGTTTCCACAAATACTGTTCTGACTGTTCTGAGTACCTCAGTTTGTTACTACAAGGGTTTTGGCAAATTAAAATATGAATGAAGCACTCATTCAAAAAATAATATTAATACAAATTTCATTGATTAGTAAAACTTTGTTATATTTAATTAAGTGTGTATTCACTCACATTTTGTTAAGATTCTAAAGTTCACAAAGGAATTGGAGAGAACAATTAAAACTTATATGTGTATTTGATTTAGAAAAAAATTATTAACTGAAAACACGCATTAATCGTAAGAATAAAACACATAAAATACAGTTGAAAAATCAGGTCATTCACTATTATAATTACAGAAAGTGGGGTGGGGTGAACATTTAGTTGGGGATACTTTATTTATTGCCCTATTTTTGATTACAATGAATACAGTTTTATTTCTGTCCTCTGACCTATTTTTACAATCATCTTACTGCCTCACAATAACAGATTTAGAATTTTGCAAATAAGAATTTCCGACATTTAGCTGAAACAATTTCTTTAATGAAGACATTTTAATTTTTTTTCATTTAATCAGTTGCCTTACTTTTGCTTTGCATACTGCATTCCCATGATATGCAGCTTACTAATTTTTTACATCCCAGCCAATATATGTAAATAAAAAATCTGCCTTAATGAAGTGCTACTATTTTATACAAAAAGATTAGGCATTCTTATAGTATAATGAATAAAAATTCCACTTTCGGTAATCAGGGCTGAAGATGTAGATTAAATTTGCAAATTTTCTTTCAAACTAATCATATTATGATACAAGTAAATATTTTTATCTTTTCTTAAAACGTACTTAGAAAAACTGAAATGGATTCTAAAATGTCTTCCAATATGATAATTTTAAAAAAAATGCTTAGCTTATAATTAATTTTGACTTCACAAGCTTTCCAAGTCCATCCCTTTTATTAAATTTTGGTTGGCATATTTAGTATGCTTATTGAGCTTCACCTAACTTGGTTTGACTCTGCTCTCTGTTGGTAGGTTGCATAGTTTGATTTACTTCTACCTTACTGGAATCTTGTACTTTTATTTTTGAAATCCATTTTGTTTGCTAGCTTGGTTACCATTATTTTCGTTTGCTATGATTACAGTAATATCACGTAATATTTTATTTTGCAGCAAATTAAATTCAGAGTTATGCTTTTACCTACATATCTAAACCTTGCATATGTACTTATTTTATTTGAATTTATGCATTTTTAAAGGTTGACATTTACATTATATGACTGACTTTGAAATTTTAAAAAAAGAAAAGATATTTACATAATTATACTGACTTTGAAATTGAGCAGTGTTCATGTGTCAGTTACACAGCTTAATTTAATTAGTGTTCTTCAAATGATGTAATTGACTAATTATTAAAATTCATATTTTAATTTAATTGCATTTAGCTGAAAGAATGTTTTATGAACATGGCTGAATTGGTTTGTTTGGTTTGTTGGTTAATTTTAGTTTAAACACTTGTTATAAATTATTTACAGGTATTATTTAACATACATATTCCTTAGTTTAGTTGACAAAGAAAACTGGTTCTCTGTTGCTCAGAAATTCATTACTTAACTTCAGTATATGCATTAGAACATTGTTCTCATGGGAAAATTTGATTTGCCTTATGCCATTTTTCTTTTTTTCTAGAGCACATCCCTCTTGTATTACAAAGTATTATTATATACCTCCATTTTTCTGCCTAGCTCATTTTTTTTTTAAAGTTTCACAAATTTGCCTAGCTAATCTATAACTCTTTAACATAGCTCCATCTGTTGTCCTATTTTAGGTGCTACAGCATTAAAGCACATCTCACAACAGTCTGGCTTGCTTTGTTTTGCTGTCACCTTTAGTGATCTAGAGCAATATTTATTAATTTTAATATTAAATTTATGTTAATTTAATCAGAGATTAGATCTTTGGACTAATTTAGCCTGTATTAATAATATAATCTGGTAGTAACATTGAACCCACTTGGCTTACAGTTCCTAGATCAAAAGACAAAACCCTTCAAGGTCATTAAAGCTATTGTAGAAAATTGTAGTGAAGACACCCCTACTTTACTTAACAGACAGCATTTTGAGTATGCAGATTCATAGCTTCTGTATATAACTATGATTGTGATACTTTTGATACAAGAGCCAATTTCCACTAACATTCAGAACTCACACTTTTAAAAAATACTTTGAAATAGATTGTTATCATTGAAAAAATTGCCAATATTGTCATAGTACAAACTGTCCAGATGATGACAAGAGACGATGAAAGTTCAAAGTTGTTATAAGTACCCTTCCATTGATCTTTAATAACTCATTTGGAAAGGGACTAGGCTTCATATTTTTTCCTGTCTCAGTTTGAAAAAATACTCTTGGAAAAAGCTATTGCTAACATAAAAGCTCTTTATCCTTGTATCCTCATAACTTACAATATCATATTTTTGTGGTGATTCTCAACGTTCTGATGCCTTGGACAGCAAACAAAACCACTTAATCACTGGAGATGATCTAATTTTTTTAATGTTGATTTTCTTGATATTAATATTGACACATGTCCTGTTTCTACTTTTATTTCATTTATGTTAACAGTGTTCAGTCTCCATGCCAAAGTTAAAATTATATTTGTATCTTCTTAACTTGTTTTGGCATCTTGGTCATTAATTCTTCACACAGGTTTAAGAACCTTTGGTATTCTGAATTGATCTGTACTTTCAGAAAGCATTGCAAAACATCCATGTTTCTTCAACTGAAATGTTCATTTAATTTTCTTTAACTTTGATGTATCTTTTAACTCTCCAAAATTTGAGCACGTAACAACCATACGATAAATATAAGTTAAACTTGTGTATGTGACACACGAGGTTGTATTGTTATTTCAGAATAATGACATAAGTCCTCTTATATAATAATAATCTTGTGGTTTGGTAAACCAGCAGATCCAGATCTAGTCAGGGTTTGAGTGTACAGAAAATATCATTACAGTCGCTCTGACTAAGGTTGCGAATCAACATACGGCCATTTTTTTATATATATACATGGGACTGCATCTTAAGAATTATCTATACATTTGAAACAGCTCAAACATAAAAATAGTGTATTTGATTACAGTTAGTAGATCAAATGCTACTTTTATTTGATAAAAATAAAATGGCTACTTTTTGGTGTGGGGCTGTTTAATGTTTGGCTGTTTAATTGCTCAGTTTAGGTCGCATTTTTTAAAACAAAATTCTTTAGAAATTTTAAAAGTATATTTACAATATAACATTTTAAAATGCATTGATGAAATCCACATAACTTGAGAACTAGTTGTGCATGTGTTACAGTAGGAATATAGCTGATATGTACAATGCTGTAAAGTTTAAAAAAATATATAATTGATTACATATTCCTTATGGTAATTTGTTTATAAACATTCATACTAGACTATTATTGTATATATATATATGTATAATTGTTTGAAATAACTTACTGTTATTGAAGAATTCCTTTTCATGAACAAACTATTTATTTGTCTTGTTCATATAAAGTGTTCCATTATTATTTCTTGATTATAGTGTTATAGTTTTAAAAGCTATGTTATATGTTATAATATTTCTGAAAACAGCAAGCTTTGTGCATTTAAGATCTTGAAAGAAATAGTTTGAGGCTATATAATTTTTATTCCTTTTTTTCTTTTTTAACATTTCTTCACAGTGCACAGAAGTAATGGACCTGCCATGTACCAGGGGATTTTCTATACATCTAGTCCCGTACGTTTGATTTCTGGTGTATCGCCATCGTCCGTCCGTACCAATTTGTTTGGGGTGGTAACTCCACCTCGCACTCTTTCTGCTCAAAACTGAACAAAGAAATAGCCTTAAGGTGCTACTGTTGGTATCATAATTCATCTCTTCACAGTTATCATCTCTTGCATATAGTGCACAGCATTATTGCGCTGTGTTATTGATAGAGCTCTTTTATTGCATTCATCAAAGTTTACAGATAATGCAAATAATTTTCAAAGTTCAAATTTTGTTATCTGACTGTTTAGTTGTATTTTTTAAAGAAATATTTAGTTACATCAGCATTGTCATTGTAATTTATTGGCACCGTTGCTTATTCAAATTACGGTCCTTTCATATTTTTTTATAAATAACAATATTATTTAATTGACAACAAAAAGTAATTGAAGACCAAATCATTTACTATTTAAATATTTATTTTGTACATATAATAAAAAATTAGCTGTCATCATTGTAATTTATTTACATTATTATAAACTCAAAACTTGGACCCTTTTATATTGTTTATACAAATTAAAAAATTTATAAAAAGTATTTTACCAACAACTAAATACTAATTGTAAGAAACAAAAACATATTTTGGACCAAATTATTTTGTATTTGAGTATTTAAGTTAGATTCCCTATTATTTCTACTGAAGAATGATCATTGGCCAGAGCATCAGTTCTTAACCATATTTCTCTAAATGGAATTTATTTAAATGATGATTTATTCATCATTCTCTGTGCACACTCTTGCGTTGTTTACTGTTAAAATATTTGGCAATTTTCATTTGTGTTTTTATCTAATCATAAGCAGTTGTAATTTTTTAAAATCACAGACATTTATCAGGCCTACATTTTGAAGTATTTTGTTTGTAAGCGTGTTTGTGTGGGTGTGTGTTTGCATGTGTGTGAGAGTGCATTCGTGCGCAAGTGCACACTGTGCATGCTGATTAATTAATTTGTATAGACTGATATTCGAAAAGTTTAAGCTGAAGAATTCAAGAGGCAGCAATTTTTTCAAGTGTATAAAGTAATACAAATGATTCATTTAGTTGTGTTATAATTATACAGTTTCAAAGTGTACAACTTCAAATACACTGTGCATTTGATGCACAGTTAAAATGAAGCCATTAATAAAATTTGTTGTGCTTATTACTTTTGATGAACACATTTTTGTCTCTTGTGTACCTTATTATTGTGAACTGACATGGGTTAATAGAAACTCTTACTCTAATTAGTCTTTAATAATTTAAATTTTATGAGTTGGACCTCTCATACACATGCATATGAAATATGAAGTCGAGAGTCACTATTATACGTAAATCTATCAAACCAGTTTTAAATACAGCGTAGATGTAGTGTGATCTGCCACCCTAAAATGAGTTGCACTTGCAGGTCACTTTAGAACATTCTGAGATGGTGATATCAGAAGAAACTAGAAGACAAGCATTTTTTAATGATACACATTTTTCATATGGTTTTCAAATCAGAAGAAAAGGGTTGAACAGATCTTTGATTTCTTTTGTATGTTTATACAATGCTAAAGTTTTGAAATGTGGAACTAATCATACTCCACATAATTCCATAATAGGTGATCTTTTAAAGTTCAATTAGCTAAGAAAATGTAAAAAAGATAGATAGACAGACAGACAGACAGATAGATAGATAGATAGATGATAGTGAAAATAGATTGGTACCCTTTGGGTCTTTATTTTGAGTGGGGAAAATAAACTTTCTCCACTAAAGTCAAAACAGCTAATATTCCTTAGAAACTACAATCAGAAACACTATATCCAGCACAAACAGACATTATAGCACAAGGAAACAGATTCTAGATGCTTTATCAAGAACTATTGTTTGCTTCTGAATATTTAAAATATACAAGAAAATTCAAACTGTGATAAAAAATTCAAGTATAAAGATAGAAGCACAATACAAATGATCACATTTACAATATAACACTAAACCAACAAAGAGAAGAGAATTAAAAACGAGTAGAATTGATATTTAGATTTTCATGGTACTTTTTTATATCTAAATCAACAGTGGCATAAATGTATCCACTAAAATCCCATCTTCATCATTGCAAGAGCTCTGTGTGGCATTGTAACATCCAAATATAGACTTTGCATTGGATTTCACATGACTAATCTTGTCAATCATGGAATAAACATTGGAAAACCTGACCTAGTGATGTATTGTTCACATTCTTTACCTTTTTTCTGAGCTTCCATTGGACAATTATTTTGAAGGTAGTCCAGTGAAATGCACACAGATATAAACAGTTGAGAACAGACAAAACAGTATAGGGCATTTTGGCTCTGTATCAGAGAAAACAGAGTTTTGTCTTTCAAAATTTTGAACATAGCCAAAATATTGCAAAGTTTTATAAACTAGCCAAATCAAGTGAAATCTCAAAATAAATTCTACCTTGTCACCTCTTTGGCCAATTTTAACTGCTAGCAGGAATTGAGGTCAGATTGAAGTGATATAATAGCTTTAGTGCAGTTATGGTTTGAAAGTATTTATCAAAGCCTTCCATGAAGTCACTTTTTTCTTTTCTTTCTATAGTGGCTGTGGAGAAATCCATCTGTTTAAAATAAACAAACGTTTTTATCAGATAGAAAAGAATTCATTCTGTATTTTCAAATAGTTAACTTAAAAGAAAATAATAAACTACAAAATTTCATCTTAATGATTTCAAGTGCCACCAACATAAATATTTGCCAGTTTCCAAAATTTAAAATCTACTATGCTGACAACATAAACAACTTTTCTCTCTCTCTCTCTCTCTCTCTCTCTTTTAAAATTTAGCTCGTTTTAAATCTGCAAGTCATCCCTTTCTGTTAACTTTTGTTTAATTTTGCTCTACATGGCCTCGTAAAGACATTTAAAATAACTGTAGACTGCCATATGAGCTCTTGTATACATTAATGCACTAAAAGTGCAAGTATTGCTAGATTTTAAATTGGTCTGATTGCTTATTTACTCTTTTTTTTCCCCAAAAATCTTTGAAAGGCTAAATCATCCTGATTTTTTTTGGTTTGGGGTGATGGATATAAGAAATATTTTTTAGAGAGGGAGAGACATTCTTTAAGTATAATATTAATTATGCATTTTTTTTGCAAATAGCAACAATTTCCAGGTATGTTCATTACTACTGGGTATCTTAAACTTGAAAGAAATTTTAATGGGTACAAAAATACATCCAATGAGATGATTTTGTTCACAGTTAATGTAATAATTTTGTTTTATTTTATTAGTTAGACAATTAAATTTACTCATATCATGGGTTAAATAATTTCTGTGTTGAGCTATTTACTATTCAACACTATAGCATTCCCTTGTGGAACATAGATTTAACCAATTCATTAAACATCATTCACTAACAACCATGTCAAGTGTTCCTGCTGCAGGCAGTGGGATTCACTTTTATTTGCATACCTAGAGCTCTGAACAATTTAATAGCCCTCAACTGCCAAGCTCTGAAAATGAGTTACTCTATTTATTGGTAAATATTTTAATTGTTTCCAGTCTGTTATTACTTTTCAAAATCCTTGCATCACTTAAAGTGGGTGAGAGTAATATATGTTTGTAAATTTACTGTGCATTTTTTGGGGGAGAGATTATTTGTCTCATTTTTTAAATATAAAATTACCGAAAATACAATTTGGTAATCATTTTTGTTTGACATATTCATAACTGTTCATCTTAAAATGGTTAATGAACCAAGCCCATGGTAGTGAATATCGTGAGTGAAAATTCATATGTAAAGGAGTATTAAATTTTTCAGCTTGAAAATGTCTTCCCAGTTTATGAATTTTAAACCATTTAAGATCATAACTGTTGCATGAAGGGCACCTATATATTATAGATTTTCCTCATGACATTTCATGCATCTGTTGTTACGTTTCTAATTCAGCCATTATACCTTGTAAACAGTTATATGAATGAATTTGTATTGTATACAAGTTTTTATTTTCATATATATGATTAGTATTTTCTTTTTATTCTTTCTTTTAGTTAGCAATCAACAGGCATTCCTGTTTGAATCAGTCACAGAGATAAATTATATCTTTTTAAGAAAAAGTCTTGATTTTAGCTGTGTGATCATTTATGAACACATACCTCCTCAAGTCATTAATGGTGAATGAGATTAATCATGACAGTTGACTGATTTAATCTGACAGCCTGTTGTAATAAACAAGTAAATAAATGTTAGTTCCCTGTTGACAAATTTCTCGGAGAAATTGGAGTGGTTTAATAGTTTCTGATCCAAATGGTGTGTATATTTACAAGTTTTAAAATGTAAAATTTTTCAGTTATCATCAGTTCATTATTTTTATTCCTGTTATGTAGTATGAAATATAAACTTGATTTTGCTTTGTGAAATGATTTTCTTGATCTTTTTGAAATTTTTTGCCAATGAAATCAAGTACATGCAGTCGGTCTGATTTATTCCCAGTTCTCAGAAAAATAATGTTGTGATTAGATCAGTATCTATCTAAATTATATCTTTACTCCTGCCAAGTGTCATTTAATAATAACTTTATTATTATTATTATTACTGTTATTATTCATCAAGATGCAGAAATCTTTTCATGATGTATATTAGAGATCACTGTGTGTCAGCGTACCAGCATATAAATGTGAGAGTCTGAAATCTTTGCTTTAAAGTTTCTAAATTAATCATATATGGTTAATTCAATTAGACATTTAATGTTCAAATTCCAAATTAATACACTTTCAATAATTTGCCATAATGCTGCAGAACTAATAGTTCTTTTCATTATACTTAAAATCTTAGACTGAACATTCCATTTTCAAGCTTGTTAATCTTAAAGGGATATATATATATATATATAAATGTTAATCATTAAAGAGAATAATTTTCCTCTTTTAAAATGTGACTTTATTTTATTGAATATTATTTTAAATTTTAGGTTTGATAAATTCATTGTGAAAAACTAAATAACAACCTAGTTTTATGGCAGATTTATTGATGTTTTGTTTAATCTTTGCAGTTATTATGGTAAACAAGCACTTTTCTCTGCATAATTCTTTCAAACAAAGCATTAATCTCCAGCAGAGAGCCATTTGATGAGCAGTCACTTAGCATACATATACATTTATTTTTATTGAAAAAGTAAATCCCTAACTGTGGTTTTATATGTATTTAGAATTTTTTAATTTTATTGTTTTGTCTGTTATTTTAAATTAAGAATTAATTAATGTATAATATATATTCTTATCAACACAACTCCCTTGTTCCACTAATTCTACCACAATTTTCTGCTGCTTTCACTAACATTGTGTTCAAAATCTTTTTTTATTTTCTACAAGTTGTGATTAATTTTTATTTTTGTGAAATACTTGAAGTGAGAGCAATTAGGAGGATATCTGGTACTTATCAGTTTGCTTTATTGGTGAGAGTCACTACCTTATACCCAAAGTGTGTCATAAAATCTTTTAATGTTTGTGATTGTAGATATAAAATGTGTATAAATTTGTATAATGTAAAGAAAATACCTTCAGTCTTTGTATTGAATACAGAGAATTATGCGTCTGCCATGAAAACTGTTATTTTTCTCTATTATCTGTGCTTTAAGTTATAAACTTTTGAACAGAAAGGGAATTTTTGTTGTTGTACATTTTTCTTTTCTTTTTTTTAAAGTATGGACATTGTCATAAGCATGTAAAGTTGTTAAAAAATTATTTTAATTAATTTTGATTGTTATTTGTACTTGTTTAAAATTACTTTTATATTTTATATTTTAAATTATCACTTCAGCACTGGAGTTGCTGAAAACAAGTTTTAGCTGCCTTTATTTATTTTTTTTTATCCTGTTTTATGCTGAAAGACATTCAAGATCTCGTTTGCTTACAATCTGATTTTGTGTTTAAATTGAGAATGTTTGAATACTACAAACAACCAGCAGACTACCAATGGCCTAATTTCCAATAGAAACTATCAAAACTGTTAGAATGTTTGGATGTCATAAACACCAAGAGACCCCACAGTTTTAGTTGCAGAATTATTTGTTCTCTAAATCTCAATCATGGATTAAGCGTGAACAATCTGTAATGCTTCTAGAGTTCAAGGAATTTTCTATTGTTTGCATTTTTTTTCCTAAAAGCGTCAGATTTTTATAATCAATATTTGGTCAAAAAATCCTGATTTCAGACTCTTTGTATGTGGTTTAAGAGACTGAATGCGGTTTATGGATTCAAGAACTAGTTTTAATGAAAATCCAACCAGTTAAATGGCATTTTATTTCTTTTATATTGTCAATTGGTGTTTTACTGTCATACTTAAAATACTCCAACGGAAACTTGTGTGATTTTACTGATCAAATGAAGAATCCATGCCATACATTTATATCTTATTTTCGTACATATTTAAATATAATCAAATTGACTGCTGATCATTTAAAAAATACATATATGGTCAAGTTTCTGAATAACCTCCCTTATCACAAGACATACATAGTTATAAATATTTGAGTGGAAGTACCACAGATTTAAAAGCAATTTTAATCCTTTCCAGGCAGGCAGGAAATAAAAATGGCTTCTGTTACCTTTATAGATATTCGTTACCTTTATAGATGTTCATAAAATAAATAATTAATCAGATCTATATTTAGTATACCAATGACAAGATTGTTGTATAATTAACTTTGTGACACAATCTGATGAGGGGTTGGTAAGCCAAGCTTTTAAAAAAAAATATTTGCTTTAGTTTTAGAAAGAAAATAACTAACTTTGGTTTTATTAGCATAAGTTTTCCAAACAGATCATTTGTGCACATTTTAAACTGAATGAAATTATTGTTGGTAAATTATGAACTATATAAATATCTCATGATATGGTCATCAAATTATTTTGTCCAATTTGAAATATTTAAAATATATTTTGTACGTCAATTTTGAAACAAGCAGTAGTAGTATGCCCTACTCCCTGTTATTATAAACAATACATTCATTTTGAATGACAGTAACAACAAACACATGCGATCATTTAAAAAAAAAATTTTTTAGTGTTTGCAATTTAGTTTGGTACATTTTTTGTTGTTGAGATTACTCCACAAATGTACAAAAATATACTATGTACCATGTGTGAAACATTGCAAAACTTTCACTGGACTTTTGTTAAAGAAACCTGTTCCACGTTTTAATGTCGTTTATATTTCATTCCTGCTAATTTGTTGTGTCTTGATTTTGTGTTATCATGTGAGACATGCTGTATAACAGAAGCTTTTTGCCAGTGGCGTGTTGCCAACATTAAAACCAGCCTGTACAACCTACATGTCTGTTTTGCTTGTGTTGCATTATAGGTTTTCATTCCAATTAATAAAGCAATCATAGCATTTGTACTTAAAAGCACAGTGAGTCCCCCATTTGTTTACAGTTGGCTATAACATGGATTATACTGATAGATGATGATGGAAACAATGTACTAAGCCTTAATAAATAAACACTTTTTCTCATAAAATAAATATCACTTTCTGAGATGTGGAAAAAAATGCACAGAAATAAAATGCAAGGTAGTCACCATAAAATAATATACAGAGAAGAACATTAATTTTCATATAACATCACAAACTCAGAAAGAGCCTGCAATTATTTTAAATATTGTCAACAACGTATGTCAAAGTTTAGAAACAAAGAAGGCGCCACATGCCAAATTATCCACAACGGCAAATTGACAGAGGACTTTGAAATGAGATCAGGAGTCTGACAAGGATGCATGCTCTCCCCAATGATCTTCCTGTTTGTGGTCGACTGGGTGATGCACCAGACAACTAAAACAGGAATCCAGTGGTCCCTGACTCAATTCCTTGAAGACTTGGACTTTGTGGATGACTTGTGCCTGATGTCCCAGATATACCAACATATGCAATAGAAAACTGATAACCTGGCCCAAGACTGGAATGCAGATCAACCTAGAGAAGACCAAAATCATGACCCTGTTAAAAAAATGCAGCAGAAGCCAATAACCTTTGGAGACAGCGAGCTGAAAGAAGTCATCTCTTTCACCTACCTGGGCAGCATTGTATCAGCAATCAGCAACAGGGGGTTCTGACGAAGACATCAAAGCCAGAATCGGGAAAGCTAGATACGCCTTTATTATCTTCACGATGTTCTCAGTCTTGGTCTGCCTCAAGGGATCCCCACAGCCTCGCGGTGCCTAATAATAATAATAATGCTCTCTGACCTCGGCTGTATAGCGTGAATAACACCCTGCAATGCTTACGTAACAGAACTTCGACTAAACGTCAAGTGCTGACATTACGCAATACTTTTTGACGTCACGTTTCTTGCGATTATTTCAAGCCAGAAGAAAACAATTACATGTACTTCAGATTTTAAAAATGTTCGTATGATTCAATAATTTATGCCCTCTTGTGCACCATTTAACTAAAAAAGGTAAGAAATACATTTTAAAATACAAATCTATATGTTTAAAAAAAAAAAAACTTATCGGTAAAATTGCGCCTTCAATTGCAGATTTCTATTGGAGGGACACAGAAAATGAGTGCAACTGACATTAAATTATGAGCCGATTCTTTTCTTCTTCTTTTTTAAAAAAAAATAAATATTTAAATTGGATTTTTATTGAAGTTATTAGGATAATAAATAAAACACTACAACATGAAAATTAAAAGAAACAAAACAACAGACGTTTCGGCCTGAGCGCCCCACCCACGTAAAAGAAAAAAAGGGGTGCGTTATAAAAAATCAACAAAACCCATTCTGTTGCGCAAATACCATCGTACATGGCAGTGTTTTTAAAACACCGCGAGATGATTATTTTTTGTTACATAACCTAAAACGACTAAGATAAACGCAACTGCTGGGTGTTTTCTGACTTTGGGCACCGAGGAAAAAATCCTGATACACTAAGGGCGACGTGATCCACGAGAGTTTGAGAAACACTGGAGAACGCTTTTCCCTGTAAAGTGTGTACAAAACTGCACTGGCGAAATCACAACCTTCGTACATGTTTTAAGGAATGTCTTGACGTCATTCAAAACAAAACAGGCAAGCCAGTATCGCATTATTTCAACTTACCATTCCATTCAAAATGTAAGAGTGTTGGGAGTAAGTTCTATCTATCCCTTAGTCTTGTGACCGTTGGGGCGCCACTGATGACCTGACAACCAGTTTCCTCCATTCCATTCTGTTCTCTGATAATTAATCTTACAGTATTGCTCAGTTTCAGTTCTGTCCACTCTGAGATGTTATCCTCCCATCTTTTCCTCTTCTTCGCCCTCCTTGCATAGTACCTTGCGTGATTGTCTTGGCAAGCCCTGTTGATCGTGTGACATGCCTATACCATTTCATTTGGCGTTTTTTTTTTTCCACAATGGTCAATAGCTCTTCCTAGGGCCCAGTGGCTTGCCTAATTCTGTTTCCCATTTCCTCATTCGTGACATGATCTCTGTACGAAATGACAAGCAACATTCGAAAGCATTTCATTTCAGTAGCTTGTATCCTCCTTTCGAATGCACAGTTACTGTGTCTCTAATAGAAAAGACTTTGGATCATACCTTATCAATAAAATAAAAACTCATTAAATATGATGGTCATAATGATAGTCTTTGACTCTGTATAAACACAGTTTACAATAATTATTAATAACTATTAACTGTAAAATTAAAAAATTAACTGTACTTCTGATAAAAATTATGTATTTAGCTACCTACCTACTTACGTACCTATCTATGTCTCTCTGATTGCCTATCTACCTACCTGTCTGTCTATCTTACCGAAAATGTTCGCTTCGTAATATTTTTATGACTTGAAATAATCTCTATTACCTATTGGGTGTTATCCTGAAGAATATAATTCAGTCGAAACGTCGACTCTTGTTTTGCACCTGTAAAACGTTTGAAATGCTCATGTTGTATTGGTTTCGTTTTTATCGTTCAACAGTCGGCCTGTTTATATCGTTAAGATGAAGGTTAAAGCAGAAGGGATAATTTTACTGTTGCGCCACAATAAACACAAAACACACGGTGCGTGACGTTTTGGTTGGGCAAGATGTTAAGCTTAGACCAGTGCTGTCTAATCTTTTACAGGCTGTGGGCCATTTAAAAAAAAATGTCATGAGGCCAGGTGGATGAATGAGGGTGCCGAAGTTACCTGGGCGCGAAACCCCTTACGACTAGGGGGCTGGGGAGCTTCATAAGCTAGGCGGAGCTATAGCCGTCAACGCTGTTGGGAGCATTTGGCACAACATTAGTCTGTTTTTAGCTATCTGTTGGATACAGTTGCTAAATAAGTTAATGATAAAAGACCTGAAATTACTACTTACCTCTCTATTTTAGCCTTGTAAAAAAGAATTTCATCACATTGTAAACGTAAATCTTTAAATATATATACATTGTATAAAATGTGTGACAATTAGAGTACATTATTTAAAATGTTTGTGTGTAATCTGATGTTGTTGAAACTCCAATAGATTTTAGCTACTTGATATATGCGAAATTTGCCGCCAAATTAACACTACAGTTTATTTGAATCAAAAGTCACAAAGCTAGTCAGTTTCAATGTCACTGTGGCAAATGGTGGAATCTGTTAGGAGATTGTGAAAAAGAAAAGTAGCAATAGGTTTTAGCGTATACATATTTTAAAAAAATTCTAAACAATGACATGAACTTGTTTGAAATGCCTTAAAAACACCCACCACCACCAACCAACCAATCAACAACGAACAAAAACAAAACAACAACAACCACAACATCATTAGTTGCAAGTCATCATCCCTCGTAAATATAGTAAATCATTCTATTTATAAATTTAAATACATAAACATAAAAACATTTTACCAAACAATCAACAAAAACAACAATCCACAAACATAAAACAAAGCCAAAAAAGAAAACAAGTACAAACAAGACACCCCACCCCCAACCCACCTTAACCCAATCCACTACCACTAAACAATGCCTGAAAATATCTGTTACCTGAATTCCTGTACATTTTACTTTAACTCTACTTTTTCTGTCTACTAGATGCGGGAAAAAAATTAAATCGACACTTTTAAAGAAAAATGGCCCGACTACAGGTGACGGTGAAGGTGATTATCTTCAGCCTGGGTACTTTGGGTAAGCGTCTTAATATTTCTTTTCATAACCATTCTTATCTCTGTGCAACTACACGGGTCTGTTTTGATGTATGAAAAAAAAAAAAGAACAAACACGTTGTCCTACTCTCTAAAGTAACATACAACGAAACCAAATACAAGCGAGAGACAACTGTCGAAGCGTAAAAATGGCTGTACACTATCTACAGCCTCTATTATTATACAGACACATCACAACCCAAGCATTATTTAATATTAATCAATTTTCACTAAATTACATATTTACAGGCGCCAAATATGCTTCATGAAAACTCATGTCTGTTTTACTTGAAGTTTAAAAGATAACGATTAGTGGCGTTAATAGTACACACGTTACAAACTGAAGTCTGACTATGAGTATCTTTGATGGCGCACTCTTTGTCCAGTTTTGGAGAGCTACACTTTAGACATTGTATAGTTGTCAGTGTCACCTAAATGTCTGTCTTCCCTCTATTGTTACCTTTGTAAATTTCGAAATGTACATGTTTTGGGTCAGTGTGTTACATGCTGACCTAGCTTCTTAATACCATAATTTCGAGATGTATAATTATATGATCGATTAGTGTATTACATGTTGATTTTGTGCTAACGACTTTTATTTCTGGGTACTTTGCAGGTGTGTTACTGAAAAGCACCACTTGTTCCCCAGGTAAATTTGCAGATTAAATTATAATTTAATTGTGTTTGATAACTGATATTGAAATTATACCACCACCACCACTCACTCATCCACTTAACAGAATCTCAGTAAGGTATTGTCTCCACATTGAATAATCTCAGTAAGGTATTGTCTCCGATTTGAATAGTCTCAGTATGGTATTGTCTCCACATTGAATAGTCTCAGTAAGATATTGTTGTTTTGAACAGAATCTCAGTAAAATATTGTTGTTATTCTGAACAGAATCTTGTTTTTTTAAAGGAAAATTTCAGGAAGGTATTGTTGTTATTTTGAACAGAATCTGCTAGGTGTTGTTGACATTTTGACAGAATCTTCTGGCTATTTTTGTCACTTCGAACAAAATCTTCTAACGTACTGTTGTTATTTTGAACAGTGTTATGTTATTTGGAACATAAATCTTGTTATTCTGAAGAACGTCTCAGTAAGGTACTGTTACTTTGAGTAGGATCTCAATAAAAAAAATGTTAATTGGAAGTGGACCTCAGTAATGTATTATTGCCAATTGGAATAGAATCTTAGTAAATCTTAGTTAAATTTACTTTTTACCTCGTTATATAATTTTAATTATTGATGACTGTCAGAATTTATGCAGAGGAGAAAAAAACTGGTGAATGCGGAATATTTTGCTTATGTTATTTCCCAAAGACTGGGATGAAGGTATTTTAGATACGTGCATTTACTTTGAAAACTACAATTTCTAATGCATTTAGTACACTGAAACTGGAATTTTCAGCACTTGAGAATTTTCGGGGAACTTTCCGAGTACAGAAAACCTATAAGAGAAGGCTTTGAAAGTCTTGGTGTTTTGCTAGAGTTGACATGTAGAGAAGATTAATTTGCAGCGAAAGGGCCAGAGATCATTTGACTGTACAAGATCCCAGATTATGACGAAAACAGTGCAATGCGAGAGGCAAACAGGTTTTGATTCGTCAAAGAAATTCGAGTAAAAATGAAACAGTTTTATACATGGTAAATCGAAGAAAGGAAAAGAATATGGAAACTTAATAAAGGAGGCGGACGCTTTAAAAAAAAATATAGAGAAACTAAAAGTGGCAAACGAACTTTTAATTAAAGCACCACTGTGGATTACAATAATATTGTTCATACCCTGAAGATAATTAGCTTTAGGATTGAAATAGTATGCATTGATACTGACATTGAATATAACCTGATACCAACTGTATCAATGACAGAAACATTTTAGTACAATTTTATCTGTTACTCCTAAAGCATTTGTCTAGTCTGTTTGTTAAGCATTGCTGCTTGGAGGGGTAGCTGTCCCACAAAGTAGTGTTGGTGCAGTTGAACTGTTCGCGAACACGACTGCTGGCGCTTGTTTCTACACTGTCCAATCTTTCCCTCGCGTCTCATGCGGCCCACAGGTCTATAGCAGCATCAAAAGTTCTGCAGACGAGTAAACGAGTAACATCAAAGCGCAACAATCTTGGTGCGCACCAAAGTTTTTAACCCAGAGATCTAAAATGTTGCTAAAGAATTTCTACAGAATCATCTCTGACAGAAGACATCGCCTTTGACGTGAGCGTAACCTTCTGAACACCGCAGAAACAGTAGAGCCTTGTCATCGTTGTGTGGCAACCAGATGCAAGAAAACGTGATAAAGGTGGAGAACTGAGTGCTAGACTACCTTGTTCTCTTAAAGGACGCATCACCTCGTGTTAATTTCGGAACGAATTGTTTTAGGTCAAGGACACTGACAACAAAATGGGGCTGCAAGCCGAGTCAGTGTGCAACTTTTACAACTAGTAATTTTTAGTATTTGCTTTGGAAAGACCGAAATAACAATTTTTAATAATTATATTAATTTCAAACATTCTAAAATACTTGGGGCTCTTTTGGACTGCAGTGTATATTGTAGTAGATAATTGGTATCTCGCCTACTACAGCGTAAATGTATGCAGTGTATATTGTAGTAAATAATTGGTATCTCGCCTACTACAGCGTAAATGTATGCAGTGTATATTGTAGTAAATAATTGGTATCTCGCCTACTACAGCGTAAATGTATGCGTTGGTCGCAAGCTTTAGTAGCACCGCATTGTTAACACATGTATGGAGATTTGATCACCTACTTCTATGGCTACTCGAGCCCGGTTTATCTGCTCCCAGCTGAAGCAGAATAAGACGTGCTATGATGGACACACGTAGATGACCAGATGGCTC
Source organism: Sinotaia quadrata (assembly GCA_028829895.1). Taxonomy (NCBI): domain Eukaryota; kingdom Metazoa; phylum Mollusca; class Gastropoda; order Architaenioglossa; family Viviparidae; genus Sinotaia; species Sinotaia quadrata. The sequence goes on from CM054184.1 coordinate 11,967,010, forward strand.
TGTAAATCATTGTAAGACAGCGAGCTCTAGGAGTCATTGCATTAGTGTTACTGTAATCCCGTCATTCATATAGTCATCCAGATTACTAAATAATTGTAAGACAGTGAGATCTGGAAATTATTTTCATCATCATGGCTGTAATCGTGTCATTCCTATAAGTCATCCATATAATCCCCCACACCGTAGTTAAATGTAAGAAGAGAGGGAGAGAGAGAGAGAGAGAGAGAGAGAGAGAGAGAGAGAGAGAGAGAGAGAGAGAGAGAGAGAGAGAGAGAGAGAGAGAGAGAGACATTAATCACGTTACTACGGTATTACTGATCTGATTTGCACAGGTTTTTCCTTCTGTCTTACTTATCTCTCCCCTTGACACAGGTCCACGAGACAGCTTTGGGCGGAAGTTTGTGTTCCCGGTCCCCTACTGCTACCCTGGTGAGTTCTTCAAGCTTCAGTTTCGATCCCGCAACCTGGAGACTGCAGTGGTCCGAATTCACACTAACAAAATGCGCTTTACTCTGGTGCGTGGTGGAAACAGTTTGACCTCCGTCTTTTCATGCTTTGGGCTGCTGGCTCCCGGTACAACCTCTCCTGGCGGTAGGCCTTTTTGAGTTTGTGCTTTTAGGGGCTCATATCACACAGATCAAAATCTAAGTGATTTGCTGACTTCTGTTTTAAACGGTTACCAGTTGCATTCACTAATTTGTAGAAATTACCTTGTAAATGATTAGGTAGAAATAAATAAGGACGATGAGTTAATTAATAAATAAAAGGTACAATCAGATTCTAGTTTTAAAAGTTATACTTTAAAAAAATAAAAATCACCGATAACAGTCAGCCTTTCAATGACTATGCTGTCATATCGAGGTTTGGTAACACACTCAGTTCGTCAGTCCACTTTCGTATCGAAATTTGGGGCTGATAGGAGCTTCCGGCTTTCGCCGACTTTGCCCCTTGGCCCGAGGTGTGCCGCTGTTGTTAGAGTTAATGATGATGAAAGAGTGAGTGGAGAGGTGTACCGCTGTTGTTAGAGTTAATGATGATGAAAGAGTGAGTGGAGAGGAAAGTAGCAGGACGTCGATGATGATTTGTTACGTGTTGCCCGTTGCGCTTATATCCGGCTCGGCATTCCGTGGGTCAATGTCATTGTTATTGGCGTTGTTGTAGCCGTCAGCCCCGATGTTGGAGGGGAGAGGGTGAGTTGGTGGATCTCACAGAAGAATATCAATCCCATAATCCCATATCTAGTGTGTAAATACGTCCAGGATGTTCAACCCCTGGTCCTCCTCGCTGTGGTGTTCTCGTCGTTGTTGTCGTTGTTGTAGACCCTTTTCCCAATGTCCTTTGGGATGCTTGAAGATGGGTGCTAAGCGCCAGTACAGGTGGTCGAGCAACTTGATCATATCCGCAGTAGGGTGGTTGAAATATCCCCATTGTGGATACTGAAGCTCAATGTAATGCCATTATTGTTGTCATTGCTGGTGGTGGTGGGTTTTGGGCGTTGTTGTTAGGGCCATTGCTGTTGTTGTTGCTTTCTCACTTGCAGTGGTGGGCGTTTACTTTACTTTTACCCTACTCTAATGCCGTTGTATAGACCTCTGGTACTGTAATTATTGTTATGGTTGTTGATGTTTCTGTTGGTTTCTCTGGCAATGGTGAAAGAGGCGGGACCTTAAGCACCCTTGCGAATTCGTCCAGTGCGTCATTGATTTCGGATATGTCTGTTTTGGAGCTCAGGTTAAGTTTGCATGTTTTTTTTTCAATTAAATTCAGGTTTCCTCTCCTGGGTGTTAGCTATTTTGGTTTTCTTAACCGTTGGGATATTTGATTTTTTTTCTCCTCGGTTTCGGTAGTTATAGTTTGTGAGAAAAACTCCTTTGTTGGTTTCTTTGTTGTCTGTGAAGAGTTTGTTTATGATTTTGGTGGGATTTTCCATATATTATATGAGTACTGCTTTCCTTTTATCATATGCTGGTAGGAAGGTGATGTTTGAGTCTCAACATTGCTGTTGACGTTTCTAATCTCCTGGTTCAATTGTTCTTGCCAGAGCTTGGTTAAATACATTGCATCCTGTATGGCACGTTCATTTATGGTGCAAAATACCGAAGAGATTAGGCTGTGGTGTGCCCCATTTAAGATTTATGTTGTTGTTTTTGATTTGAAGGCAATGAGTCGATAGCCTTATGGCGTATTTTCTATGTTCTTTGGAGATACATTCCATTTTCATACCCTGGTTCTATTTCTTCTTGTTCACCCGGCCCTGAAAAGGGCTTGCGAGTGGCGCAGGTCGGGTATGAGTTTGGAACTAGTGACGAATTAACAACCAATGATTGTTCTCATGTGTTAAGTTAAAATTTGTTCTTTTGTTTGTTTGCACGTGTCAATATATATGGAAGTAAGCATCTAAGAATGAATCTAAAGAAAGTGTGTGCAACTATCGTAATGTAAAATTATATTTTTATTCATCCTTACCCCATTGCACCCAGGAAGCCTGTTCTTTTTTACTTTCCGTCTGTGCCCTCAGTGCCCCCCCCCCCCCCTTGCCTCCCACTACGTCCAGGGCTTTCTGAAGTCCTAGGACTAGTAATCTAAAGTAGTGATTAGGAGGTCCACCTAAATACATAAATTAACTAAGCAGAAGAAAATAACATAATCCACAAATAAAAACGTTTTAAAACAAATAAATAAATACCCATTGGAAAGATAAAAACATGTAGAAAATCACCTAATAAATATGTTATCATAATAGAAGCTAAATTATTATAACTAAACCTATTTCAACACCAGACAATTAAAAATGAAAAAAGAAAATAATAAATAAATAAACAAATTAAAAAAATTAAACAGTCTCAGAGCTATCACAGAAAAATTAGAAATGGTGAGAACAAAACTCACTACCAGCTTAGATAACCACCAGAAAAAGCGACCACACAATAAGAAAATCAATACAACAACAACAACAGTTCCTCGAAGAAACAACAAGCACAGCAAAGATGCTCTCAACGTGGATGTCTATTATAGCATCAAAGTTGACGTAGCCAGCAGGCCCAACCACCAATCTATCAATCTCCCCCCCCCCCCGAGCGCGAAATCGGCCACAAGCCGGAAACACTTTCCAAATTTATCGTCATCAACACCATTCCTGCATCTTTTCGTCAGGTTTAAGAAGTTACCAGCTTGCAGAAATGGTGCTATTTTTATGTTCAAAATAACAAAATGTCAAACGCTTTCAATTACGTATAAACTATGGATATAAATAAATTAAAGAATTCATTAATTAGTAACGCGATTGAATAATTCATCAAGAAAGGATAATTAATTATTAGTCTGGTAAACGATCTGAGACATACTGTCTTTGAATGTCCAAACAAAGGCTAACCCATCTGCAGATCAGATGATTAATATAATAATGGTTATTAAGCCATTTTGTAGTGGCATTTAGTATTTTCCAAAGTCTGACCATATTTATTCTGATTGGCAGGTAGATATTACAGAAATAATTATGATGATATTCATTTTTGTTGTTCAGTGCACATGGGTAATAAATCTATCCTGAGAATGCCATTTTTGTGTAGATAATTGTTCTGATTAATCCTGCATAAATATCTTTAGTTATAATACAGAACACACACACACACACACACACACACACACACACACACACACACAAATAAGGAAACCATTTATTAATTTATTCATTACTTCAACCTTATAAAGATCAGAACACAGCCTATTTTACCACATCCACATAACGTGTCTTGTGACTTGTTCCTCATGTACTTAAGATTTGCAATAGCACAAGGGACTTACAGTCGATTCTTTGTCAGTTTCCAAGAATGACTCTCTGCTCCTTCTGTATCTCTCTCCTGGCACAAGTACGCCGGGAAAATTAAAAATGTCATGGAAACAAGCTCTTTATATAAGTTTTATTAAATATCCATTGGCTTTGAAGTTTCTGTTAGTCCAAACATCAATCACCATTGACTGAAATTATTTACACGATTGACCTAGATTCCTCTTTGTTGCTCATTGTTAAGAGCTTTTCTTATGACTAAAGGGTCAAACTTGTTATGACCATTTTGACCTTTTCCTGTTTGTTCTAAGTGATCATATCTGTCTAGGCGACATCTTGAGACAAATAGTGACACTTCTTGAAAGATGTTTGAGTGCAAAAAAAATTCCATCTAACATTTATTACTATTATAATTTTTTTCTTGAAAGGTTGCGTGGAGATAGTTTCAAGTCAAGACATTCTGGTTCATGTGATACACAGTGCTGATTCATTCTCAGTACAACCAGAGAACACTCTGGGTGTAGAACATATGATCTTCTCTGCAACTCCTGAAGTGGAGCCCTCCATGGCTAAGGCCCGCATCGTCCATTTTGTTTCCATTGGCGTCACAGCTCCCAAAACCAACATCAATTTTACGGTAATTTCAACTCATCGTAAATATTGACATCACAGCCAAATTTACATCGTCTTTACAGTCATTTCTTACAATATTGTTTTCAAAATAAATTAGATTATAATAAATTAAATAATGGACTTAAATAAATAATTTAGAACAGTAAGAACAAAAGAAGAATAAAATCAAATATAAAAAAAAATTATCATTCAGTTAATCTTTCAAGATGCTCAGATTATTATTTTATTTGAAGATATTTATTTTTACTCCAAATTGAAATATTGAAAATAATGTGTTACACTATTAAGGACTGTAAGACTGCACACGAAATGTAAATGACAGTTTGTTAGATGGATTGGCCAGAATGAACTTCCAACAGACAGATCAACATTCACAATGATAGATGAACGAATGAATTAAGAGCTGGATCAATGGCTTGATGGTTGTATGGACGGGTGGACAGTGGATGGATAAATGACTATACAGGCGAAGGGAAGGGTGGGTTGGTGGGAGGAGGATTGAATGGATACACTTATACAGATTACCCCCCCCCCCAAAAAAAAAAAAAGAAAAAAAAAGAAAAGAAAATAGACATACTGAATGTCCACATAGATACAAGAAAACTGTTATCTTTAGTTTTTCGTAGTTATACTACTTATTTATTTTTATTTGAAAAAAATCAACAAAATATTTTCATCTATTTTTTTCCCCTTTTCGCTTTAAGAGTATAGAACCACAGGAAATTATGCTCGATGGAATAGTGAGAAATACGACCTTTACAGTGACAACGGAACGCAAAGATGCAATTCTCATTGAAAGCGACTTTATTCCAAATGGAACAATTCTCGTAACAGCAGATCAACCGGTGATAGTGGTAGTCGGTTCCTACATCTTCAGTCGAGAGACGAACAGGCAAGACTCACTGCTACTGACGCATTTACCTCCAACATCGACAGCAGGCAAAATATACGCACTATCGTGGCCGAAGTCCTGTCCGAGCAAGGTCAAAGTAGCCGTTTGCAGTAAGTAATCTTAATTATGGAAGTTAGTGTGATTATTTTTAAAAGCAGAACACGAAGGGAGTGAACTCCACGTTAATATAACGTATGGAGGTGCTGTAGATAAATAAGCACACCATGGAGAATCATCCAGAATTTCACATGCACTGTCAAGCATGTAACGTTCCCGAAGTTTCGTGTATGCTACTCAGCATACCATGAGAGATGTCCAAGAAACGCTACTCAGCATACCATGAGAGATGTCCAAGAAACTCATAAATTCTCGAGATCAAACTAAAGCCCTCAATTTTCGCCCTATTGGCTCTTGAACATAATTCACAAGAATCAACTTAACAGTAATACGTTTTACTGATAAGTTCGATGACAATGCTGGATTCACACACACCAATATGATCTGGTAGAGTACAGTAGTCACTGTGGTCTGAAGTGAAAAAGGTGCACTTTTCTAAGCAATAGTCTTAAAATAAGGCTGAGCTAAATTTCAGGCTAATTTCATCTCTAACTCCGTTCCCTCTTACATACAGCCTCAACTTATAAATCCTGCAACAATTTCATTAGCCCGACACACACACAGCTTAAGAAATATAGCATCAATCAAAATTCAAAATTATTTTGAATGCAATGTAAACAAATTAGTGAACATAGAACTAATGGTTCAATTATATAAGCATTCTCTAATTCAAACCATAGATCAATATCAAACATGTACGAAATATTCTAAGTCCATTCTTCCTTTATCATTTCACTCACCATAAGTTAACGATTGCCTTTATGACCAGACTCGAGTTATATTCATATCAAAGTGGTAAAGAATATAGACTTTCTTCAACAAAGTAATTTTTGGTCAGTCCCCATTGGATGAATATGTTATGGACAAGTATGAGACTATTAGTCAGAAAAAAAACTACTCATCCAGTCTGAACCAGTTTGGATTGCATCAGCAATATTTAGCATATTCTCCACCCGAGTTGTTTACTTCAACTAAAAAAATATCATCAAAAGCAGTGCACAACGTCCGGTCACTTAGTCAGTTAACAGTTTATATGACAATTAAGTTTAGAAATAGGAATAGGCAAATTTACTCCACAACATAATCTTACCAATCTCAGATATCCCATAACCAGCTAAGTCACTGAACTCCATTAATTTTCATACTCTAAACATGTAGTGCCATGAAACAAATCCTGGTGTTCCTTTATTATTTTACGCTGAATTTACGCTGCAAACTAAAAATAGCAACCCAAAAGCCTTTGGAAGAGGTCAGTGAACGCAGGTGGGTAAGATTAGCTCTCTCTTCAAACACATATAACGTACGATATGGGGCATTTTTCCTTTTACAAAGTCGTGTGACGAACTGTAAGGGGCATTTTTCCTTTTACAAAGTCGTGTGACGAACTGTAAGGGGCATTTTTCCTTTTACAAAGTCGTGTGACGAACTGTAAGGGGCATTTTTCCTTTTACAAAGTCGTGTGACGAACTGTAAGGGGCATTTTCCTTTTACAAAGTCGTGTGACGAACTGTAAGGGGCATTTTCCTTTTACAAAGTCGTGTGACGAACTGTAAGGGGCATTTTCCTTTTACAAAGTCGTGTGACGAACTGTAAGGGGCATTTTTCCTTTTACAAAGTCGTGTGACGAACTGTAAGGGGCATTTTTCCTTTTACAAAGTCGTGTGACGAACTGTAAGGGGCATTTTTCCTTTTACAAAGTCGTGTGACGAACTGTATGGGGCAAGCCAACAATTTGTCTCTCAGTCTAGTATACGAACAATCATGTCACTTGTAGCCTTGGCTCGGTCCGTAGCAAAGATACAAGAGGTGTGACCGTGGTACGTGATTCCAACACTGTCACATTCACCCAGTCAACGCATAGCATAGATTACTCATACTACAATAGTGCAACTTGCATTATTCCTGTCCCAGCCCTTCTTTCTATCTGCACATCTCGTTAATTTCAACAAATCTTTTGAATGCTTCCGACTTTCTTCTCTTGACTCGAATAACATTGCCAGCAGCACACACACACACACAAATAAAAATAAAAAGTAGAAAAAAGAGAAAGAACGGTGCCTGAATTGTTTCCATTTAGTTTGATAAAACCTTGACATTGATTCGATCTAACTGTATGTGAGTGCGTTCGTCCTTAGAAGTTGCCGCTGAGGAAAACTCTGCTAAGATCACAATCTACGATGGAAGTCGGAAATCCTTGCTCAGTGCAACAACAACAGGCTGTTTTGAGCATAGTGGGATGGGGCTTATATCCTCGGCTACAGTGGTAGTTCAAGGCGATCACCCCATCCATGTTATCCTGCTGATGGCGATGGAATCCTGCGAGGAAAATGGCAGACGGAGCATCCATGCCCTGACCTCCTTGACTCCTGTCGAACAGTACACCGCCAATCCCTGCTGGACGCCACCCTGCCGCAAAACTTATCAACAGGTTTGTTGCCGTCTAGTGACGTTTGAAATTGGTAGGGGCGGCACTACTTGCTAGGTCGCACTGATCCATTGGTTCACCTACGCATACGGTTTTCATTTACGGATACTGAACACGTTAGCTTAGTGTGGATGCAGACAGTACAAAAAAAAAAATGAGCATGGAGTTAATTTAGTATGTTTCCATGGCAATACAGAATACGAGAATGGAATTAATTTAGTATGTTCGCATGGAATTAGTTTAGTATGTTTCCATGGCAATACAAATAACCACACTGTAATACTAGAGCCACACCTAATTACAAATAACCACAGTAATACTATAGCCACACCTAATTACAAATAACCACAGTAATACTATAGCCACACCTAATTACAAATAACCACAGTAATACTATAGCCACACCTAATTACAAATAACCACAGTAATACTATAGCCACACCTAATTACAAATAACCACAGTAATACTATAGCCACACCTATTTACAAATAACCACAGTAATACTATAGGTCTATAGCCACACCTAATTACAAATAACCACAGTAATACTATAGCCACACCTAATTACAAATAACCACACTAATACTATAGCCACACCTAATTACAAATAACCACACTAATACTATAGCCACACCTAATTACAAATAACCACAGTAATACTATAGGTCTATAGCCACACCTAATTACAAATAACCACACTAATACTATAGCCACACCTAATTACAAATAACCACAGTAATACTATAGGTCTATAGCCACACCTAATTACAAATAACCACACTAATACTATAGCCACACCTAATTACAAATAACCACAGTAATACTATAGGTCTATAGCCACACCTAATTACAAATAACCACACTAATACTATAGCCACACCTAATTACAAATAACCACAGTAATACTATAGGTCTATAGCCACACCTAATTACAAATAACCACACTAATACTATAGCCACACCTAATTACAAATAACCACAGTAATACTATAGGTCTATAGCCACACCTAATTACAAATAACCACAGTAATACTATAGGTCTATAGCCACACCTAATTACAAATAACCACAGTAATACTATAGGTCTATAGCCACACCTAATTACAAATAACCACAGTAATACTATAGGTCTATAGCCACACCTAATTACAAATAACCACAGTAATACTATAGGTCTATAGCCACACCTAATTACAAATAACCACAGTAATACTATAGGTCTATAGCCACACCTAATTACAAATAACAACAGTAATACTATAGCCACACGTTCCACCCTTACCTCCTTACAGTGAGAGGAAAACAAAAACTAGTATCTAACAGTTACCACTTTTGTTCTACGAATGCTATTCTATAGAAACAGAATCTAGGCAATCTGCCACCGCTGAGAAATTTCTATGCTGCGTGCACAATTCACCAGCATGTATTTAATGAACTTACGTGTTTCTTAGGTGGCCCACGCCCGTAGCACATCATAATACTCATGTCAAGTGGTTTACTGCCCTTTGTATGCTTGTTCGCAAAGCGAACCAGTCACCAAGCCTCCATATAGACAAGAGTCCGGCAGAATTTCGACAGAGTCCACACACGAAGGAAATTTAAGTCTTATGATCTGAAGTAGGGTTTGCTGATTTCGCGTCGTGGCGTTGGAAGCAGTTCGGCTGGAAGACGCTAGTTGTGACAAGGGAGTCAGTCCGAACACGGCTATGTAAAAAGAAGATCCCCGTTTCAGGTAATCTGGCGCTCGTTAAAGAGATGTAGCGGCTACTTTTGAGGAGTGTGTCATATTTGGCCGTCATTTTACATAGGTCAGCTACAGCTAAGCAGGGAAGCCCTGACAACTTCTGATGCAGGTGAGAATTGTCTTCGTTGAAGTACTCAGTGGTCAGTTGATGTTTTCCTGAAGTGTGGTTATGAAACAATTAACAGGACTTTGGTCAGAGACAAACTTGTCCAGAAGTAGGACGAGGAAACATGGGGACATCCCTAGCCAAGAGATAGCCGGGGAAGGGGTGGGGTGGGAAGAATTACCACTCTGCGCGGTCGAAGTGACTGGCCGGAAGGTAACATCAGAGTTTTCAACTCCTACATACACACTGCACTGCCCCATGCACACGCATCCCCGTTCAAGGTGGGTACACACAAATACAGACAAACACAACACACGTAGCCAAACCGCCTAATAGCGCATATACGGAACAGCCATAGCTAAAACCTATACAAGAAATGCAAAATATGACTATCAATCTTAAAAGAATATCAAGAAATATTAATTAATAATATTATATAATAATAATAATATCAAATATACAATGATAGGAGATTACTTTTGTCACAAATATGACACATATTAATATCATTAATTAATATTAATTATAAAATGTTGGAAGATTAATTTTGTCACAGATATATTCTTTCTTTTTTCATTACCGCTGTGGAAGAAATTATTCTAAAATTTTGAAGTTATTGATAAATGCTGTATTGTGTGTCTCTGTGTGTGTTTGTTTGAAACAGGCAGTTGTTGCTGGCTTGGAAAAGGATACTTCAAATTTACAAAAAGCGAGACAATTGTTTGGCTTCGAAAGTGTATTGACCCTAAGCCCGTTCTGGATGGCCGTGGTCAGAGATCAGAACAGCTTCATTCTAAGCCCCAACCTGTCTCTTGCAAAAATGAATAGACTGTGGTTCAAGGATTTCGCGTATGTGCAGTTTAGGGATAAATTGTAAGAGTTTCTTTTTTCTTAATTTAGAATAAAGCATATATTTTAAAAAAAATTATATTCTATGATATAAGACTGTAAATTATAGAAATTATTTGAACATAATTTCATGGAAATATCGATGTGAAGTAATCGTTTCCATTGTATTTGTGATATGTATGTTTTATTGCTGATTTAATAAATTGTTAAATGTATTGACTTTCTTACAGATTTTGATAACTTAATGTTCGAGAAGAAAGTGGTTGGATGGAGGCTCACTAAATAGAGATTAAAGGTGGATTTCTCTTCTCCTTTAGTAAGACGTTTTCCATCTACGGAAATATTGTGTGACGTTAAATGTTGTCATAATGTTGTTGGAGAGAGAAAACATTTACAGCACCCGCATATCTGCCAAGTGAGAGGACGAGTGGCGCTTACTGGAGAATTATTAATAACATAAGATTCTCATCACTTGTAATTAGTTATGAATGATTAATTATTAATAATCCTAATCAGTAACTAGGTGGTGTTTTGTCACACATACATTTGCCTGGTGTTAGTTTGGATTCACCACATTCTAAATTATGGCTTAGTTTGGATTTACCACTTTCTAAATATAGCTTAGATTGGATTTACCACTTTCTAAATATAGCTTAGTTTGGATTTACCACTTTCTAAATATAGCTTAGTTTGGATTTACCACTTTCTAAATATAGCTTAGTTTGGATTTACCACTTTCTAAATATAGCCTTCCTACAAGTGTTATTCAGCCGTATAAAGACTTACAAGCGCTTGCTTGTGTAAGAATTGCCAAGAGTATTTATAAGAATAAATCTTCTGTAAGTGATTCTAATAATTATCATTCAACCAGATTATTTTATTCCTCTATGGGGTGTATTATTACAGTCAAGCGTACCAACCACACTGCTTTCAATCTTTCCCTTGAGGAGTATCATACTCACCTCGTCAAATGTTTGTCTTATTTTTGTGTCCAGTTATTGTAGACCATAGTGACAGCAAATTCCTTATCTCTCTCTCTCCAGGTATCTGATAGATACTGGTGCCAACCACTACCCTATCAATGCAGACTGCAGAGTGATGGGAATCCAAGATGGTGGCTGTGGGAGACTCGTTGCTCTTTGGACAAGAAGAGTTTTTATTGAAAATGACCCAATGGACGCAATGAGCGAAGACACTATATCAAACTCCATATTCAAGAACTGTAACAATGTAGCAAAGATTGGAGTCCACTGGTTTCGAACCCCGGTAAGCGATTATTTTAAATTTGAGTGTCAGTATCTGTCGTGATTTGGGTGGTGGTGGTGGTGGTGTTCGTCTTGATAAGTTTTCATAACAATCGGGACTGATCTTGAACTGCAAACTTTAGGGAAAATGACTGAGTTCAAAAGTTCATTCAGTGGACTCTGGAGAATCATTTCATTTGTAAAAAAAAAAAACTGATGCTTTCAAAACTTTAAAATCTGCATTACTACCTCCAACTACTTTACTGTTGTTAAAATAAATGTAGAGATTTGAGGTCAGATGCAGAAAGCTATCTCTTACGTTCAAGTTAATTTGTTTTTTTAAGAACGGTGCTCACTTTAGTCTGACACACTACTAGTTTTTTTAAGAACGGTACTCACTTTAGTCTTCTGACACACTACTAGTTTTTTTAAGAACGGTACTCACTTTAGTCTGACACACTACTAGTTTTTTTAAGAACGGTACTCACTTTAGTCTGACACACTACTAGTTTTTTTAAGAACGGTACTCACTTTAGTCTGACACACTACTAGTTTATTTAAGAACGGTACTCACTTTAGTCTGACACACTACTAGTTTTGTTTAAGAACGGTACTCACTTTAGTCTGACACACTACTAGTATTGTTCTGGCAGGTCACATGAATACATGTTTTAGTTCAGTCTGATTACATACACATTGCTTAGTTCGGTGTGATCGCATGCTAAGTTCAGTCTGATTACATAAATATATATATATACAATGTTTAGTTCAGTCTGATAACATAAATACATAAACATTAACTCGGTCTGATCACATAATCACATATATGTTTAGTTCAGTCTGATAACATACATACAGGAACATTATTTCGTTCAGTCTAATCATCTATCTATCTATCTATCTAACCCATCATCCATCCATCTATCTATCTATCTATATCTATCTAACCCATCATCCATCCATCCATCTATCTATCGAACTATCTATCTATCTAACCCATCATCCATCCATCTATCTATCTATCTATCTATCTATCTATCTATCTATCTATCTATCTATCTATCTATCTATCTAACCCATCATCCATCCATCCTCCATCTATCTATCTATCTATCTAACCCATCATCCATCCATCCATCCATCCATCCATCCATCCATCTATCTATCTATCTAACCCATCATCCATCCATCCATCCATGCATCCATCTATCTAACCCATCATCCATCCATCCATCCATCCATCTATCTATAAAACAACTCCACGCAAGTTATTGGTTATGATTATTATTATTGCTATTATTAATTATCCATAACTAATTACAAGTGATGAGAATCTTAATTTATGTTATTACTATTTCTCCAGCAAATATCAATCGTCTCTCTCAACTGGCTGATATGTGGGCGCTGTAAATGTTTCACTCTTTCACAGCATTAAAGACAAACTTTTATCGTCACAATATATCCCTAGGTGGAAAACGACTTACCAAAGGAGAAGATAAATCAGTCTTTAATCTGTATTTAGCGAGCATCCATCCACCCACTATCTCTCCAAAACAAGGTTATCAATATGTGTAAGAAGTTCATCGAATTTAACAATAAATATATTAAATCAACAATGTAATGTACATATAACAAAAACAAGAAGATTATTTGACATCAATATTTCGAAGAAACTACATTTGAATAATTTCAATGCTTGTACAGTCTTAAATCCTAACACATTAATTCAGCAAAATAGTATCGTTCTTGTCACAAAACAGAAATGGAGTTATGAGATAAAAGATAAGAGTTTTTGTGACGCCGATGCCAATTAGTTAATGTTTTTGATTACTACTAATGAATCGTCCTATTTACAAGTGATGAGAATCTTAACATATTAATAATTTTCCAGCAGACACCACTCATCTCTCTAATTTGGCGGATATACAATCTATTTTTAGAGGAGGAGTGAGTGTGGGCTACATAAGCCATTATGTGATAGATTTTATGATATAGGTGCATAACCATATTTTAGATCTATGTGAATAATAATCAAGCAAAATTGAAAATGAAGGAGTTGCCAAACAGCATAAAATACAATGTCTACAAATCCACTATGTTCGGTTACTTTGAAAATTAAATTGAAAAACCCAAACAAACCCGATTTTCACTTAAGTTCTAAGAGACGTGTGGCACTGTCCTTTTATTATGTCACACGTATTCGCTCATGCATAAAACAGTCCAATGCCAGTTACCTGTTTATAGTTAAAATTCTGTCACCGTAATTACAAGCCTTTATTCTGTTTGACGTCTACATAACTGTTTCATCACATAAATAACTTACTATCTATTCTTTCATTCTAGAACCTTTGCGAAGTGAAGATCAGCTGACAGACAAATCAAGACATTTGGTCAAATAAGACAGACTTGTTTAATGATCTTGTTTATAAATAGGATCGGGCAATTCCCATCAAGCAGATGGGTTGAGCATTTTGCACGTGTTGTACAGACCTTGTGTGCAGCATTATCCCGTACAGATCTTGTATGCTGCATTATCCCGTACAGATCTTGTATGCTGCATTATCCCGTACAGATCTTGTATGCAGCATTATCCCGTACAGATCTTGTATGCTGCATTATCCCGTACAGATCTTGTATGCTGCATTATCCCGTCAGATCTTGTGTACAGCATTATCCCGTCCGAATTCAGTTGTTTAACCGCGACAGCCGCATTATGAAACCTTTTTTTATGTTTTCTTACTTTTACTTCTATTTATTTTTTTTATCCATCCATCAATGGTTGGTTGAGGTATAAACAATAGAACCAATAGGTCTTTCAAGGTGCACTGCTTTTCTTGCTATTAATGTTATGTTTATTTTCATTCTCCTTAGCTCTTATATACCATTCAAATCATACAATAAATTGGCAGCCACCATAGTCCATGGCACAGAAACTGTTGACAAACCTCGTAAATTATGGCTGACGAACATTGTAGTAGTGTAGATGTTCAATGTTGCCTGCTTGTTCTGTTTTGGGTCTAATTTAATTTTATAGATGCGGTACAATCAGTGCGTGTGGCATCGAGTAATAGAGACTTTCCCAATTTAGATCGCAAATCAAAATCAGCAGAAATTAAATTCGCTACTGACAACCGTAGCCGCTAAGTTTAGTATTTGTTTATGATATCATTCACACATACTCTGTACACGTACATCACACACACACACACTAAACGCTACACACACAGACACACACACTAAAGGCTACACACAGACACACACGCACGCACGCACGCACACACACGCACACCCACACACACTAAACGCTACATACACAGACACACACACTAAAGGCTACACAAAGACACACACGCACGCACGCACGCACGCACACGCACGCACACACACACACACACACACACAGATGCACCACGTACAAAGCGCATTGCTTGGTGCAATCAGTTTGTCACGAAACATTTTCTGTTTAATTTCGTTGCCAGATACCAAAGGAAAGTTCAGGGCGAGAGAAAGGGATTCCTGACGACCCCGAGAAGTTTGTGTTTATGTTTTCGGGTTTTGGCATCCTGATGGTTCCCGTTTTTATCTGTGTGGCATGGCTTCTTGACAGACGCGGTGGGTGGACAAGAAATGATCTTCTCAAAACTTTTTTCGTATTTAGTCTGTCTTTCATTTCTTCATGGCAGTAAATGTTTATTCAATAAATATTATTATTTTTTGCATTTAGTCCATCTTTCAAATCTCCATGGGTGTTACATTCCAGTGTTTGTTTAGAGACCCTGCCTCAACATAAGGATTTTAAAGATTATTAATTTACAACATTTAGCTATGCTGACGACAGACTGGTTGCTAGATTCACCCTTCAGTCTCCTCAGTTAACATTGGTTTAGATATTAATTTTAGTAACAGGTAAACCTGTGTAGTAGTGCACGAACTGGGTACGTTATCCAATCACAATTAATTATGCATTCAAAACATTCATCATTCGACTCAGCCCCCAACCCAGTTCCTAATTGATTTTCCTTGCAATAATTAGCCAACTTCTGTACTTAGATAACAAATAAGAATTTAATAAATTTAACAATTAACAAACGGTAATTCCATATATCAAAATTCAAATACCTATTTGCTTTTAAGTTTGTACAGAATCGTAACACACAGTTCTGATTTAAGAGATCACCACTGTCCACTTAGCTTTAATTTTCTTGTCCATTATGACATCACTCACACCCCAACCGTATGTTGTGGGATGACTGGCAAGTGTTGCATAACCCATCCCTTGAATAGCGTCAATCTGGCTCTTCAATTTAGTAGTCATAAGGCCCGGTGTTCAATCTGGCTCTTCAATTTAGTAGTCATAAGGCCCGGTGTTCAGTCTGGCTCTTCATTTTAGTAGTCGTAAGGCCCGGTGTTCAGTCTGGCTCTTCAATTTAGTAGTCGTAAGGCCCGGTGTTCAGTCTTGCTTTTCAATTTAGTAGTCATAAGGCCTGGTGTTCAGTCTGGCTCTTCACTTTAGTAGTCATAAGGCCCGGTGTTCAGTCTGGCTCTTCACTTTAGTAGTCATAAGGCCCGGTGTTCAGTCTGGCTCTTCAATTTAGTAGTCATAAGGCCCGGTGTTCAGTCTGGCTCTTCAATTTAGTAGTCATAAGGCCCGGTGTTCAGTCTGGCTCTTCAATTTAGTAGTCGTAAGGCCCGGTGTTCAGTAAGTCTTGCACATTGAACACCATCAGGATTCAACCATTGAACCCAGCATAAAATTTCAGCACAGGAAATTCCAAAATGGAAACACGAAGCGTGAAACACCAACGTGAAACCCGCTCTGAAACGATAAGTGTTCATTTCCATGAGTGACAATTCTATTTATTCGCTGACCCGTACATGTGGCATAGACAATAGAGTAGCCTATTAACAAATCGACCTTTTAATTGTATTTTACAATGAAAGGTAAATATGAAAAATGAAAGATATAATTCAAATCACGCACTTGCATGTTACAATTATAATGCAACATTTTACATGCAAGTGGATTAAATCATTACATACGAAAATACTTCAACTCACACAGCATTTCACAATTGTCCATTTAGTTAGTTAGCTTTCCAAAGAAGATAAATTAACATTCCACAACTTCATTATGCAATCCAGCAATTATTTAGAGTTACAAATACAATATATTAATCTAGTCACTATATTCTCTGGCCACACGTCAGGAAAAATAACAATAATACAATTTAATCACAATAGATATGCAAAAATCACACAGCAATGTTCTTAATAAAATACAGTTTTTAATACTTTAAAAAATCGACGTGTTAACCTTGTTTGAAATATAAATGGTTTTTTCTCGATTCACGGAATAAATATGGTGGCCTGTCTGGAATATGTCTCAGGCGCAGTTCCTCGTGAATGTGGGCTAACACCCGGTTCACGGTATATAAAGGTATCTATGAATTATGGCGGGAAATCTATCGGTCAAGCATCAGGCTTGGACAATGACTCATTATCTGCTATTGTTCATGCAAATTACATAAACACATGCGGACCCTCTTTTGATTGTGAGTAAGCCGTCTGCAGCGTGACGCGTCAGGAGCGTGATGATTACGTCACCGTTCGCGATGCCTGCACCAAAATTCTCGGCTATGAATAGGAACGAACCTTTATAAGAGCTTAACATAACAATACAAAATAATGATTAGAACGGAGGTCAAGTACAATTTGCCCTTGACTTCGTTACAATGGGCGTAAATATCGTTACTTTCAGTAACTAGTCCGTCTTTCCGGTCTTCATGGCCGTCAATGTTTATTTCATCTACATCATTACTTTTTGTCCGTCTTTCCGGTCTTCATGGCCGTCAATGTTTATTTCATCTACATCATTACTTTTTGTCCGTCTTTCCGTTCTTCATGGCCGTCAATGGTTATTTAATCTACATCATTACTTTTTGTCCGTCTTTCCGTTCTTCATGGCCGTCAATGTTTATTTAATCTATATCATTACTTTTTGTCCGTCTTTCCGTTCTTCATGGCCGTCAATGGTTATTTAATCTATATCATTACTTTTTGTCCGTCTTTCCGTTCTTCATGGCCGTCAATGGTTATTTAATCTATATCATTACTTTTTGTCCGTCTTTCCGTTCTTCATGGCCGTCCATGTTTTTTAATCTACATCATTACTGTTTGAAAATATCGAGCACTTTAAATTCGTATTCATTTGTTCCTGGTGTGTCATACTTCATACTAGTAAGTGTTGTATCATAGTATTGTTTATTTAAATGTTTTCCTTAATTTGTCATAGGTAGGTAATGATGTATGGATTCCATTGTCACTTCCGACAAACAAAGAAGTGATACTTCTGACACAAGCATCCAGAACAATGTTCTTGAAATCATTCAGTACAAAGAACAAACCCCTTGGAAGAAACCAAGTCAGACTATATGCATTTTACGTGAGATGAACTGATGAATATTTTGTAAAAAGCTTATCTTTTACTTTGTTGAGAGCTTGGGATAAGAGTTAGTGTATTGTCTAAATATGTCACGTTATTGTCTAAATATGTCACGTTATTGTCTAAATAGGTCACGTTATTGTCTAAATATGTCACGTTATTGTCTAAATATGTCACGTTATTGTCTAAATATGTCACGTTATTGTCTAAATAGGTCACGTTATTGTCTAAATATGTCACGTTATGTTTTCAAAGTAATGTATTTTTTGTAATGTTTTCTTAGTGTAAAGATCTCGATTTGAAAGACCCGTGTTAATGAGATGAGTAAATACCAGTCTAATTACTTTTTTTTAAAAGTGACTTCCAATTAAGGAATGATGATTTAAAAAAAACAACTATAAAGTAACGTGCAGAGTATGAAAATAATTGTAATTGCATACCTTTGATCATATTTCTACAGAGGCATATTAATTAATACAATTTTTGTTTTAAAAAAAAAAGAACGGTCTTTACTCTTTAAAAGAATGACAAAAATTCATTAAAAGAAAGAAAACAATAACAATTCATATAAATAAAAATCATAAATAATAAATACATGAAATACAGAAAAAAAAACTTAAAGTAGGAACGAAGGAGAAATAAAAAACCGTTGAAAAACAAAATAAAAACAAAACCAAGGAGTAGAGTTGCTAAATAAACTTCGAGAAAGATCAGTTACAAAAAAATTTAAAGAATGAACAAATAAAAAGACACAGAGCCAAGCTTGAATGCTAGGAAGATAAAAAAAAACAACAACGAAAAATGAATTTGTAATTAGATGGAGTTAGATTAGTCAGAGAAAAGTAAAGGTCCTGAGAGAACGTTGTTAGACAGACAAGAAAGGGAGACAGAATGACTCGTGATATAATTTTTGGTCCGTTAAATAGTCTGATGAAATTAGTATGATAAGCCACCCTAAAAAAATAAAAAAACAAAACAAAATACAAACAAAAAGAACAAACCCCCCCAAAACAATGTACAAAAAAGAAATGAATCTTTATCGTGTATATGTGTAACACACAAACACAAACGCACGCACGCACGCACGAATATACCCACACCCCTTTTCCATCCAGATTGTCGCCCCTAAGTTTCTCCTATCACGAAATTAAGGAAATGCCACTAATTATAATATATATAAAATTATTTTGAGATTTTCAAACGTTTGGGCGAAGAAGTCTGCAAGTCATGAAATAGTAAGGTTCTCGCAGATTTACAAACTAGGCATACGATATCTCACAGGGCCTAAAGATTTTATTACTGGTAACTCTTGCTGAGTAGAATTATAAATGGTCTTTGAAATAATGTACACATTTTTGAAGATGTTATGTTCATCCTTAGTTCTGCTGAACTTTTTAAAGATATAGCATAGAGCTGCAAGTGGTGCTTCGTTCCTCCATTTTCTCCTATAACCCACGTCATCGCTTTCCGTATGACGTCAGAACAAAACCATTTGTTAGAAATCGTTTCGTGTGCAGTTCAATTCTCAATATCAAGAAATACTTCTACAACCGATTTTCGCGTTGTCGCCCGACATCTTCAGCTTTAAAGAGATTGTGTCCTCAGTCTCGTGAAACGCACATGAGTAAAATAATTCCATTAACACACCCTTTTAATATATTTTTTTTGAAAATATCAAGGGAGTATGAAATTTGCAATAGGTAATCAAAACACTAAATACTTAGTTTAACATATCTCCACATCAATCAATGTTTAATTATTTTACTAGGAAAAAAAATAAAATTTTCAAACTTTATTAGCACTCATTTGCACTTTTTAAGATTTACTGATCTAACGCATATAACAATGAAAGAAACGAATCTTTAAAAATTATATGTTATTATTAATTACATTTTGTATATGGAGTTAAACTGTCAAGTTTCTGTATTTGACTGTAATGTCTAGGATTTGTTTCAGTCGCATTGCATTATGTAAAGCATTTTTATGTTAAAATATTTCAGTATTAGTGTTTACATTTCGCCCAGTTTCATGTTTGCGTGTGAGTTCTTCTCATTACCAACAATAAAATCAAAACCCAAACGACTCTCTGAACTGTCTTTTATTCCCACTGCAGCACACAAGCTTTGCTTTGACAATTAAATGTCTTTTACTGAAAAGTTGTATTAATACACGCTGTTATATCATTGTTGCTATTAAAAAATAAAGCGATTGCATACAATATATATTTTCTTTTTCTTGTGAGAACGTTCGCTGGCGTGACATGTTAGGAAGCTGGTAAAAAGATTTTGGTCACACCTTCAACAATCCATAATATAAATATCGTCCGCAAGCAATTTCTCTTTCTTTTCTCTCTCTCCAAATATTCTTTATAAAATGGTTCCGGTACCATCTGATACAACGACAGTGATGGCATTAAATGCGGAAGCGCTAAAGGACAAGCTGTTGTCTTACTGGCCCAGGGATCTTTTCGCCGTTGACTCTTATCTGTGTGAGCGTTACGTGTTAGCTCAAGTACTGTGTAAAACAGATAATGCTTAGTCATTAAGGAAAAAAAAGTGCCATAAACAGAAATTAGTTTGAATATTAATAGCAGGTTACTGATGAGACTGCTTGGCTCCTGCATACGAAGACGATTCAAAATGGTAAGCCAGTATTAGTGATCCATAAATGAAAATGGAAATAATGGTAGAGTGGAACCAATTTTATAATTTTATAAGCAAACCTAACTCTGTAACCTTGACCCTTATTCCAGGGCTAAAGTATTACCTGAGTTGCTAATCACTTTAACAGACCAATCCGAGTGCAGCTCAACCACGCGCAACAAATGCGGCAAAAACTCACCCAACAAGCATCAGTTGAATGCAGCTCAACCACGAGCAACAAATGCGGCAAAAACTCACCTAACAAGCATCAGTTGAATGCAGCTGACTGTCAAGCAGATCCATGTTTGAGTGTGGGGAGAGAAAACATGTGGAAATTGATGTGGACAATGAACTTATGACTTTGATATGATAAGGAGTAGAAAAAATGACAATTGGAGCTTCATCTATACAAGGTTACATAGAAGCTTTATTGCCTAACTCTAATAGCTCCATTTCTGTTCTCTGATAGAAGTATCTTGCGATTTGTATTGACACTATTATTCGAACGTGGTTTCAAGTAAATAATTGATGTCAATTAATCTTTTTCATTGTATTTTTTTATATGTGTATTTGATTGTTGATTTAATAAATTTCTTGACCTTCTTACACATATTGATAACCTTATTTTGGAGAAGAAAGTGGGTGGATGGGGGATCACTAAATATAAATTAATGACGGATTTATCTTCTCCTTTAGTAAGAAGTTTTCCACGTACGGAACGATTGTTTGACGATAAATGTTTTGTCTTTAATGTTGTGGAAGAAAGAAAACTTTTACAACACCCGCATATCCATCAGGTGAGAGAGAGAGAGAGACGAGTGGTGTCTGCTGGAGAATTATTAATAATATAAATTAAGATTCTCATCACTTGTAATTAGTTATGGATGATTAATTAATTATTATTAATAATAATAACCATTAACTAACTGGCGTCGGCGTCACGCATTGAAAACCCAAAACTCAGAACGAAATCTCTTTCTACAATATTTTTTTTAAAATGGCGACCATGAGCAAGGAGAGAAATTGATTACAAGTGAATCTAAATTTTATCTACACGCGTACACAAACAAACTAACTGAAATTCATTTACACAAATTTACACTTATATATACACAAACATACAAAACATATAACACCCACTAACAGTAAAACGAAACAAACCTGTTTTAAAACAAATCTTTAAAACTCAAACACCTTTATAACACAGACAAGCCCGAAAAGAAGAGATTTATTAGTTTATATTTGTGACCATTACTAACCGTGTTCATGCATTGGCAGTTTCATTGAAAACAAATTCATAAAAATAGAACCAAATTTAAAACAAATCAAAATAAAAACAATCAATCAGTCAAACAGAATCACTTCATGATTTACCAATAAATCAAACCGAATTAAACTGATTTACCATTTAGTCAAAAAGAATCACTTCATGATTTACCAATAAGTCAAACCGAATTAAACTGATTTACTAGTCAGTCAAACCGAATCACATCCTGATACACCAATCAGTCAAAACGAAGTACTTCCTGATTTATCAACCAATCACAATGAATCGCTTCCTTATTTATCAGCCAATCAAATTGAATCATTTCATAGATTTAACCAATCAAAACGAACCCCTTCGTGACATGTCATTCGAAACATTTCGTAAGTTATCAGTCAAAACGAGTAACTATGATAAATCTAATATAGGTTGTGCGAGGAAAAAAAAATTGGCTATGCTAAAAATATACTTGCAGACGACATCTTGTCCATTTTGCAAAGAAAAGGACAAATCTAAATGAAATGTTATCAAGAGTTTCCCGTTAAGCGTTCATGCAAATTAATTACATCGTTATATATTTATAAATTCTATATTTATAACAGTTATTAACTGCCAATTTTACAAGTTTGATTAATAGATGATTGCCAAAAAAAAACCTTTCTCTAGTATACAGTTTGTAGATAGAAAGCACTGTTTTGTTTCATATATAAAATCGCTTGAAAACAATGCTAAAAAGAAAACATAAAATTTTCTAAACAGACACCAAACGTACTATCATTTTTAAAAAATGTAAATAATTCTTATAACTCCTCCCCAATTCCACCCTCATGCTACATAATCACTTTCTATTTTGAATGCGCACACAAAATTTTAAAATAACAAATCTTGAAACGCTTTCTATCTGTGACACAGTACACCCCGCATCATATATAAATATCTGACATCTGAATGTGAACATAATGGCACATCACGTATGAACATCTTCCAGCTAAATGTACTTAATAATGGACAGATTCCGTTCACCAGCTCACCTTTGTGGCCAGCCACAGCAGCTATTTGAATGTCAAAGGTCATTAAAATCAACAACATCTGATACAAAAGATGTATCACAGGCAGAGAGACAGCATAGGGCAGCGTTCTGTGTACGTTTTCTACCGTTTGTAAACAGGAACAGTTTGCGAACAAATTCAACAACTCTTGAGGTGGAGGTAGGGGTGGACCTGGGGAATAAAATAAAAATCTATATACATGGACACACACACACATACACATACACACACACACACAAGACACAGGCACACACACACACACACACACAAGACACAGGCACACACACACAAAACACAGGCACACACACTCACACACACAAGACACAGGCACACACACACACACACATACACACAAAACACAGGCACACACACACATACAAGACACAGGCACACATACACAAACAATACACAGGCACACACACACACAAAACACAGGCACACACACACACACAAAACACAGGCACACACACACTCACACACACTGAAGTACGCTCACATTCTCTTCCACATATATACAAACACATACGTTCACGCACGTACTCAGGACCACACACACACACACACACACACACACACACACACACACACACACACACACACACACATGTTTGTCTATTTACAATGCTTACTTATCACATGCGCTGACGCTAAACAGTTTCTTTCTCTCATTCCATATGCTCACAGAACAAAGTAGACGTGACTAGGGTTGCTTTTGGCTATCACATTGCGTAACGATAAATGCATACACTGAATACAATAACGTTTTGTAATGAAATAAGTATCACTCGATAAGCTTATCGGTACGGAGAACAATTTTACCATCCACACAATCAATGCTGAACGTTTTTTTTTTTGTTGTTGCACGTCTTGGGGACGGGACTTCAATCCAAATCCAAGTGCATGAAGTTTGGGGTGCTGTGTACAATGCCTCTCTCTCATAAACATGAAGTATGAGATGCCGGGTGTGCAATGTTTATACACACGAAATTTGAGGTACCGTGT
The DNA here is from genome assembly GCA_028829895.1 of Sinotaia quadrata. Lineage (NCBI taxonomy): Eukaryota > Metazoa > Mollusca > Gastropoda > Architaenioglossa > Viviparidae > Sinotaia > Sinotaia quadrata. Next base: position 11,991,207 of record CM054184.1, read on the forward strand.
GCAAAATGTCTCTTGGACGCAAGAAACACGAGGTTCCATTTGCAAAATTTCTCTCAGGCACGCGAAATTTGTAGTGCCGTGTGTAAAACGTCTCTCGGGGAACAAAGTAGTAGTTTGAGGTGCCGTGCGCAAAATGACTCTCGGACACACGAAATTTGAGGTGTCGTGTGCAACTTGTTCGCAGACATCCAAAATGTGCAGTGCCTTGTGCAAAGTGTCTTTAGGGCACACAAAATTTGAGGTGCCGTGTGGAAATATATATCAGGGAAGTAGAGTTTTAAGATGTCGTGTGCAAAATGTTTTAAGATGTCGTGTGCAAAATGTGTCTCAGGTACTCGGAGGGTTACGATGTGGGGCCCCTAAACACATTTATCGTTCAGTAAATAATTGTGTTTTCACGTTTGCCAATAATTTACAAAAGTCAGACAGCAGCAATGTCAAAAAACACAACACGACCGAATGACATTTAAGCTGGCGAGCACTCCATTCTTCGAGTTTTACCCCCCCCCCCCACGTCACCCCTCCATGCTAATTTCTGCATCCACAAATGGAGTACATACTCTTACGTGTAAGCATAACAAAGTAATCTTTACAACAATGGGCTGTGGGTAATATTTCTGACCCGTCCCTCAACCACCTTCCATTCAAACGCTCAGACCACAAAATAATAAAGCACGCTCTGAATTCACCTCGGACAATTGGTTGACACAAAAGCACCGGCCATTATCACCAATTACAAACAAGTTTATAAAATACTACTGTCAGCGAGTAAATCAAATGAACTCACTCACATCTGGCTCACGTATTGTAAAACATCTCCAGCTAATCAGGGCACAGTTAACATGAAATAGTTCGCACCAATCACAAACAAGTTTATAAAATACTACTGTCAGCGAGCAAATCAGACGAACTCACTCACATCTTGCTCACGTACTGTAAAACATTTCCAGCGAATCAGGGCACAGTTAACATGAAATAGTTCGCACATTGAAACTTGTTGACAATAGTCCTTACGTCAACACCCCCACTGATTCGCCACGCCCTCTGAACAAGGGGAGAGAGAGCGTTTCTCACGACAGTTGTTTCTCTTTGCTTGTTGAGGTCGTAAATGTTGACAAATGTTAACCAGCAACATCTCTATATATTGTTCCCTATCCACCACAGCAACACAAGTTTAATAATAACGGCAGCAACTTCGCTTGCCATCGGTGACTGAGGACGAGAGTAACACCCGAAGATCAGCTGTGCAACCCAGAGTAGAGAACGTTTCAAAATCTACAATTGTGTCAAACGAAATCAGATTACAAAATGAGTAATGGCAGTCGTTTAGAAGTAGCAATCACAAATATGCATAATACGAAATAAAACATTTCATACAGGGGGTATTCTTTTCTTCCTGTTGCGCAATATCCCTGTCCAGGCCCCTTTCAATAGTATTATCTTATCCAAACGTGTTATGTGATATCACTGACAAATAAAGTCCCTTTCAAAAGTATCACCGCCAAGCGAGTTGTTTGACTCATTAAAATAGTTCCATTCAATATTATTATCATCACCAGAAGTGTTTCGTAATATAATTAAACAAGTTTCTTGCAATAGTATTATAATCAACAGACTTGGTGCCTGATATGTATAAAGTCTCCTTCAACAATATTATCATCACGAGACCTTTTGCTTGACATCATTGAAAAAGTCCCTTGTAATAATATTATTATGCCCCACGGTATCGTGTGATATCATTGAAAGAGTCTCTTGCAACAGCGTTGTCGTCAGCAGACATATTGTGGTATTGAAAAAGTCCCTTGCAACAATACTATCGACAGACGTGTTGCGTGATAGTAAAACGTCCGCTGCATTAAAAATATCAGATTGCGTGATACTGAAAAAAGTCCCTTGTAATAATATTGTCATCACCAGAGGTGCTGCTGACAAAACGTCCCATGTTTATCATCACCAGACATGATGCGATGTGCCGAAAAAAGTCACTTCACTTCGAATAATATTATCACCACCAGATATGCTGCGTGATACTGAAAAAGTCCCTTGCAATAATATTATCACCACCAGATATGGCAAGCCGGTGGCATAGAGGACGTACACTCGCGAATTATATAAATTAAAAGAAAAGTTTGTTCTGATGCGTTTACTGAATAAATGGAAAGCTGTGAATTATTTTATTTTCTGGTTGACAGAAAATAGTAAATATATGACATATATACAGTACTGCTAAGGATGGTGGTTACTCCCATACCGTACAACACATTCACATTAAGGTCAGAAAGGCTAGACAAGAAAGACAAGTTGATTGTGAGGTAATTGCTGTGAAGGATTATGGTCCCTCTAGGTTGGTCCATTTATTTTCTGGCCAAAAATACCACAAAAAAAACTACATAAGAAAGATTAAGGTTGTGAGATATTTGCTTCCCGGGATTGTGGTCTCTGCTAGGGCAATCCATTTACTTTCTGGCTTAAACCAATCTTCCAGGAGTGTGTACACAAGGTTACATGACGTAATGTACAAGACATACTGTGGCGGGGGGGGGGGGGAGCCAACAAGAAAAATACAACACACTGACTTGACACACAGGCCAAAGTAAACTGGAATGTATATTGATAATGACTGGCTTGTCATCGCAGCGACTGGTTATCAAAGTGTTTCATCGGTACAAAAAACAAAGAACTATTTTTGATATGTAAAATAACACAAGAGAAAATTAACAGCATAACATGTAACGTTCTGCCAACCATCTACATTCTCGGAATGGTTGGCAAGCAATGAATCAATGGACATAGAATTTAAGCTAAATAAATGCATTACTTTAGTTGAAATCTGTGGAAATGTCACGATTATACAAGTTCAATACGACTATTTACAAACAGCTTTGCGTTTACAGACTTTACAGTCTTAGAGGACTCCGCTACCTTGAAGGAAAATGCTAGGTGACAAACGACATTAATGTCTTTTTTTGATGAGCAGATTTTGATCAATGAAATATACAAAAAAATATTAAAATGGTAAGTAGAATATATGTTCATGTTGGAAAAGTGTCAACGAATGTCGTAATATTTGTCTTTAACGGTTAAGTAAATTTACGTCAGCATCTGTGTGTACTCTTAAACAAACGTACGCTTAGTAAGCGAAACGTGATCACAATTGTACGCTTAGTAGCGACTCGTGGTCACAATTGTACGCTTAGTAGCGACACGTGATCACAATTGTACGCTTAGTAGCGACTCGTGGTCACAATTGTACGCTTAGTAGCGACACGTGATCACAATTGTACGCTTAGTAGCGACTCGTGGTCACAATTGTACGCTTAGTAGCGACACGTGATCACAATTGTACGCTTAGTAGCGACTCGTGGTCACAATTGTACGCTTAGTAGCGACTCGTGGTCACAATCGTACACTTAGTAGAGGTTTCTGTACACAAATAGCAGTTCATTTACCATAGCAATTTTAACGATACAATACAACGTCTGAACAATATTTATCAAACTTCAAAAGATGTGACAAATTAGATTCTGAAATTATTTCCACGTTGCTTTTCTTATTAGAAGAGAGAAGAGTGAAAATCTCGAGACAGCGAATTAATCAAACCACATGGTCTCCCCAAAACTGTTTTATTTGGTTATTTTTTTTATTGAAATACCATAGGAAATGTAGCGAGAGTTATAGAACCATAAAGATTTGTTGAGTAAGTCAGCTAAGAAAATTTCCAAAAGGTTTGAGAAACCTAATCTTCATCTCATCTGATCCAAAACGTTCATGATGAATAGAAATAATTGAGTTTTCATGTCATTGTAGGCGGTACCGACTGTTTTGTACAGTGAAATAAAACTGCGATAGGAATATTTCCTGGTTAATTGCACTAACACCTCTATACGTGAAATAAAACTGCGATAAGAATATTTCCTGGCTAATTGCACTAACACCTCTATACGTGAAATAAAACTGCGATAAGAATATTTCCTGGCTAATTGCACTAACACCTCTATACGTGAAATAGAACTGCGATAAGAATATTTCCTGGCTAATTGCACTAACACCTCTATACGTGAAATAGAACTGCGATAAGAATATTTCCTGGCTAATTGCACTAACACCTCTATACGTGAAATAAAACTGCGATAAGAATATTTCCTGGCTAATTGCACTAACACCTCTATACGTGAAATAGAACTGCGATAAGAATATTTCCTGGCTAATTGCACCAACACCTCTATACGTGAAATAGAACTGCGATAAGAATATTTCCTGGCTAATTGCACTAACACCTCTATACATAAAATAGAATTGCGATAAGAATATTTCCTGGCTAATTGCACTAACACCTCAAATGCGGTGATGCAACTGTAAAGTTTACTGTGAGCGCGCGACTTTGTGTATCTTGTGTCTGTGTGTATATGTGGGTATGTTTATGCGTGTCCATGCATGCATGTTGTAGGTATTTAGGGGTTTTTCATGTTTGAATACATTGTGTGTACGTGTGTTGTTGCTTATATGTGTATACGAATGTGGGCGTGAATGCGTGTTTGTGTATATTCATTCAGGGTATAATAGACATGCCTATGGAAAATGAGTGGAACAAAAAAATGCTCCCTTGCAATATTGACTCATTATTGTATGTATTGTTACACTTGCTATGTTGAACAAGGGAGACAACAAAGTCGTTATAAACAAACAAATACTTTGCTAGCAACATTCTAGATTAGAGCAAAGATTCTAATAATGACATAAAAAGTGTCTACACGATCCTCCTACACTTATTACGAGAAGAGTTTTCTGTTAAGAACGCCTTTCTGCAAGAACAAGGATTCGAACCACAAACAACACCTTTCTCTGAGGGAAGTTTACTTGGAATACATTTTCCTATTAGCCTCTCTAAAGCGTAACCACAAGTAGCAACAGAAGGAATTTTTTCTGAAATCGCCAGAAGTTATTCGAAAATTATTTAATTTAATGTTACTTTTCCCGCTTCTGGCGAAAAAACAAAATAAAAGAGAAATTCAAATTTCGCAAGGAAGAATTGTTCCTGACATCGCCGTAAAACTTCTTTGGAGAAAAGGTAGTGTGACGAATAAATGAGATTCGAACGTCACACGAATGATTAGACCATCAAACAAATAATTCGAACGTCACACGAATGATTCGAACTGTCAAACGAATGATTCGAACTGTCAAACAAATAATTCGAACGTCACACGAATGATTCGAACTGTCAAACGAATGATGTGAATGTCACATGAGAGATTCGAACATCAGTCTATCTATAAAGTGCTGTGTTTTGAGTCTTGTAAAGCAACGTTTCAACAATCCATTTTTGTTTACTATACGTTTGTCGTCGGTTGAATATAAAAAAAAAAATTCAGTAAAACTTCTTAATGCCTGGGTGCCTTTTAGAGATGCTGATGAAGATAAAAGTGACCATGCCTGCAAAGTCTTCCCAGTTTCCAGTTTATCATGTGGCAAGAGAGGCGTAAAGATATGTATACGCATAATTAAAATAAATAATAAAATAATATAAAAGTAACAGCAAACTGTGCAATAATCTTACACCAAAATTGGAACAAAATCTTGCAGTCATAAACGGTTATGATTTCCTATATAGCAGCCTTGCAGACCTGCGACTCCTAAGTTTACTGAAAGTCGAGTTCGATTTCTGTATCAAATTTGCGAAAAGTGAAAAGAGAAATGCTTTATATTTGTGGAATACAGGACAAAACATCACGCTGAACTTGATGACTAGGCAAGATTTCTCCCTGCAAATCTAACACTCAGAAAATCTAGTTCAGTGGGATTTCGTGACGTTTTGTCATTTTATTTAAGTCACGAAATCCCACTGAACTAGATTTTCTGAGTGTTAGATTTGCAGGAAATGACAAGGAGTCATGCTGTCTGTAATGAGTGAACTTGGCTTTCTGTGTCAGAATCATTTGCAGGTTGCATGAAGGTCGACCTGTTCTGTGGTTAGCGATGCGTGAACCAAACTTCTTGTGAACTGGATTTTCAGAAAAATGCAAGACGTGAAGGGGCCAGTGATGAGTGAATAATCAAATTTGTGTGTCGTGTTTATCCTCGGGATCTTGCAGACAGTGACATCACGTGACAATGTTAATTACATTAGTACTAGAATACTGTGGTCCAGCTAGGCGCAAAATAGCGATCTTTAACATCAATTCCTGATTGTCAGTCATATTGAAAGCGACAAATCGTCATAGTGATAGTCGTGTTTGACTTCCTGTTACAATGATGGATGTGCTAGACTTCCTGGATGTACAGAACAGGGCAGAGGCACTCGCGATTGCTGGCTGATCGAACTTGCATCATTCCGTCGACTTCCGGTCCCACTTGGAAAACAATCTGAAAAACACACAAGCACACAATTTAGACTGGACAGGAATTTACGTTTTCAAATATGTATAGAATAATTAAATATTCGAAAGTAACCCGCATTTTCTGTGAAACTAGTTTCTGCTGCTGTTGTTAGCTGATGGTCGATGGTTGATGATTGTAAGGACTCAGGCTTAATGAACGATGGATTGTTTGGTGGGTAAATGACAAGTGATGAGTGCTTGATGACTGATGGATGATGGTTGATGATTGTGAGGACTGAGGCTTAATGAACGATGGTTTGTTTGGTGGGTAAATGACAAGTGATGAGTGCTTGATGACTGATGGATGACGAGTGATGATTGATATATTGAGGAACGATGATGTATGGATGACGATTAGTGAATACTGTTAAACGACAAAAGATGACAACTGATAAATGACAGTTAATAAGTGATATTTAATGACTGATGATAAAGATGACAACAAAATACTAAAGCTTTGATTTATAAAGAAGTTTGTGAAACACTTTAGCGATGTGAATTTAGTTCATGAAGACATAAGAAAATATTACAAATGCAATGAAAAACACACCACACATACACCAAACTCAACAACATAGGCCTACTCCCCTTCCCCTCACACACACAGAAGAGAGAGAGAGAAAGAGAAAGAGAAAGAGAGAGTAAGAGAGAGAGAGAAAGAGAGAGAGAGAAAGAGAGAGAGAGAGTGAGAGAGTGAGAGAGTGAGAGAGAGATTAAGACAGAATAGCAATAATTTCAAGCATAAGTCCACGCAGAGAAAAGCTGTTTGTTGCTGTCGTCATGTGAGCTAAAGATGTAAAGGTTTATTAAATTGATTAAAAAAAAAACTGTTACAAATGTGAGGGCTAGTGATAGATCAACGCAGTCAGTCATTTCTGAAGTTTTAATGTACACAAAATCTGCAACAAGTGGATATCCGTTAAAGGTGAGCATTTCTTTGGAGTTTAGGAAAACTTTAAAATCTTTCGTTCACGTTGTACTGAGATAAACACAACCTATATGCCTATCGCACAGTCTTCATCTAACCTAAATTGCTGATCGCACAGCCTTCATCTAACCTAAATTGCTGATCGCACAGCCTTCATCTAACCTAAACTGCTGATCGCACAGCCTTCATCTAACCTAAACTGCTGATCGCACAGCCTTCATCTAACCTAAACTGCTGATCGCACAGCCTTCATGTAACCTTAAACGTTGATCGCACAGCCTTCATGTAACCTATACTCTGATTGCACAGCCTTCATGTAACCTATACTCTGATTGCACAGCCTCCATGTAACCTATACTCTGATTGCACAGCCTTTATGTAACCTATACTCTGATCGCACAGTCTTTATGTAACCTATACTCTGATTGCACAGCCTTCATGTAACCTATACTCTGATTGCACAGCCTTTATGTAACATAAACGCTGATCACTCAATCTTCAGTGAATGCCGTTCACGCATCACAGTTTCAGTACACCACCAGTTCACGACTGGCTGCACGAAGATTGAATCTGTCATTTTATGTCACGGGTATTCCTTACGTCTGATAACAGCCCCAGTTAGCTGACGTCACTCGACTGACTTAATTCCGAATGCTATTGCTGTTCACATTCACCCGTATTGATCTCTCTAATCAAATAGAACACAAAACATTGTCTGAGGATTTTTTTTAACCAACTGTTATGTACACTCTCACTCTCTCAATTCAAACACGCACAAAAACACACGCACAGAAACACACACACAAAAACACACGCACAAAAACACACACAAAAACACACACACAAAAACACACGCACAAAAACACACACACAAAAACACACACACAAAATCACACGCACAAAAACACTCGCACAAAAACACACGCACAAAAACACACGCACAAAAACTTACCTGATCCTTGTGCAATCGAATACCGCTGAGGCCGTCCATTTCTGTGAGACTTAAGTTCCGCAGGACTTGGTAAATGTGTTGACTCGGTTCCACTCGTAAGACGTACTTAGCAGGAAAATATCCTGATTTGCCGTTAAATTTGCCCTATGAAAAAGGTAAAAAAACTCATTATAAAAGGCAAAGGTCACGGCAATGAACAAACTCTCTTGTAGCATTTGCCTAGTAGAGATTTGATCACCTAAATTTGAAAGATGTAATGAGATTGGTGGCAATCGCTGACACGTTATGTTTGACGATTTTTGATTGGACAAAAGGAAGTCGTTAACATGGAGAATTTGAAGCTTACTGACGGCGATTGCCGTTAGTGCAAGGCAACTTTAAATCGATCACCATCGATAATTACATGAAACTGTCTGATCACTTTCTTATGCAAAATTAATGCTAAAAGTTATATTTATTAAGGTTAAATTGCTTTTCTGTTCACAATTAATCCAAGCAAGCGACTTAGTACCTACCTTCCACCAGTCTGGATCTGAGCTGTTAGACACTTGAATGCGTGTGCCAGCCCTATACATATAAATAATAATGTCTCTGTACACAAAAATAATAATGTTTCTGCACATACATACAAATAACAATGTCTCAGTACTCATAAATAATAATGTCTCTGTACTCATAAATATTAATGACTGTATCATAAATAATAATGTCTCTGTACACATAAAATAATGTCTTTTACACATAAAAATGTCTCTTACAATAAATAATAATACCTCTGCACACATAAATGATAATGTCTCTGCACAAATAAGTGAGAATGTTTCTGCACACATAAATAATAATGTCTCTGTACATATAAACTGAATGTCTTTTAAACATAAAAATGTTGTCTTTAACAATAAATAATAATGTTTCTGCACACATATTAAGAATGTCTTTTAAACATGAATTATATTGTCTCTAACAATAAATAATAATGCCTCTGCACACATAAATAATAATGTCTCTGTACACATAAATGAAAATGTGTATTACACATAAAAATACTCTCTCCTGCAAATAAATATTAATGTCTCTGTACACATAAATACTAATATCTCTTACTCATAAAAATAATGTCTCCTACACATAAATAATAATAATAATAATAATAATAATGTCTCTGCACACATAAATAATAATGTCTCTTACACAAAAATAGTGCCTCTTAAACATAAATAATAATGTCTCTCCACATATAAACGATAATGTCTCTTACATAAATAATGTCTCTGAACGCGAACATACTGATGCCTCTTTACACAAAAATACTGTCTAAATACATATACATAATTTATCAGTACACAAACATAATAATGCCCATATATGTATAAATAAAGTCTCTGTACAAATAAATAATAATGTCTGCACGCATAAACAATAATGTCTCTTACGCATTAATAATAAGTAAAACAGGAGATGGAACAGTTTGAAGCAACACAGGAGATGGAACAGTTTGAAGTAACACAGGAGACGGAACAGTTTGACGTAACACAGGAGACGGAACAGTTTGACGTAACACAGGAGGCGGAACAGTTTGACGTACACAGTAAATTGTATAGTTTGATGTGCAGAAGAGATGATACAGTCTGACATACACAGGAGACGGTTCAGTTTTATGCAACAAACCTGAGATCCATGTCGTCTTTCTCTTTGCCTCGGAAGTGATACAACACAATGTAAGTGTCCAAATCTTTCTTTTTGGACCTCTGCACACACATACACGAAAGTGGAGACAATGATGGAGGCAATGATGATTAACCTATTAATGATGTTTTAGTTTTATTCTTGATAAGAATTATAATGATGGTGGAAACCATAAGATAATGATAGCCTTTTGTTGTTTTTTGCTGTGGACATATTTCTGCTGTTGTTATTGATGTTGTATAATGATTGGTGGTAGTAATGATGATCATAACAATGAAAGATCAAACTTCTGATTATTTGCTATTTCAATAATATATTTAAGACTTAAAATCGGAAACATTAGTTTCTGTATTGCTGTGGACACTCTTTTCTCTCTCATATAAACTTACATTGACATTTTTCATAGAGAATTTCTGTAGTATCCATGACAAACATGCCAAGCCCGCGAAACATCAAGGGAATTAATCCACACATTCTACTTCCAGTAGGCCTTCTGCTCCTAAACTTGTCTTACGTTATCAGAACTTCCGAATACCGAGTGATTATATTATTCCTAAGCTTGTTTGATTTATGTAAGCAAGAAGCAATGTACTTTTGTAAGTACTATAGCTTGTTGCTTTTACCTACTGACCCTAATGTCACTGATTCCTAGTTCTGATATTTACAGCAAATGAACACTTATAATTGTTTAAATACTTTACTATAACATTCTCGCTAGGGAGCACTATAAAACGACAAGGGCCAAAGACACGCTTGACTCCAGAAAAGTGCGGAATGCCCGAAATTAGTGGGGAGACAACCGAAAACATTTCAATTGACGATCAGTTTGTCCCTTGCAATTAAGTCATCAAATCGGCTTATCCTTACAATTCAATGACCAGCCATCTTATTCCTTACAGTTCAACTGACCATCTAGCTTGTCTCCTACAATTCAAATTATCGTTCAGCTTGCCTCTCTTCGCGCCGCTCGATTGATTTACAAGTCTATTTCACTAAATCGATCTTTAATCCACATCACTTCAGATCAACTTGGCAGTGAGCTCGGCACTCTCAGCCTTTCATATGAAGCTAAGACTGTCTTAACATACACATCACATTACCATTACGTTTTTAATTTTTTACCATAACTCAAAATGATGACATATCGTATTAACCTTGTGCATAATAACATTCACTTACTGGTGACCCGGAAGGGGAAACGCTGCGACTTCTTCGCTTTCTGTCTTCTATTTCTAGAGAGCTGGACCGGTGACTCCAGGCGAACTTCTTTTTTGCTGACGGTTGAGGAGCATTGATAGGCTCAGACGGACTTGTAGAACCTGAAGAATTTAGAGTAGGAATTAAATTAATTAAGTTCTGAACTAAACTTTTACAGTTTACCCAATGCACCAATCGTGAAGCATAATTCTTCTTTCAGCCATTGACCTTATTAATTTATTGTGTTTTACATAAAATCATGTGCCTAGCGTCACTTAGAAGATGCTCTTTTTTCCCCTTACGCTTACGGTATTTGAAGTTGTTTCCCCCCCCCCCCAACTCCCACTATTAGATATCGCACTCTTTCTCAATTCTAAAAGCGAGTCTCTCTGCAGCACTTCACTCTAAAGAACCTGCTCTGCGTACGTCTTCTAAATTGTTAAGTAATAACAAATAAGGGCACAATCTTCAAAGGGTCGGCCATTCAGAGACGATCGAACACATAAAAATTATTTTATTTTACTAGTTTAAAAAAATAATAAAGCTGAGATTTCACGCAACTGGCATTACATTCACAGACTTAACCCTTCACAAAGACTTCTGGCCGAAGCCGATTTCGCGGTAAGGAATTGGATGTTGGAGGAGAGATGTGGAGGGGGTCGAAAGTATTCTCAACGTTCGTATGTCTGTTCGCTAGAGCAGTGTATGTTGGCCATATCTGGACGGCCACTTTGGATACAGAAGTGCTGTACTTGGTTTTGCGCTGGATCACTCCCAACACAGGAAGCCTATCGAGCCCCTCCCCATCCCTGACACACATTCCCGGTGCACCCCGCTGGCACACTGGGGCGTAGAGTCGATTTAAAATTGTCCCTCGACTATGGCAGTAGAGGTATAACTGTATCCTTGATCGCGCAAACCTGGCACAAAATGCACTACTCACTGAGTATTAGTATCTACTAAATGAATCATGTTTTATTTTCAGTCACAAAGGGCAAGGACAAACTTCTTCCTAGGACAAGGTCGAGTATGCAGTGACAATCTTTTATCTAGGTCAAGGTCACATACCTGTGGCTCCGAAACAAGTGTTGGTGAAGGAGTTGCTTTTCTTCTTTGTCGCTTCGTCGATGCTCAGCAGCTGTTTTGGCGGGTCCGGGGTGTCGAGTGAAAAACTTTTCATTCGTGCATTCAACTTTTTCCGTCTCGTTTTGGGACTGTGAGAGGCTAATGTTGAAAATGGAAAAATATTTTTTTTAAAATAAGACAAAGTAAATGTTAAGCTAGAGCATATCTTAAAATAATTCAGCTCGGCCATTGTATTGTTCCTCGTACGCTCTCACGTATGCATTACGTTTCAAACAAGCACAGAACGCCGGGCAACATTTCATGACAAAAAAAGACTCTTACCGACTTGGTATATTGAAACTTGCCTTAGAATCAGTGATCCCCCCTTCCAAGCGGTTAGCTTTCTTTACCCAAGGGAGTTAATACTGTTATATGCCGTTGAACCAAACAAACAGGAATGAATGCTGTTGTATAGGTCGCTGACCCTTACCAAAGGGAATTAATGTTGCTATTTGATCACGAGCCTTAACAAAGGGAGCTAATACCACTATGCGATGCTAATCCTTACTAAAAGTGGCTAATAAAAAATTTAAAAAATCTGCTGAGTACAGCTGAGTCCTGTTAAAGGGATCTAGAACTTCTCTGTCGTTCTATTAAAGGGAGCTAATAAGGGTATGTAAATATAAACATATAACTATATGGTGCTAAACATTATTAAAGGGAGATTAATACGTGTATGTAACCCTTAAGCTTTACTAATGTGAATTAATATCAATGCAGGAAGCAGAATAAAAAACACAAACAAAACAAAATATATTGTCCATGTCATGATAAATGACAGTTACTTTTGTTAGAAGATAAAAGACAAAATAGTTCAGGTAAACATTCTAATATTTATTTATATTTTTCCTACAAGAAATTAAGATAATACTGCAGGCTAATTACCTGTCACTAGATACCAATACTACCCAAGTAAAATTAAAACAATACAAACAGTAATTATGTTTAGTGTGGTGATAACATTTTTCTTTATTAAAGAAAATCAACGTTTCTATCAAACCAATAAGCATAAAATCACACAAGTTTTGACAAGCTATGAGAACTCATAAGTATGTACGTCACCAAAGGAAAGTGACGGTAAAAAATAACTCTCCTTTATGAGTTAAGAAGTCGAGTCGCTGTCGATAAAAATTGTATAGTGCCTATAAATGCGGCAGTTAATGTAAATTTGACAAATTAGACGAGTAACGATAAATTAAACTAGAAAACTTACTTAGTGTTAAGGCAATATGTATACATAAGGTGAAATATGTTTACGAAATGTTACGAGCACTGCAAACGTTTTCTTCACTCAGAGTTAAAACTGAAGTAGGTCACTGTATTAGTAATATAAAAAGAAGATATGGCGGCTTTAATATTTACGTTCACATAATCGTATGAAGTAAAAGGGTAAATCCATTTTGATCACATGCTTGGAGTTAAGCTAGCTCATATCATGATTATTCTCTCTGAAGGGATTTCACACAGTTAAGTGATTCGTAATCACATACTGTAAATACACTCAATCTCTGGAACATGCACACGCACGGACACACGGTTACACACTGCATGCATATACACAAAGACGGATACACTACAAAAAAAAAAGGCACTGCACACACATGCACGGACACACGGATACACACTGCATGCATATACACAAAGACGGGCACACTACGAAAAAAAGGCTCTGCACACGCATGCACACACGCATACATTCACACACTGATCCCCTCACACAAATTCTCTCTCTCCATCAAACAAACACACACATACACACATACACTCACACACTGATCCCCTCACACACATTCTTTTCTCTCTCTCACACACAGACGTACGCGTTCACACACATTGTCCCCTCACACACACACATGTGCACACATGCACGCTGCACCCACATTCACACACTGTCCCTCTCTCGCTCTCTCAAACACACACACACACACACACACAAACAAACACACTATACGACACACTACACGCAAACTGTCCACAAAAAATTGCACACAATCACTCTCTCTCTCTCTCTCTCACACACACACACACACACACACACACACACACACACACACACACACACACACACACACACACACACACAAACCTGAAAACGAATTGAAAAGTGTATTATCAATGGGATACTGACATTTCACGTGGTTTGTTTGCATGTCTGCACGAGTGTAAAAGCTGCCTCACAGTTTATATATTTAAAAATGAAATTGAAAGTGGTATAGTGGGTTGATAGTGTATTAAGCTTTTGTAATTCTCACGCGTTAGCAATACCAGAAGTTGATGAAGTGCGAAATGTCAGAACACATTTCACTAGAGCCACGATCTTGAATGACTGACTGGCCGTAAGGTTAAAACGGGTGAACTTAATCTATCTATCTATCTATCTATCTATCTATCTATCTATCTATCTATCTATCTATCTATCTATCTATCTATCTATCTATCTATCTATCTATCTATCTATCTATCCATCCATCCATCCATCCATCCATCCATCCATTATTTTATCTATCTACTGCCTGCCTGCCCGTCCCGTCTCGTCATTTACTAGCAAATCTACATATTCCTCCTAAATCTTTTAAATCCTCACTTGCAGACCGAATTAAAAAAAACACACACACACACAACCACACACATTTTGTCTCACATTTGCTCCGGTCATAACAATTTGCTAAATAGATCCGTAACAAAACACAACCAAAAAAAAAAAATAAAAACAACAACCAAAACTCAACCCCACAAAAAATTCAAACGAACAAGGATTTGTTAATACTTTAACATAATATTATTAAAATGTTAATGATGCGAGATAAAAATTAATTGTTTATTATCGGGAAGAGGGTGGGGGGGGGAGGCTTTGGCAAAGTGCAAAATATTAGTTGCAGTTACTGTTAATGCGCAGAAGAGCACATTACAGAGAGTGAATTCTTCAACTACTAGGTTAGTTGATATCACCAGGAGAAATGAAGGCATACTTACATCCGGTCGAGAAGTGACGCCATGATCACACATCTTTAGGTATTTAAAGTGGCAAGGCACGTGGTTTTGAAAACAAATTTATTTAAAAGGCTTGATCAATTAGTACATTTTGTCCCTTTGCAGAGCGCTGATTGGTTCGATACTGACAGGTATGACCCGCATACTTCTGGTCCAGTCAACTACGAAATATGTCACGAAACATATGTGGCTACATGTGAATTTTATCTGACTAAATGTCCTACTTGGCAGAGAATTTTATCTGGATAAATGTCCTATATGGCTGTGAATTTTATCTGGCTAAACATCTTACTTAGCTGTAAATGTATCTGGCTAAATGTCTTGCTTGGATGTGAATTTTATCTGGCTAAATGTCGTAGTTGGCTGTGAATTTTATCTGGCTACATGTCCTATTTTGATGTGAATTGATTTGTTTAGATGTCCTACTTAGCTGTGAATTTAATTGGTTAAATGCCTTACTTAGCTGCAAATGTTATCTGGCTAAATGTCGTACTTGGATGTGAAAGTTATCTGGCTAAATGTCCTACTTGGAATTTTACCTGGCTAAATGTCCTACTTGGCTGTGAATTTAATTGTCTAAATGTCTTTCTTGGTGTGAATTTTATCTGGTTAAATATTTACTTAGTTGTAAATGTTATCTGACTAAATGTGCTATTTGGATGTGAATTTAATTGGCTAAATGTCTTACTTTGTTGTGAATTTAATTGGCTAAATATTCCAACTGGTTGTAAATTTTAGCTGAATATATACTCTGCGTATTGTAAAATGCATAAATATTAAAATCATGTTATCATCGTCACCTCCAGCATCTTCATCCTTATTAAATTTAAAACTGGACAAATGATAATTATTGAATGGAAAACAATTACTGGACGATTGGCTATGAAGAAAGATTGACAAGAAGTGACCGAATGACTGGTTATGAATAAAGAATGACGAGCAATGACCGAGTGACTGGTTATGAATAAAGAATGACGAGCAATGACCGAGTGACTGGTTATGAATAAAGAATGACGAGCAATGACCGTATGACTGGTTATGAATAAAGAATGACGAGCAATGACTGAGTGACTGGTTATGAACAGAGAATGACGAGCAATGACTGAATGACTGACTGTTAATAAAGAACGATAAATAATGACAAAGTGACTGGCTGTCAAGAGAGAGCGGAAGCTGTGCACACAATTAAAGAACGAGCCACGAATGAACTTGACCTATCCGGCTAGCTGTGAATGATTAATTCAGCTCGAATGATTGCTTTCCTCCGGCATCGAACTCTTGAACTGGTCTGCTTCCGTAGGTAAGGAATTCCTGTATTCAAGTGTGTTAAGCTGCAAGCGGACAATAAAACTATGAAAGACTCCTTCCCACGTCGGTCCTTGCAGGTTATCTGCACAGGTCAGCTTTGTCTACTTTCAAATTCAGACTTCTAAGATTTAAACAATTTATTGCAAAGTTGACTCTATTTTGTCACCCTACACCTCCATCTTACGAATCGTAAACAAATATGTACAAATGCAGTACCACCAAACATAACTACGTTCTTTCAAATTACATTAAACGTAATAAAGGAAAACTTGGGGAAACATAAGTCAGTGACGTACGAAGAAACAACAAAGTACAGTATCAACCAGTTAAAGCAGCATTGTTGTTATGGTAACAGCGAGAAGTGAGCAGACGTGTTCTGCGAGACTTCATCGACGACTCAAAAGATTTGACCTGTTTGTCTCGTTAGGAATGAATGCAGAATGTCTTCGATTTGTATTTGGTGTGATTAAGAAAGTACTGGTCTTAATACGTCAAGAACCTCAGCCATCGAAACATGACTGATGACGTCATCTACTTTGAGTGATAGTCACAATGGTTAGATGAAACATTGTCTTTTTTTTCCCTCCTCAGATTCTTAGATGGAAAAATATAACTCATATTTAATGTGAACATAATAATTTAAATATTATCACAATCTGTAGTGAAGGACATGCAACAAAAGAAAATAAAACAGTCCATTAGCCAGACAACATATACATGTACCGTAAACAATGTCCATTAGCCAGACAACACATATACATGTACCGTAAACAATCTCTTACGTTGTGCACTTAGAAAATTTCCATTAGCCAGATAACCCGTACACGTGCACTTTAAATAAAGTCTATTAGCCAGACAACATATACATGTACTATACAACAGTCTACTAACCAGACAACACATATATGTACACGTTAAAAATGTCCACATGCCAGACAACACATACACGAATGCTGTAAAAAGAAAAAAAAGTCCACTAACCAGACAACACAAAAGTGCACTGAAAAAAATTCCATTAGCCAGATAACTCACACACCTGCATTTTAAACAAATTCCATTAATCAGGCAACATGTTCATGTGTACTTTTAAAAAGTCCACTTTCCAGATAAACACATATACGTACACATTAAACTGTAACATTTTGGGGTGTCCACGTTTAGGCACTTATGCATCACTCGTAAAGAGTTCATAATTCTGGAACTAACGGTGCAGTACCAGTACAGATGTCTTAATATGACACAAAGTTCAGAAGATTAAAAAATAAAAAGAGAATAAGCGCGAGTCCAATTTCTGGTGAGTAACAAGAACTTTGTTACTGAACTTATAAGTGTGAGTTATTTTTGCTTTGTGGTTGTGATAGGATAGCATGTTGTTTTTTTTTGCATAATGTGAGAAATAAACGTGACTGGTGACGAAAGAGAAAATACAAGCTGAAGCAGGAAAATGAAGGTTATGGTGATGTGGGAAATAAACGTGACTGGCGACAAACGAGAAAATACAAGTTGAAGTAGGAAAATGAAGGTTATGGTGATGTGGGAAATAAACGTGACTGGCGACAAACGAGAAAATACAAGCTGAAGTAGGAAAATGAAGATTATGGTGATGTGAGAAATAAACGTGACTGGTGACAAAAGAGCAAATACAAGCTGAAGTAGGAACATGAAGATTATGGTGATGTGGGAAAGCAACGTGACTGGCGACAAACGAGAAAAGAAAACATTTAAAATGGATTTTGCTGCAGCAAACAGCAAGTAAATTAACAGCGACACGAAACTTTATGGCTGGTAGAGTGTGGTCTGAAGAAAGGGTACACGTTGAAAGACAATGACATATTTCTTTCATTAGTTACATCATCTAGGAGATAACATAAACACGTGCGCAAACACGAACGGGTGGGGGGGGGGGGGGAGTCTGGGTAATGAATTTGTCTTGTTCATATGCAGGAGTACGTTTGTGTGTAAAAGTGAAAAACTAATTAAATGAAAGAGACTCAAAGAGGAAGAGAATTTTCTTTCTATATAAGTGAATTTATAATACAATAGTAAATTCAATATCAACGGATTTTGTTTTGAAAATAAATTAAAATAAAGAAGCAAAATTAGGTTTATATGTATACAGTGAAAGCCCTTAGTTTTGTTTATTGAACACGTGTACCATTGCTATGGTATAAAAGCAAGCGAGGACGCATTAACATTATAAGCAAATTGTGCTATGAATGTTCACGCAGAGAATTTGTTTATTAACATAGACACACTGTTACAGTGACACAAATTTACTACATTCATAATAATGAATTATCTCTCTTTGCTGTTCAACATTGACACTCCTGCTATTATTGACTGCTGCTTTGCTTGTATTATCAATCAACAGAACATCGGTCAGATTGTAAATAATCAAATTCTCTCTCTTTTCACGTTTGTCAAAATGTATGTTTAACTGTGTTAATTAATCTATTTGTCTATTAAAGAAAACAAACAGGGCGGTGTAAACATGTAATTAAAAAAAATATATATAAAAACAAAGAAATAGACAAGAAACACACTATATATTCATTGTTTATTTTCTTTCCTCGTAAATGGAAATACACACATGAATAAATTCCATTTTTACTATGAGCTTCATAGTCTGTTACCGACAAGATTTCTTTTACAAAAATTCTTCAGCGACGACACAATTTTTTGTTGTAGCTGAAAACAAGGAATGGTAACTCTAGGGAACAGAATACAAACTAGACATTTTACTTGTCTGATTAATCTCCCTTGCACCAAAGACTACATTCATTGTAGCAGAATTTAGGAAGGTAGTAATGCCGATCTACATGTATGACAGACATCTGTATTCCCGTGTATTTATCTGATGTGTGTGTGTGTGTGTGTGTGTGTGCGTGCGTGTATGTGTATGCGTGCGCGTGCGTGCGTTTGTGTGTGTGTTTATGCGCGCGCGTGTTTTTGTTGTTTAAAGGACAATGTTTTACCCTAAAGTATTAAATAGTCAAGCGTGTATTTCAATACTGTCAGTTACATTAGCAAGTTTAGTTTCAAGGTTACTTTGTTCAATTTGAGCAGTTGCACTGATACATGTACAATAATACTTATTATTTATTAAATCATACAATGCAAAACAGATTTCTTACTTTAAAAATAATTGTTCAGACAATTTCAGGACTGCAATCTTAGGGATCTCTTGTGCTTATTTCCGCTTGCAACAGCATTCTGGTAAAATTAAGGGACGACAACCATGACAGAATTTCCCGCATATGGGAATTTCATGGTGAAAAGAAAAGAAAAATACTCAAGTACTAAATCAACAATTGGTACGAAAAGTTTTCTTTTCTTGTATGCTGTAATATTTCTGGTTTTATGTGTGTGCGATAGACAAAATTTCTATCTCATTCATAAAACATGAACAAATAATACTTCAAAAACCAATGTTAAATTGAAAAAAGCAAGGACAAATAAATACATTTCGAACTAATGAAAAATGGCAATTGGCCAAAAGACAACAATGCATTAAACGAGTAGATAAAACTATGTGAAAGACAACAACAATGTATTTGTATAGCAAATACAATAAACAGTCGTAAATATTCAAGAAATGTAATTTATTATTAAAAGGGAGAAAAACCATTACATGGAAAAGAGGGAAAAAAGGACAATGATTTCGTAAGGAAGTCGTCTACCAAATTTACTTCTTTGCAACACAATATATATTCTAGTATGATATGAAAAATTACAACATTCAAAATGTACTTAAAAACAACAGGAAAATACTCATGCCAACAATCCCACAAGCCTACAAGAAATACAAAATATTTCAAATGGAAGCATATATTTTTTAAAATGTGTGTCTTTGTGTGCGTGTGAGTGTGTGTGTGAAATTCCTCGCACAACAAAAACACCAATAACAGCAGTATACACCAAATTTTATAATCCAAATCATCAAAAATCACAGATTAATCATTTCTTGCCGCACCTAAAGTCATGTGGTATAAAACAAAAACATTATAAAGAATTATAGTAACTCTGGAAAATATGTAAAACACAAGACCAAAGAGAAATCGGGCATTTTCAACTTTCTGTTCTGAAAGAATGACTATTAGTATTACCATATCAACCCTTGTCAAGTATTGAATTGCTGTTTTAATTTCGACTAATGCGATCATTTATATATCAGCTGATAATTCATAATAAATAGTTTATAATGTTAAAATTATAATTTATAATTCGATTTGTAATCATCTGGGATTGTGTGTGTGTGTGTGTGTGTGTGTGTGTGTGTGTGTCTGTGTGTGTGTCTGTGAGTGTCTGTGTGTGTCTGTCTGTGTGTGTGTCTGTGTGTCTGTCTGTGTGTCTGTCTCTCTGTGTGTGTGTGTGTGTGTGTGTGTGTGTGTGTGTGTGTGTGTGTGTGTATTTGTGGCAGTTAGATCGACCGTAACAAATCTGATCAACTATGCAAGTTTACTTGTCAACGCTCTGTAAAGCACAGCGTGTCATATATTGTGTTCTGGACTTGCAAACCAAACTAAATTGTTTTCAGTACTCAACGATATAATAATTAATTATCATGCTGTGTCCTGTTTCTCTATGATCAACGTTTTTATCGAGCAATGCTGTGTGTTGTATTCTGAGGCCCACTACTTACAGTACGTCATGGAGTGTCTGTTTATCTGCGATCAGAGTTTGAGTGAAGTAATGCTGTGCTGTCTCGCTGTCTCACTTACGTCAAGCTGTGTCATTGCGTCATCAACACTGTATTTCAGCAATGTTGTGTGTTTATGCTCTGGGGTCTCACTGCTTACATTGCGTCAAGTTCTCTCATGTTTCTCTATGATCATTGTTTCAGTTAAATAGTATTTCGTTTTTGTGCTTCCTTTCTCAATGCTTAACTTATGTCGCGCTGTGTCACGTTTCTACGTGACCATTGTTGTAATGAAATAGTGTTGTTTGGAGCTCCGTGTCTCACTGCTTAACGGCTGTGTCACGTTTCTACGTGATCATTGTTGTAGTTAATGTTGTTTTGAGTTCCGTGTCTTACTGCTTAACTGTTGTGTCACGTTTCTACGTGATCATTGTTGTAGTTAATGTTGTTTTGAGTTCCGTGTCTCACTGCTTAACTGCTGTGTCACCTTCTAGGTGATATCCATGTTAGTTAAGCAATATTTTGTTATGTCCTGGGACTCTTTGCTTAAACTACATCATGCTGTGACATTCAGGGCTCGCCTTTTCATTAAAAATAATGCGGCACGTTTTCATGATGTCATAATTAGATCTGTCTACGTCGGTGTTTACCGCAATGCCATGTTTTATGGTTGTAATTAGGTCATTTATTTATACACGTACTGTGCTTGTAATTAGGTCATTTATTATACATGTACTGTGCTCGGCGTGTCTGTGTGCTGAGTAAAGTGACGTCATCCTTTACAATGAACAACATTTTGTTTCCGAGTAAGTTGTACTATGTTTTACGGAGATCAGAAGTTTTAGTTACAAAGATGTTATATCTTAATGGTATCAAAGCTTCAATTAATACAAATTAAAAATGCTGTGTCGCGCTTGCTAGTTCTCAGGAGTTTAGTTTGTGTCTCGTTCTCTAGCACTTATTTAACCGTGGTTACGTTTACCAGCGTGCAGTATCTCAACATTCTTTGAAGTCAAACTATTTTCAAGAGTTATCGAGAAAGTTCTATAAGAATTTCAATACCTAAAATATCGCTGTGTTAGAGACAGGTAACAATGATGTTTTATTAGAATAGGTAAACACTATCCAAACTGTGATGCTTACTTCTATCGCGTCATGACATTGTCGTAGAAATTATAAGAGGTTCATGTCAAGGTCAAGACCCCCCCCCGCTCAGAATAATGTTTGATGGTTTGTACGGATCAGAAGTACCCGCTGAAGACTGACAAAACAATTACTCTAACCCAGTTTAAAGACACGGGGAGTATTTGGGAGTGCTGAGATGGTGGAAAGCAGAAGAAAGACTTACTTTTTACTCCTGCTACTCCCTGTTTCTTTCAACTCGGCCGGTCATAGAGTACTCCCTGGTACTTTCAACTCGGCCGGTCACAGAGAAATCCCTGTTACTTTCAACTCGGCCGGTCATAGAGTACTCCCTGTTACTTTCAACTCGGCCGGTCATAGAGTACTCCCTGTTACTTTCAACTCGGCCGGTCATAGAGTACTCCCTGTTACTTCCAACTCGGTCAACCACAGGGTAAGTGTGTTTTTAGTAGGCACTTCTTTATTTTAATTTTTTTTTTAATACTGAATTGGTGATAGATAACTAGTGGAACTCGATACAACCAGGGAAAATATTGAAGGAATTGCTGAATGGACACATTTCACTGACTCGGCCCGGCACGTAAATTTCCACTGGCCCAGTCAGGCACGTAATACTCCTACTTACTCAGCCAGGCATATAACACTCCTACTCACAGGCACACAATACCCCTAGTGACTCGGCCAGATACGTAATACTACCACTGAGTCGGCCAGATACGTAATACTACGATTGAGTCGGCCCGATACGTAATACTACCATTGAGTCGGCCAGATACGTAATACTACCACTGAGTCGGCCAGATATGTAATACTACGATTGAGTCGGCCAGATACGCAAGTCTTCCATTGACGCGGCCAGATACGTAATTCTACCACTGATTCGGCCAGGCCCAAGTAGACGAAGGTATAGTGAGCATAATAAGTATTTGAGAACAGCTGTATTTCAAGAAAGAAAACTATAAGAATTATTACAAAATAGTTTGACTGCAAAGTGTTAAGTCCTCACTACTGTAAGTAAATGCTGAATATGACATCAGTTGATGACTTTTGAACGAAAATTTTGATAATCATTTCGATGCTAAGCAACGAGAGAATGGGCATAGTATTTTTTTCAATAAAAAAAAAATCGCACTATAATTAACTATTCTTCCAGAGAGCTAGGGTTCAAATCTTAGATCTTGGGAAGTACCGATTATGTGGGGAAAAAAACATCACAGTAAAAACTCAAAATTTTAAAAAATCATAGAGATTTACATTATATAATTTATATCACAAAACAATACTTGTACACAGTGCAAAATGATAAATAAATATATAAATTATATATACAGAGTATCACATTTTATTATTATTATTATTACACCCTAACAACAGATTAACAGCATAAATACAATCATTACAACAGCGTTACACAAAGCAATGTTAACCCATAACGTCCTGTAAGCGTCCAAATGCCTCACACGTCACACAATAAACATAATATTCAAAGTTGTTTAGTGCTATGTGTGACAGGCCTTCTCATAATGATACATACGGCACGTTTAATTTAAATCTGTTTCGAAACAGAATGAGATAAATCAAACATTCTCAAGTACCCATTTATAAAGATGCATTATAACTTGATTAAACTTACAGGACATTAAGAGTTAATACACATGTTATATAAACCAAGAAACGTGAATATGTAGCAAAAACTATGACCAGATCAGGTCTTGTGTAAACATGGCTCAAAGATAGAAAACCACCACCACCACAACAACAACAACCCAACAATATTCAAGTTGTATAATCTGCATGCAAAGGTGAAAAAGGCAATAACATCTCAGAATACGAGAAATTAATTTAATATGTCAAAGAAAACCCTGAGAAATTTAATTATGCTATGATGTTTAAGAAAATGGACGCGTATTTTTTGAGCAAATTTTTTACATACTTATTTATTTTGTGACTCTTATTATTAGTTTAAGTTTCATTTTCATTTAATTCAAAGCAACAGGATTATGTGTTCGAAATATTTTTAGGAACAGAATGAAACAAGATTCTGTATTTATTGACAGAAAAAAAAATACTCATTAAATTTTTAA
Source organism: Sinotaia quadrata (assembly GCA_028829895.1). Taxonomy (NCBI): domain Eukaryota; kingdom Metazoa; phylum Mollusca; class Gastropoda; order Architaenioglossa; family Viviparidae; genus Sinotaia; species Sinotaia quadrata. The sequence goes on from CM054184.1 coordinate 12,015,637, forward strand.
AACATATCTTAATGAGTTGCTCTCATTTACCACCCCCTCCTTTCCATCGATTATAAATAATATTGACAATGACTTTTAAAATTATCATTAACTTTGTTGTTTGATAATGTCTTTAACTCTAATGTCTTTTCATAATGCATTTCACTCTAATGTCTTTTCATAATGTATTTCACTCTAATGTCTTTTCATAATGTATTTCACTCTAATGTCTTTTCATAATGTATTTCACTCTAATGTCTTTTCATAATGTATTTCACTCTGTCTTTTCATAATGTATTTTACTCTAATGTCTTTTCATAATGTATTTCACTCTGTCTTTTCATATGCATTTCACTCTAATGTCTTTTATAATGTCTTTAACTCTAATGTCTTTTCACAATGTCCATAATTCTAAAGTCTTTTCACAATGTCCATAATTCTAATGACTTTTCACAATGTCTATAATTCTAATGTCTTTTATAATGTCTTTCACTCTGTCTTTTCACAATGTTCATAATTCTAATGTCTTTTATAATGTCTTTCACTCTGTCTTTTCATAATGTCCATAATTATAATGTCTTTTCACAATGTCCATAATTCTAATGTCTTTTCATAATGTCTTTCACTCTAAGTCTAATGTCTTTTAATAATGCATTTAACTCTACTGTCTTTTCATAATGTCTTTCACTCTAGTGTCTTTTCATCATATATTTCACTCCAATTCTTTTCATAATCTTTTACACTGATGTCTTTTCATGTTTAAGCACCTCCTATTTCTTTACACAGGCAGTACTGCCGTTTTTACTGCGAATTGTAAAGTAATGGAAAAGGTCTCACTGTCTCTTCCGCCATGTCTTTTAAGAGCTCGAAGAAGGCGCGAAGAAGTAAAACACATGCAAAACCTCAAAATGATACATTTAAGGATAGAATTGTATGGACAACATTTTACGCCCCTGACGACAAACACTGAGCCTGAGATACAAGACTTGAGACCTTTGAAGTCACACAGAAGAAACGAGTAAGGCACACGACTTGAGACCTTTGATGTCACACGGAAGAAACGAGTAAGGCACACGACTTGAGACCTTTGATGTCACAGAGAAGAAACGAGTAAGGCACACGACTTGAGACCTTTGATGTCACACGGAAGAAACGAGTAAGGCACACGACTTGAGACCTTTGATGTCACAGAGAAGAAACGAGTAAGGCACACGACTTGAGAGAGATAAGACATGCGCCTTGAGACTTTTGATGTCACACAAAGGAAAGATAGGTCACAATACTGGAGACCTTTGACGTCACACAGTACTTGAAGTCTTAAATGAAAGAAGTAGGTAAATCACTATACCTGAGATCTCTGGCGTCACACAAAATAAACGGGACGGTTAGAATATTTGAGACTTTGTATTTTGGACTCAGTCTTAAGCAAACAATAGCTCACTGTTTTCATTGGAAGAAACAGATGAAGTCTAAGATGGCGACGAATAGTAAATTTATTGCATCGAGTGATGTTTTCTGTCAGGAAAGGGCAATTGATAATGTTGACATAATTTCCAATAAGTGTAGAAAAGATTAAAGGTACAATTTAACCAATCACCAGTTATAACTTTCACGAAAATCTAAAAACAGAAAGCTTTCTTTAAGAAAATACACTAGCCTCTGACCCCCCCCCCACTTGACATTTTAAATCAGGATAGCAAGTTTACAAATCAACTGGGTGCTTTAACCGGACTGATTCTAACATGAAACGATTCTGAGACCCTGGTACATTTCTTTTTAAAAAAATCCTGAAGGATTGAGTACAGTTTAGCTTCAATTTACAATTGAATTACAGAAAACGAACCAAAGTATAGGTCAGTATAATTTAATTTCGTTACATAAAACATAGGTTGCAAATCAGCGTAGGCGTGTGCTTCACCTCATTCCTCGATTCCTTGCAGCAGATAAAATAAATAGATATATGTCAACAATAATAAAATATATTTAATTTAAAATGAACAGAAAGACTGCAGTGCTTTATGGCATAACCAATAAATAATTCAAGAAGAAATTCGTCTTAGAGTTCCACGCACAATAACTATTCCAGAAATATAAAATATGAAACATAGTGATTTCTTGAAGACAAGACAGCAGTAGACCTTATGCTAATGACACGAGAAATACTGCAACTTATTGTCTCAGGAACTAATATTTTTGCAACAAATTGTTTCTTGAAACATTAAATATAATGATAGGAAAATATTGCAGCAAGCTGTGTCAGGAGACTAATATTATAAACAGTGACATGAAAAATACTGCCACCAATTGTTTCAGGAGACATAATGAGAGGAAAATACTGCCACCAATTATTTCAGGAGACATATAGTGAAAGGAAAAGTACTGCAACCACTGTCAGGAGGCTCATATAGTGACAGGAAAAATACTGCAACCAGACACTGCAGGAGACTCATTAAATGGTGACAGGTAAAATACTGCAACAAATTGTTTCGGAAAATTAACATGGCAGTACGTAGCAGGACGAACGACAGAAATCAACAACACATTGTCTCACAAGATTTTCTTAACAGACAATGACGAATACTAAACTCAATTCCGCAAAATATTACGTCAGCGGCTAAAATATTACCCAGAAATGACGTACCCCGGGTACTGAACAAATATCTCAAAGAGACTATTATTATGTACAAGACCACGCAATAAATACCGCAACAAACAGAAGACGAAATCTATTGACAGATGACTCAAATAAGTTGATGTATTAATCTTTCTATTTAATAATTTAGTAAAGTCTAGATCATAAGAGAAATGAGAAGACAACAATATTATTTGTTGTTTGCTGTCGCACTCAATTCCTATAAATAGTATTACGCTACATTTTGTGCTTCACAGTTTCATGTCACATGTACCTGTCTCGCTGAAAGTTACTTACGTCAACAGGTGAAATCGTTTGCATATGTGCTTGTCTCGCTGAAATTTACTTACGTCAACAGGTGAAATCGTTTGCATATGTGCTTGTCTCGCTGAAATTTACTTACGTCAGCAGGTGAAATCGTTTGCATATGTACTTGTCTCGCTGAAATTTACTTACGTCAACAGGTGAAATCGTTTGCATATGTACTTGTCTCGCTGAAAGTTACTTACGTCAGCAGGTGAAATCGTTTGCATATGTGCTTGTCTCGATGAAAGCTATTTTCATGTAAAGAATTTAAATCGTTGCTTATGTGCTTGACAGGATGAAATTTACTTACGTAGACAGCTGAAATCGTGTGCATATGTGTACTTGTCTCGCTGAAATTTACTTACCTCAGCAGGTGAAATCGTTTGCATATGTACTTGTCTCGCTGAAAGTTACGTACGTAGACAGCTGAAATCGTGTGCATTATGTGTACTTGTCTCGCTGAAAGTTACGTACGTAGACAGCTGAAATCGTGTGCATATGTGTACTTGTCTCGCTGAAATTTACTTACCTCAGCAGGTGAAATCGTTTGCATATGTACTTGTCTCGCTGAAAGTTACGTACGTAGACAGCTGAAATCGCGTGCATATGTGTGCTTGTCTCGATGAAAGTTACGTACGTAAAAACAGGTGAAATAGTTGACCTATTTGCACTTCCTTGAAAAGTGACTGTTGCATGAAATACCGAACGTAAATCGTAAGCATATTTAATGGTTTTAATTACAAGACGTTTTTGGTTGTAAAATATTCGCTATTTCTGTCAACACCTACACTGCTCATACTTTATTTCTGTTTTTGAAAACTCTCAAGGCAATGTTAATTTTAGTCAGCTGTACGTCTACTCGTAAAGTGCATTACAAGTTATAGTAGCTTAATTATAATAAAGGCATATTAAAAAAAAATGAACACATACAGACTCGCAAGTCTTCAATGCAAACAATACCCTGAAAAAAAACCAATGACTTAAGTGTATTTGTAGTCGTATTATGTGAGTAGAGGGACACGGAGGGGTAGGAGAAAGGGCAGGGGGGGGGAAGTTAGAGATCAAGAGGAACAACTCTAGAAAACTGACACGACTAAAGTTACCTGGAAGGACTGTAACGTGTGAATATCAACAACAACAACGAAAAAGAATGCCTGGTATTTATATTTTTACAACATAGCTGCAATAGCCAAACAATCCACAAAACAGGCCCCCCAAACAAAGAGGGACGACTACTCTCTCATCGGCAAAGAAAGCTCAGATAACCATTATTTATTTTCACCCCCTCCCCCTTTCTGTCCGTATCTCCTTGTGTGGTGCGTTTTAATTAATTATTAAAGTGTCACGATCCATTTATTTCTTGAGCAGATGACGACACCTTTAATATGCTTGCATTTTTGCATCTGCATGACCGTTTGAAAAGTATAGAAGAGTGTGAAAAAGAGGTCAAACTTACACACGATTCATTAAATTGTTTCTAAATGTATTATTATTGTTATTATTGTTTTATTTCTAGTGTTTCTGGGTAGAGTGTAATCTCTAAAACAGTGACCCCCCAAAACCTTTCGAACCAGATCCCCCACGTGACGTCAGACAAGCACAATTCATATAGCTTTCTTTGCTTGCTAGCTGGCTACCAATTTAATATACATCGTTTGCAAAAATCGCAAACCGCCAACTGCAACAAGTGACTGGGGAAAACAACAATATTCCCCAATAAAAAACATAACCCAAAACAACAACCCAAAGGCGTAAATTGCCTTTGGACAAATTCAAATTTAATAATTCAAAAATACGATCACTATCGAACAAACAAACACCTCAAGTATATATCACTAATTAAAAAATAATTAAATGTATAAATCAGTATGTTCTGTGAACAAGATATATATAAACCACAGAACCAAACGATATTAAAAAATAACTACACATTAATTGTGAACAACCCACTGAAGTGGAAGAAAATAAACAATTCAAAATAGCGTACGTAGTTTACAAATAAAAATATTCAAAATGAAAGAAGATGGATTTTATTTTATTTTTTACAAAAATGTATAGAGTACTGGGGTACTCGCAGATAAGGGGTGAGGGTGGGGAGCAGTTGCAGTGAATTCTAGATTATTGTAATGGACAAATTAAATGTGTGTCAGCATCATTTTATTTTTCTGTTTTAAAGTCAGACATTTTTCTCTTTCATTCGTTTTTATTTAGATTTAAAGAAGAATATGTTTTGATCACCATCAACTGTAAAACTCTCAAAACCACATCTGCTGAAGTGACTTCTTTACATACATCAGCACCTTAATCTGTCAACACCACCTCTGCTGAGGTGACTTCTTTACATACATCAGCACCTTAATCTGTCAACACCACATCTGCTGAAGTAACTTCTTTACATACATCAGCACTTTAATCTGTCAACACCACCTTTGCTGAAGTGACTTCTTTACATACATCAGCACCTTAATCTGTCAACACCACCTCTGCTGAAGTGACTTCTTTACATACATCAGCACCTTAATCTGTCAACACCACTTCTGCTGAAGTGACTTCTTTACATACATCAGCACGTAAAACTATCAACACCACCTTTGCTGAAGTGACTTCATTACATACATCAGCACCTTAATCTGTCAACACCACCTCTGCTGAAGTGACTTCTTTACATACAGCAGCACCTTAATCTGTCAACACTACCTCTGCTGAAGTGACTCCTTTACATACAGCAGCACGTTAATCTGTCAACACCACATCTGCTGAGGTTACTCCATTGCATACAGCAACAGGTAAAACAAAGAAACAAGCAAAAGCAGTAAAAACGATGACTGGTGTACACCATTTCTGTACCAACTGCTTAAAGGAAATTTGTTCCAGTAGAGAGAAAAGGTTTTTTCCCAATTACTTTATTGGTTAAAGGCTGCAGCTAATCTCTATACGATGCAATATTGGATTATTATTATTATTATTATTATTATTATTATTATTATTATTCAATATTTATTATTACTCTTGATGATAAAATAAATTTTGTTATTACGGTGTGAATATATCTCCCACTTTGGAATGGAAATCCGTGTCAAAACACCACTCGAAAACGTTCATTGTTGAAAAACAAAAGCAAGAAACAGACGAAATCAGCCAGGGTGGCATTAAAGAAGATGTTCGAGAGAGGAAGTTCTTTTAGGGGTAGTGAGTTTGTAGTACTGTTTGAAGTCAGCCGCGGGCCCCAGCAGGTCAACATCGTGAACGCCGGCACAACATTGGCACTGTGGTACTCGTGGCCCTAGAAACAACAGCAAAACTCAACGCTAAGGTTCTGCACAACACAAAACACTGCAACATAAAGCGTATTAAGCACGACACAAAGCACTGCGACCTCAAGTGTGTTTAGCACAACACAAAATATTGCAAAATCAAGTATGCTTAGCACAACGGAAAACATTGCGATGCTTAGTGTGTTTAACACGACACAAACCACTGCAACGTCAATGTGTTTAACACGACACAAAACATTGCAACGTCAGTGTTTTTAACACAACACAAAACATTGCAACGTCAGTGTGTTTAACACGACACAAAACACTGCAACGTCAGTGTGTTTAACACAACACAAAACATTGCAAAGTCAGTGTGTTTAACACAACATAAAAGCATTGCAGCGTCAGTGTGTTTAACACGACACAAAACACTGCAACGTCAGTGTGTTTAGCACAAAACAAAGCAATGCGACGTAAATTATGCCAAGCGCAATACATGTCATTGCTCTGTAGAGTGTCCAACACGACACAAAACATTACCAGGCAAATGTGTGTATTAAGCACATAATAATATGGCATAAAGTTTGATCACAATTGTAAACATTTTTGCGATGCAAAGTGTATCACGCTCAACACAAAACATTGCGACGTAAAGTGAGTCAAAGCAAAGCACAATGTTATTGCGACGTAAAGCGAGTTACGCACAGAACACACATTGGGACTTAGCGTGTTGCACACGATAACAAGTATTTCGACTTAAAGTGTTACTCGCAACTAAACAAAATGCAATGCAAAAGAAGCATAGCACAGCATAAAACCATAAATTATAATTATTAAGCAAAACATAAAAACAAAATATTCGACTTAAAGTATGCTGCGATAAACAATAAGGGCTGCGACAAAAATTGCAGATTATATTTATTAAGCTTGCAAGTAAGCAAAAATTGCTAAGTGATTTACAAGGATACATACATCATGATCTAATGTGTATTAATAAAATAATTTCAAAGGAAATGTTAATTAAAATTGCATCAACACCCACACCCACACCCACCCACTCACACACCCACACACCCAAATAGATTCACGCAAATCCTAAGAAACACACAAGAATCCAGATACAATTCGTCGACGACTTATACAGTACGTTAAATAAAAAAAACAACCGAACACACCACTTATGTACAGCTACTGTACCATACAGCTCTGACATAATGGATTCAAATATGGTCTATTCAACATTAAAGATAGGAAGTTAACAAAAACAAAACAAAACAAAACAGCCCTGACAGTAGTGACAAAACTTTTAAATGTTTTCAACAACACCACTGTCCACCGTGACCAAACTTTAAGTGTTTTCAACAACCCCACAGTCCAGAGTAACAAAACTTTAAGTGTTTTCAACTCCACAGTCCAGAGTGACAAAACTTAAGTGTTTTCAACTCCACAGTCCACAGTGACAAACGTTAAGTGTTTTTAACTCCACAGTCCACAGTGACAAACTTTAAGTCCACAGTCCACAGTGACAAAGCTTTTGAGTATTTTCAACAACTCCCACAGTCTACAGTGTCAAAACTCTTAAGCGTTAACAACTCCACAGTGACAACACTTTTAAGTATTTTCAACAACTCCACAGTGACAAAACTTTTAAGCATAAACAATTCCACAGTGACAAAACTTTAAAGTGTTTTCAACAACTCTACAGTCCACAGTGACAAAACTTTTAAGTGTTAACAGTTCCAGAGTGTCAAAACTTTTAAGTGTTTTCAACAACAAAACAGGCCACAGTGACAAGCGAACATCACTTTAACTTCCACAAATCAATTAAAATACAAACAGAGGCTGAGAATAGATAGATAGATAGACAGACAGATAAACAGACATATGTCCTAAAGACACTTTCAAAATAAAAACATCTCTGTTAAACTCTGACGTGGTTAACACATGGAAATCACACTGACCTCGCTAACATATAGGAATCTGCCCTGGCTAACACATAGGAATCTGACCTGGCTAACACACAGGAATCTGGTCTGGCTAACACATAGGAATCTGCCCTGGCTAACACACAGGAATCTAAGCTGGTTAACATATGGGAATCTGATCTAACGCATAGGAATCACTCTGACCAGGCATATACACACAGGAATCAAATGGCTAACACACAGGAATCTGACCAGGCTAACACATAAGAATCGCAAATTAACGGGTCGCGAACAAAGCAAACAAATGCTTGGATGAAGACTCTCGAACGCACACATATACTTTAGGGTAAATAAATAAATATATACACACACACATACACACTATCGCACGCACGCACGCACACACATTCCTTCTAGCGAGCTTCTTTCACGTGTATGACTGATCACTAGGTGCAGTAAACTAGGTCAGGCCAATGCACTTAAGACAGTCGTGAAACCTATTAGCATACATTAAAAGAGAAAAAAGAAAAAAACCCACAACGCCAGCAATAACGAAGACAAAGCTGATGCAAAAAACATAGCTAATGAGAGATTCGCCCTCATCCTGTACCCGACTACCTTTACCTGAACAAAATAATTAACTTTCTTGTAGTGTTTATTTTGTTTCGAAGTTTCTGAAGTGTTGAAAATAAAATATTCATCCCTAATCGTTTTTCTAACCCGAATTAAGTGAGGTCCAGACGAGAAAATAAGCTTCGGTGATGCAGCTTGTTGGAAATTATTTTCTCTGAAAACTCAAAACGTGCGCAGCTTGCTAAAGCGATAACAAACAGCAAAACGCACTTGTGAACAGCGCATCTTGAATGTTAAACGGCTTGCAGGTGGGGGTGGGGTAAGATTTCTGAGAGACAAACTATCCACTCCATCTATTTACTTAACTCTCCAGTTACCCTAAAATCTGTCCCGTACAATATGGGAAGGAAGAATTAAAGGGAATTATATATATATATTTTAATGAGAAAGCATAAAAATACTTCCCCCTCCTTCAATTCATGATTAAAGAAATGAGAAAATAAAATGATCAGATTTATTTTTTTTCATCTTCTCTGGTTTCAGAGATTTAATACGCAAGTGCATTTATGAATTGTCGTTTTGTTAGACTGAGGTAAGATCTACGAAAAGAAGTTCCTTAGAGTCGAACAGAATGGAGGTTTTCATAGAAACAGAGGGTTTTCTATTGTTAAGAATACTAAAATGTGACTACAAACATTGAGGTTTTCAATTGTCAGTCGTACTAACAAGTGACTACAAACATTGAGGTTTTCAATTGTCAGTCGCACTAAAAAGTGACTACAAACATTGAGGTTTTCAATTGTCAGTCGTACTAAATAGTGACTACAAACATTGAGGTTTACTATTGTTAGTCGTACTAACAAGTGACTACAAACATTGAGGTTTTCAATTGTCAGTCGTACTAACAAGTGACTACAAACATTGAGGTTTACAATTGTCAGTCGTACTAACAAGTGACTACAAACATTGAGGTTTACTATTTGTGAAGCACACTAACGAGTCAGATTAAACATCGCGGTTTTCTATTGTTAAGCACACTAACATGCCACTACAAACAATGAAAATCAACCCCTCTAAGGAAACTCAATCTCCAACTGTTAATACGATGTGTATTACTAAGAAGAAACCGTTGTAGACTGCAGTCCTTAAAAAAAACTTTTGTGTAAATAATTACTTGTTTTTAAAATATTATTCTCTCTTTTTAAGTGAGTTACTTTTTCTTGCTCTTCTCTACAGATCTTTCTTTTCTCGGTCAGCCTAAGATGAAAATAAACTCATTGTCGCATAAGACATGTCCTTGTTTTAATTGTTTTGGAACAACTTCTTTCAACAACAACTTAGATTTATTGCAATATTTCTCGATTCATTATAAAGATTTATAAAAATACAACACATTTAACATTCACTACTAATAAAGAAACAAATTAAAGTTATTCTTGTTTAAAATCCAGACTATAATAAAATTAACAATATGTGTTTTTATAAAAGCTAAAAATTGAAAACTCTTGTAATATAAAAAAAAATCAAAGATGAGACAGATTTACACTAAAATTCTCTCTTTGAGATTCTTTGGAAATTAAAATCACCATTAATATATTTAAGTTTGGAAGCAACAATAGGATTTAATAATGATGAAAACCATTATCAAAAAATGAAAGTCATAATGACTAGCTAAGAAAATTAACTAATTAAATTTATCTCGATCAAAGAGTCGTCTGCAACATGCTCATAACTGCAGCATTCATTAGTCTCTAAACATTTCAACCCCGTAAATTTTAATTTGTCCCGTATTTTATTCAGTTTCTGTAGGAATAATGTTAGGGTATGAGTATTTATTTAAAATCTATCTGTGCAATCATGCAGACAAAAGCAGTGATGATTCTCTCTCTACTACAATATATACAGAATAATATTAGATACAAAGATTAACAATAAGTTCAACATACACCCAATCACCCCCCCCCACCCCCCTCACACAGCTGTATAGGGGCACGCAATAGCATCCTTTAGCACAAGTCATCGCCAACATCCGGATACAAAGTGTCAGGCGGGTGGGTCGGTGTCGTGCAGACCGTGACAGGGACATGCGCAGCAACCAGGGTGCGTACAGTTATGGCCGAGGTGCCAGGCTAAAAAGACGTGATTGACATAAGTCACAATGTGAATGGATTATGGGTGTCACATTATGCATACATGTCTTAAAAGAAAGGAAAGCAACCCAAGCGCATATCATTTTCTGAAATGAAAGGGCCACTATCGCTAAGACATTATCCCCCTTTTTTAACTTCAGAAATTAGGGCCACTTTCACTGCAGCGCCACGAAATGATATAATTGACGCTGATAAGGGAGGTAAATGGGTCATGACATGCAGAGGACAAAGTGGCCATAATTTGTAAAGAAGAAAAATGGGAAGTAACTCATTAGCAATACTTCTCATAAACTTTTTCAAAATACATCTTCATGAAACAAGAAGATGAAAAACACCGAATTTTTACCACTATTCATCAAATCAGCGCTAAATATGTGTGTTATTTTATTGACTCATTTTAAAATTTAATGTTTTACAAATCTCAATAGTTTAATTACAAATATACATATTTCATTTTTAAATATTTAGTTTCATAGAGATTATATGGTCGTCGGCATTTTCGAACATTGGACAACGATACATGCACAATACTGATCAAATTATTACATCCTTAGGTAACTGTATTGGTTGGGATAGTTGGACATTATCTTCTAGACTAGCTATGTTACGTATTTTTAATTTGCGATACTGACATCGATTTGTATGTGTTGCAGATTAATTTGCAATTCTGACATTGACTATTATATTATATAGTGTTCTTTAATTAGCAGTTATCACATCGACTACGTGAAGTGCGGTTAATTTGCGAGTTTGACATCGACTACTTTATAGTGTAGTGTAGTTATTTTACGATGTTGACTTCGGATAGTATAGTTATTTTATGATGCTGACTTCGGCTACTGTATAGTATAGTTATTTTACGATGGTGACTTCGGCTACTGTATAGTATAGTTATTTTACGATGCTGACTTCGGCTACTATATAGTATAGTTATTTTACGATGTTGACTTCGGATAGTATAGTTATTTTATGATGCTGACTTCGGCTACTGTATAGTATAGTTATTTTACGATGCTGACTTCGGCTACTGAATAGTATAGTTATTTTACGATGCTGACTTCGGCTACTATATAGTATAGTTATTTTACGATGTTGACTTCGGATAGTATAGTTGTTTTATGATGCTGACTTCGGCTACTGTATAGTATAGTTATTTTACGATGCTGACTTCGGCTACTGTATAGTATAGTTATTTTACGATGCTGACTTCGGCTACTATATAGAATATTTATTTTGCGAAGTTGATATCGACTACTGTACAGTTAGTATTGTTTATAACTTTAATTATGACCCATAGAGTGTAGTTAATTTGCGATTCTGACATCGACTACTTTGTAGTGTGGCTAATTTGCGATTTTGACATGAACTACTAGGCAAAATTGTTTAATTTGCAATCCTGACGTACAATTACGGAAGTCTTACATAAACGTGGCGATATTTTACGTAAATCCGAGAAATTTTTGAGCATCGAATGAGAACAGTATGTTACAACATTCATTAGATTATGCGACTCAAAAGAATGTTTGTGTAATGCCGAAAAATGCAAACTCATCCTATATAAAAATTTAATTTTTTTATATTGTTCAATAAATAAATATAAAATCGTTGAAGTGAACCTCGGGTAGTGTCGGTCGGCCGCTATGACGTCATCAAGGCGCTAATGAACTAAACGTGAAACTAAACTTGTATTTTATGCCTTGTGATATCTTTATGTAAATTTCGTGTATATAATTTTATTGATTGTTTTCTTCATATGTTACATTAACAAAATTTATTAATTTTTACTTTTCCACTTTTGACTAATTAATTAAAGGGAAGTATGCAGGCTTAAGGGGTGGGGGCAGATTATAACTTATAAATTTAAAGTAAGTCACGCACACTTTGGGAAAAGTCCTTTTAAGTTGGTTATGGAGAACACGTGAGGGGCAAGAGTGAATTCCAAGAACCTAGCATTATTATTATTAATTGCAGGGGGGATAATTTGCTCTGGACAAGTAACACTTAGAGGCGGAGAATAATTAGTGAATTATTGGTTTCTAGGGCTTGATTTAGTCTCTCCGACTGCAAAGGACGAAGACCCCATCGACAGGTGAATTAAATAGATCATAAAATAAGAACTATCGTTAATCCACCAGTGGCAAGAAAATATCACTTTCACAGTTTGGTTGTACATTCTTGTACCTTGCACAATTACGACACCTTTTACAGGTGTACTAAACAGAACCACATCCAAAATTATAATATAATTTAAAAATAATAATAATTAGTGTTACTCAGAGTGTTTAATATAAATAAATAGTTTATGTCTATCACAAACAAATAACCCCTCTCACACACCTCTCCCCCCAAAAAGAAACCAAACACAAAAACTAAAAGAACCCCACAAATATAACTAAAAAGCAACGTTTTATTTTTAAAAATATTCTTTCGATTAACAAACGAGAAGCCTCCCCCCCATCCCGAGATCCCCCTCCTCCCGGGAGAAAAAAAGAAGAAAAAGAAAAACTAAAAATCTGGGGACACATCAACTAATTGGCTGCAACTGGATTCTAAGGGAGGTCATCCTAGTTGTAATTAGCCAAACTAACACTACCAAATAGTGAATGACATTAATGAAACCATGCACTGCGTGAAACGTATCAAGTAGCACACGTGACAAGCAAGCAGACAACGTGACAGACCCGTACAGATTTGTTGAAGAGCGAGTGAAAGGAAACATGCAAGGCTGACAGAGAGCTAAGGGAAAGATGGAAAGTCGAGAAGAGATGACGTGCCCAGAGGATATGAAAAGGTAAAAACAAACTCCCACAAAATGACGGAAAGGAAAAGAAGAAAACAAAATTCGCAGAGTAACAGAGCTCATTAATATACCGTATCGACGTCTTTTAGAATATAATTTTTTGTTGTTGTTCTTATTTCTTAATTTTCAATTTTTAAAATTTAAGCTGTCATAGAGTACAATTCTTTAAAAAAAAAAATAAACACATAGGCTTTTCCCGTAAAGCATGGGACATCTAAGTCAATCTAATAAATAATTAATCTAAATCAGTAGTGCCACTACGTGGTTTTCGTCTACATACTTCACTTAATGTCCCATTGGAGAGTTTAATTTAAACGATTGAAAGATTTAAAAAAAGAACAACAAAATCTCATTGGCCTAAATAAACCATGGAGGTGTGTATGCACTAGTGCAGATGATACAGAAATGGTCACGTGGGTGATGACATACTGGCTCTCTCTCTCTCTTTCTCACACACACACACACACACACACACACACACACACACACACACACACACACACACACACACACACACACACACTACATTTGTCCTGTCAATTTCGCTTCTTAAATAACTCTCGATTGAGCATAAATTACAAGAAAACACATGATAACCATTTAAAAAAATGAAATAGAAAACTTTCTAAAAAGGTGTATGCAAAATATTATTAACCACATATTGATAACAGGCTTTATAATTACAAATTCAGTTTTCTATTTTATTTTATGTTATGTTTTTACACCAAAGTCTAATATAACTATATTAAATGTTTGCTTTCCCCTTTGGGTATATTTTAAGTCATTACCCACCCATGACATATATTTCTCTTCGTTTGGGTACACTTTAAGTACTCATTACCCACCCCGTGACATATATTTCCCTTCGTTTGTGTACATTTTAAGTCCTCTTTACCCACCCACTGAAACACTTCAAAACCATTGATTTATTACATTATTTGTATTTTTCGTTCCTCTGTGTGTGTCGGAGTGTGTAATCGTATTTGTGAAAATATTTATGTCTCTCTGTATGATACTACGTTAGTGCTTGTGTTTAGTGCGTCGTATTGTAATGTGTTTGTATGTGTGACTTTATTCATTACACCGTGTAAGTTTGCTATCTATCTATCTATCTATCTATCTATCTATCTATCTATCTATCTATCTATCTATCTATCTATCTATCTATCTATCTATCTATCTATCTATCTATCTATCTATCTATCTATCTATCTAACTACATACCTACCTACCTATCTACCTACCTACCTACCTACCTACCTACCTACCTACCTACCTACCTACCTATCTATCTATCTATCTATCTATCTATCTATCTATCTATCTATCTATCTATCTATCTATCTATCTATCTATCTATCTATCTATCTATCTATCTATCTCTGTATCATCTGAAATTTCACGTTTTTAAATTGTGTGAGTGTGTGAGTGTGTGTGTGAGTTTGTGAGTGTGTGAGTGTGTGTGCTCGCGCACGAATTGAGCACTTGTTGCAGCTTCAAAGCAATACGATGTAGTGCTACACACAAAATGTCAAAGTCGTGTGCTATGACCAACTCTTTAACCTGTCTGTCTGTCTGTCTGCCCACTCCACTCCACGTCACATCACCCCACCACCAAAAAGAAAATCCAAATCCGTAAAGAAAAAAAAGAGAACCCCCCCACCCCCTTACATTTAAGGGAAGATAATTATAGTCTGAAGAACAAAACCACTGCAAAACCATATGCGTCCATTCAGTCAGTAGGTTAATTCCCCTTGTTATCAGAGAGCTTCGGAGAGAGGATGATAGCAAACATATTTATTTTTTTCAAAAGGCGCCTATTCACAATTCATTAAATACTATAGAATACAAACTTCGCTAGCTAGATTAGTATGTTTAACAAACGGTATTTCTCCCTTCCATTTTATTTGTTCTTCCTACTCTCTCGTTTTGTTTTTTTTTAAAAAAAAAAAATGAAATCTTACCTACTAACGTAGTGTTCAGTAATCTATTTTTAGTTTTTATTTTAAAGGGACATAATTTAACTGTTTATTTTATGCGAGATGGCATGTTTCTTTTCATCGCGCAGAACCACGTATCTCATTAATCTTGCGAGATCAAATTTAATTTTAATCGCACGATCTCACGTGTTTAGGAAATTGAACAAGATGAAGTGTTCATTTTAAAGGGCACGTATTAGGGGTCTAATTTCACAGGCACGTAAACACGTGATCATTTTAATGGCACTAAAACACCTGTTAATTTTAAAAGCAAGTGTTCAGCTTGAAGGGGGCACGAAAACAAGTATTTCAATTTTTCATTTCATATATTTTAAATGACGACTCCCTAGTAAAAGATTCGAATTTTTGCAAATCGGATCTCCTCATTGAACATAATTCTGTCTGTCAAAGAAATGCATGAAATTTTTGGATGTATGCTAGTAATACTTAGTTGAATCATTACTATGCTTTGTCAAAGCGCAGGTAACTCTTGATACTACTTAACACAAAATAAATCACTTTTCTCTTTGACAGGAAAAAAAACGCAATAAAAAAATGATTAACCCGAAGATAAGGGCGAATCCCGCTAACATTTTTTACATGAAGCTTAGTCTCAGTTTGGGACCTTAAATAAACTGATCTTTGTGAAAATCTGGCTGCAGACATATTTTAAGGATCGCGTATTTTAAGGCCATAAAAAGAAGATAAAAGTTTTACGTTTTACCTGGACGATCACGTCAGACGTAGATTGACTTACTATATAGGGATTTACTATGACGTACACGTTTTACAAGGACATAGGTGAATTCTCTATGACGTAAATGATCACGTTGTAACGAGCATAATATCATGATGACGTACATGGATGTACATTGATTCACTATACAGGGATTTACTATGACGTACACAATTTACAAAGACGTAAATGGAATCTATATGACATTCTGACTGCGTCATAACGTGCAAGATCTCATTATGACGTACAAGGAGCTGATTGGTCGCGACATTCGTTAATACCCTATGACGAATAGAAATATACTCTTCAACCCACTTACCAAGAAGAAACATACAACTTTTCAACCCACGCACATTAAGTAGAAACATACACTGAAACCCACACGCCCAAGTAGAAACATTCACCTAAAACTCACTCATTACAGAGAAACATACACTTAAACTTTCTCAGAATGGAGAAAAATACACGTAAACACATTAGCAATGGAAACACCGTACACTTAAACTCACTTACTGAGAAGAAACTTACACTTAACCTACTCATTATGGAGAAACACTCACACTTTAACCACTCACTCATTATAGAGACATACACTATAATCCACTCACTAGGGAGAAATACACACACTATCGACTCATTAAGGAAAAGCATACAGTGGCATTCACTCATCACACTATATCACGAACTTCCACACATACAAGTAGTACACGCACACGCACACACACACACACACATAATAAAGATCATTCTACAAAATCTATTTATAAAGTGCTGAAAATATACTCCCCCCCAACCACACACACACAAACACACACATGGCTTTCTATTTTTAGAAAATACATCTTGGTGACGTAAACACGAGTCTTGTACGTAATATCAAAAGGGGCATTCAGTAACAGTAGTTTCTCCGTAAATACGTTTATAATCTCAAGGTTCTAAATGCAAAATCAAACATCGGACTCTTATGGCAAAAGTCTATGACAAAAAACAACAAAAAAAATATATATATATACACACCTTGAATCGAAACGCTTGATGAATGAAAAGGCAAGAGATAATCTGGAAAGCAGTAGATCAACAGCCCCCTCCCCCACCCACCAAAAAAAAAGTAATAAAACAACTAAAAACAAAATAAAAAATAAAACCAGAAACATTTTTTCTTGTCACAGCGTAAAGCTCATAATCTCGAGGTGAAAACTTAAAAAAAAACTTAAAAAATTCTTCATCATCAGCACGATGGACGAGTTGAACAAGTCTTTGAATTGTCTAACCTGAAGACGAAGGACTGGAGGCTTTTGACGTGCTGCCGCTGCTGTCGCCGTGCCGCGCCACAAGACCGCCACTTGCACCTGCACTGTCTTTCCCGCCCCGGGACACTTTCGGGAGATCCGCAGCGCACTTCAAGAGGCTGTACACGGGGTCGATTTCTGTGGCTGGAAAAGAAAGTGACCGAATACTGTAAGGAGTGTAGGGAGTGTAGACCAAGGGGAAGTAATCAATCTGTTTTCGAACAATGGCAAGGGGTCACAACTACAAACTGTCTTCAAAATTGTGAATTGCTCAATGATGATGATGATTTACACAAAGTGAATTCATGTTGATACACAAGATAAACAGTTCTGAAAATGTAACTATTCTGATTAACATGGGCAGATAAGTATACCTTAACATCCTCAACCCGCCCTACACACACTTTCAATTTTCTTTCTCTCTCCACACACACACACACACACACACACACATGCACCGTACACAAACGCACAATTTATAACCCATAATGCAAACTGCGTCCAAAATAAACGTAAAAATAAACAAAACCATACAAAATCTTGCCAGTTCAACATAACGCTTTCCTGATGAACTAAACGCAAAGCAATTTTGTATGCACCCTAAAGAGGCCCCAATCATAAACTACTTGAGTTCCATTACTGCTAATGCGCTTAACCACATAAAAGCAAAGCAGTGATCAAACACCACAACTGAAGCACGAATCTCTGCGCAGCTCTAGCTGGCAAATCTATCAATTTTCCGAACAGGGTTCCAAAGTGGGAGAAACACCACTCAATCGTGCCTGTGTCAGGAATCGGACACAGAACTCAGACGAGATCTGAGAAGGAAGAAAGTTATTTCAGGACACCTGTGATGGCCCGACGCCAGGTGACTAATTGCGGCAAACAGATGGCAGGTGGCGCTGAGAGAGAATTGGGCGGCACTACACGAAACGAAGTTCTTTGCTGTCTGATTTAGGTGACGTAGAATTAGATCGACGTCACTGTTACGTCAAGACGTCTCAAGACACTGAAGATCCTACTTTGTAAACTGTACCTCAGTTCAGCAAAGACGGACCCCCCCCCCCGGATAGATGTTCGTCAGAAATCTCAAATATAGTGTTGATCGAAGCACGTTTTATCATCCATTCAATGTACGATCAACGAGAATTAATTTAAACGAAAGAAATTTCGCTGATAAAAATATATATTTTTAGAATAACAAATTTTGATCGATAAAGATTTACAACTTTATATATATATATATATATAAGGGACATAACTCATATATGAGCACGTGAACACTAAAAATATTCATAACAACGGCCTCCTCCTTCATTCTAACTTAAAATTAAAAAAAAATATTTAGCATTGTGAATATTGTGCAGTTATTGTCATAAGTTTCATATCGTATACAAATAAGAAAACTGAAATGTGAGATTTGAAACCCAAGTTTCACCAGTGTAGTCCTGCCTATCACTATTGACATAAGTGATGTGATCATGGGAAACTACTGTCAAGTGTTAGGATACTTGTGACCTTGGGAAAAAAATACGAATAGTGCCTGTTAATTAAGAACAGTGGTGACGTGTGAAAGAAAGCCCACAAGTAGCCGTAACCAGAAAGAACCCACAAGGCGAGTGAAAAAGAACAAAAGAACAAAAGAACAAAATGTCGAAATGATACTGTGACATTTGGAAGAAAGAGCACCAGAGAGATGCAACCCTACCCACCGGGTCACTTTGACAATTTAACAATTTATATAACAATTAAGCCTAGAAATAGGACTAGGGAAATTTACTCTGCCATATATGATTTTATCGTGTTTTTTTTTTTTTAAATTAGACTTGGGAGAGATTCTGTATATTTCATTGTTGATTATATGACATTGTTTCTAGTGGAAATTTTGATCGTGGATTTAGTTCTAATTGTATTTATGCGCACGTGGTGTGAAAGGGGCTAGTGGTTTCATTGCAGAGTAAGGTAAGCTGAGATTGCTAGTGGTGTGAAAGGGGCTAGTGGTTTCATTGCAGAGTAAAGTAAGCTGAGATTGCTAGTGCTGAGAGCGGAAGTGTAGAAGTTTTAGAGAAGAATGTTACAGTAGTCACTCTGGTTTTCAGAGAGTACACCTTCCCCCACCCCCACCCCCGCGTTCATTCACTATAGCTATAGTGAGCTGCAGTCCTCCCACCTTTGACCTAATTTGGTTCGTGTCCTGGCATCAATTGTTAAATTGCTGACCACAGGGTTGCCAGAATTTGGCTGCGGTCTATCACTGCCAAGAACCAGTATGGTGGAGGCTGATCCTAGCCTTGGTCCTGAGAGATTTCTCCCAGAATTCCTTGGGGCAGTTCGAGTTGAGATGACTGAAGGGTACACGTTAAACCCAGTGTCCAGTGCGATGTGACGCGGGCAGGTGACGTTGTTGTGAAGCTCGTGCACAACTACAGTCTACGTCACAAGAAAGGTCATTAAAACTAATTGTTGTTTCTTCTTACACTTCAGAATCTCTGGAGTAACAGTAGGTGCTTAGGGGCTCTTTGATATAATTTAAAGACGGATCGAATTACTCCTTCAGTAAGAAGTTCCACCTGAAGGAAAGAAATTATGTCAATAGAATGTCTGTCTATAAGTTGTGAATAAAAGGTAGAGTTCTGCAAACGCCGAGGGATCCGTCAAGTGGAAGACGAGATGCGCGTCATAATGGGATTTATTACTAATTAAATTATTACTAATTAAATTAAGATTCCACTTATTTTTAGTTATGCATCATTAACTGATAGAATATATTAATAATCCTAACAAGCGTGGGCGTCGTCACAGCTAGTGGCATGTGAAAGGATAAAACCGGGTGACGTGTAAAAGAAAGAACACAGTGACTAGTTAAAGAACAATTGTGATGTATTGAATAATGATTTATAAAAGAGAAAACACATCTGCCATGTGAAAGAACACTGAGACCTGTGAAAGAACACTCAAGACGTGGTAGAACAATAGTGACATGAAGAAGAAGATACCAGTGATTTGTAAGAACTGCTACTTGTGACGTGTGAAAGGAAGAACAAGTATATATATATATAAGGCCCGCATATATAAGTAACAATTGAAAGAAAAAAACACTAAACGCGAAAGCGGCGGAAGCCGAAAGCGACCCCCCCCCCCTATATAAAGAAGAAGAAAAAACACTAGTGACGAATGAAAGGAAATATTTAAATGAGGGCAGACGGGAAAAAATACTAGTGAATGTATATGCATTTCTTGCACGAAATAAATGGACTTGACTGCAGAAGTAGTCCCTGAAAATTTCTGTATTATGTCTGTTTAATTCGGATGGACTTCTCTTGTAAGCAGCATTCAGGTAGTAGATGGCGGATCGATTTATCTCCCTTCACACCACTCCTACGTTCCTCCTGCCAAGTCATTAATATCTATCTCAGTACGATTAAAGAACACAGCCTGAAGAAAAAGGAAATTGGGTGAGGGATGAGGAAGGGGGTGTAGTGTAATCTAGTGTATCATTCAGCCTCAGAGTTTAACTGTAACTAGACAACAAAGTAAACAAACCCCACAGTAACCTCACCCTTGTGACCTTTTCATACTGTCCTTCACCCAAGAGGACAACTGAGAAGTCCCTATAACTGAACTTTAACGTCAAAGTACTTGGCCGCTTAATGTTTGAATTCTCTTGAGCACAACACGTCAGCACTGCAGGCTGTTAAATCTCTCTGGTGCTTCTTCATGACCCTCAGGAAGCCAGGTGGCAGGGAGCACTTGCGTGCTAAAGGCCTTGGGTTCAAATCTTGCGGCAAAGCACTCTTCGGTACAAATCCTACAGTGAGGCAAACCCTACAGTATGCAGACAGACTAGGGAGAAGGTGTGTGTGTATGTGTGTGTGTGTGTGTGTGTGTGTGTGTGTGTGTGTGTGTGTATGTGTGTGTGTGTGTGTGTGTGTGAGTGTGTATGTGAATGAGTGTGTGTGTGAGAGAGAGTGTGTCAATCCCTGCCTTGGTCTTCTCGACTGTTACACATTCACTTTGACTCCCTCACAAATGTGGAGTGTAGTGACATGATTGTAATCAATCAATCAATCAATCAATCAATCAATCAATCAGTCGTCGTCGTCATTTTCATCACGGCCCAACTGATAATTTAATTTTCTTGTACTATTTGTTTTAGGATGACTTCTCATCTTCACATAGTCTTTCAGCCAACGTGATAATAGGTTCCCACTTTCTATGATGCTGATAATGGCCTCTAGCATTTTATAACAGAATAGTCAATTAAAAAGATAGATTTAATAAACTTTTATTAAAGATTTAATAAATAGATAGATAAATAAACAATTCAAGAAGCCAGCAAATAAAATCAACACCAACACCACCCTAATCAATTAAAGAAACAACTTTAAGAAAGAAAATACGGCAACATGATAAATTCATTTAAGTAAAACAAACCACAAGCTTTTGAACAACATACACACCAACCCCTCCTCTGCGCAAACTACTCTGCAAATGCAATACATTTTGATAAAGAACTTCTCCATTTTGATAATTTTAATAATTTTGATAAAGAACTTGCTTAAAAATTACGTACAGTCACCTCTCACTTAAAAAAAATAAAAAAATAATTCAATAAAAGTCACCTAAATACTTTTGAGTGTTGATAAAGACAACACAGGATCAAAACATAACGACTTCTCTCAAAACTAAAGATAAATATTACTTTCTTACAAATGAGTCTTTTGTTTAAGAATGCTTGATGAAAACATCATCAACGACAAAGTCTAATAGATCCCGAGTTTTCAATAAATCATTGACAAAACTAATGGATTCCAAGTCATCCATTTTTATTAAAGACTTTTCGATAAAATGTTGACAAAGACTAATAGGTCCCAAGACACACATACACGTTTACTATAGATTTTTCAATAAAACAATGACAAAGCATAATAGGTCCCTAGACACACATGTACTTTTATTATTAAAGACTTTTCGATATTAAAGACTTTTCGATAAAACATTGACAAAGACTAATAGGTCCCAAGACACATACAATTTTATTAAAGACTTTTTCCATAAGATATTGTTAAAGTCTAGTAGGTCCCAAGACACATATACACGTTTAGTACAGACTCTACAATAAAATATTGACAAAGATTTATAGATTCCAAACCACACTCAAAAAGTTTTACCTAAAGATCTTTTGATAAAACACTGACAAAAGATTTACTAACACTGAAATTGAAATACACTAATACATTTTTGTCCTAGTTTTAGATTTTGTATTTTAATCATAATAATCTTTGCATATGAATGATGAAAATCGGACAGGTCGAACTAAATTTAGATATGAGTACACTGAACTGTAATTAATGAGATTTTCAAACTTATTTAAACATGCGCAATGACCCATAATTAAATGCTAAAGATCAGGAAGTTGAACAGATCTGCTGTCAACAGATTTAGACGAAAGTAATTTTTTAAAATTAGTATTTTAAGCAACATTTCTCTCCCACTTTCAGATCACTGACACCCTCCACCCCAATCTTGTTTATTTGCTTAATAAACTGCAAACATCAGAGGTATTATACATGAATAACATTCTTGTCCAACTATTGACATTGGTCTTCAAGGATAACATACTTGTCCAACTATTGACATTGGTCTTCAAGGATAACATACTTGTCCAACTATTGACATTGGTCTTCAAGGATAACATACTTGTCCAACTATTGACATTGGTCTTCAAGGATAACATACTTGTCCAACTATTGACATTGGTCTTCAAGGATAACATACTTGTCCAACTATTGACATTGGTCTTCAAGGATAACATAATTGTCCAACTATTGACATTGGTCTTCAAGGATAACATAATTGTCCAACTATTGACATTGGTCTTCAAGGATAACATAATTGTCCAACTAATGACATTGGTCTTCAAGGATAACATAATTTTCCAACCAATGAAAATGTCTTTAGGTCTAATATAATTATCTAACCAATGAAAATGGTCTTCAAGGATAACATACTTTGTCCAACTCATGATACTGGTCTTCAAGGATAACATAATTGTCCAATCAATGAAAATGGTCATCAACGATGACATAAATGGCCAGAATTAAATGAAAACGATCACCCAGCTACAATACAACAGATCAGCTACTGAGAATTGTCGTCGACTATAACACAACTGGCTACCAAGTGAAAATGGCACCAATTAAAACATATCTGACCAAGTATTGAAAATTGTTTTCATCTGCAACGTAATTATCCAACTAATGAGAAAATCACCCCCCCCCAAAAAAAATAAAAAATAAAAAAATTAGCCAAAAAAATTTTCATCATCTAGAACATAGTTGGTTATCTATTGGAAATTAATTACACTACATTTAAGCAAATATATAGCAATGTTCATCATAAAGAAATATAAATTTGCTAAAAAAAAATGGTCACCTTCAAGATAATTTAGTGCACCCAAAAGTCTCTGATCTATCGAATTATTTGTCATTTTCAAAATAAAACTGGTCACAGAGCTAGTGATTATCTACTGTGCAGTATTATCTGTTAAAAATTATAAATCAGCCAGAGTCATCAAAATTAATTCCTCAGATACGGACGTCATGTTCGTACAAATAAATTATAAATCATCCAGTGTCATCAAAATTAATACCACAGACACAGATATCGTGTTCATTAGAAATAAATTAGAAATCATCCAGTGTCATCAAAATTAATACCACAGACACAAGATGTCGTGTTCGTTACAAATAAATTATAAATCAGCCTGTGTCATCAAAATTAATTTCAAAGACACAGATGTCGTGTTCGTTACAAGTAAAATTCTGCCGCTCTTTGTTTGAAACAAATTTTCGAGACAAAGACTCACTCAAATATTCATATATACTAAAAACACTAAAAACGACCACATAAACATGTATGCTTATAAGCAAACACGTGCACCGCACACACACACACACACACACACACACACACACACACACACACACACACACACACACACACACACACACACACACACACACACACACACACACACACACACGCATACATTAAAAATGCTCTAGCGCTGATTACTTACGCTCTTCCGGCTCTACTTCTTCAGTCTCCTTGGAATCCTTCCGTTTTAACGATGAACTCTTTTTGACCTGCAAAAATCCAGCAAAACAGAAAACACTACGCATTTTGTAAATTCGAGCTAATGAAAGAAGTTACAACACGCAAGCAAAGATAAAAAGGCGATAGACACTTCTGCTACAGCTTAGATGAGAGTGATTATATATTCACCCTGAGCGATGAGGGAAATAAAAAGAAAAGAAAAAAAATAAAATGTATATTTGAACCAGTTAGTTTACACATTGTCTCTGGGATTTTTAAAATTATTTTTCTTTGCGACAAATTTGATATCCCTAAAATTTCGAAGAGGGTGGGTGGGTGAGTTACAGGCGCGTTGATTCTCGTCTTTGGAAAGTTACCTGTCCATGCAACCCTCGTAACAAGACAACGCACGTCTTCGCATTACTTCGCACAAATTCGTTATTGCTCGTGTAATTCCGGAATCAAAGTTCAAAGATCGGTTAAGTATTAGAAACAGTCGATTAAGAGTGTTTCAGCTCGACATTTCGCTTATCCGACGTTTAAAACGCAATTAAAACAGCGTGATATTTCGACTGACAACTCCTCAGTCGTGTGAAGCAAAGGAACTTTGAGCGAAAGTAGGAAAGAAGGAAGAGAAAAAGAAGGAAGGAAAGGGAAGGAAGAAGGGAGAAGAAAAAGAAGAAGGAAAGAGAAATTAAACATACAGCCAGCCATCAATGATCATCATACAAAGAAACAACTAATTAATCCACCTTAACAAACAAACAAACACTGAAACGAATACCAACAAACAAGCAAACACAAATAAAATCAATTAAAGAGATAAGTAAATCAACAAACAAAAGTCTGGGGGGAGGAGGGCTGTCACGGGGATGGGTGACCCATGTGTTATATTCACGGAGATCCTCAAATTAAGACTGTTACACTATTAGTTAAATACTTCAATTTTTTGACGATTAGGCATTTATCCTTTTTTATACAGGGAGCCTCCAGATATGGAAGTAGCCCGGTTGTCTTTGTCACGTGATCTATCTATCTATCTATCTATCTATCTATCTATCTATCTATCTATCTATCTATCTATCTATCTATCTATCTATCTATCTATCTATCTATCTATCTATCTATCTATCTATCTATCGCTCTCTGTCTGTCTGCCCATCCATCCATCCATCCATCCATCCATCCATCCATCCATCCATCCATCCATCTATCTATCTAACTATCTACGCATGCAAGTACACACACACAAACACATTTCAATACATTTTCCTATGGCAGAGTTCCATAACCCAATTTGGAAAAAAATGACTGAAATTGTTTCTGCTTTCTTGATTGATGCTTAGCAACCACTCGCAATTAAATGGCCGTTTCGATTATCGAAAAGAGCCCTTTTGTCAAACGTATGTCTTTGGAATCGATGCATTGTACAAACCATAAACCAATATTCATTTGAACTCCTACAGAACATATCGACTGCCACTAAAAGGTTTTATTTCAGTATAATTAATAATTAAACTCCCGCCTGAAGCGTGCGGGTCGAGGTCCTTTAAATCCTTGAAATTTGATCACGTGCTCACGTTTTGACGTTCGTCGCTATAATTCTCTTAATTCAAGCAGTAATTATAACTTGGCGTTGAAAGTTTTATCGCGCAGCAGTAGCAGCGCGCACAGTTCAGAACCATTTACTTAAAATAAAACACACCAAAAATTCTCAAGGGAAGTGCCTGTTTTAACAATATTGCCCTTTGGTCTGCTAATTAGATTATTTCTTTTGTTTAGTTTGCCCGTGTATTTGTGTTCAGACATATTATTATTAGTAGTATTTTAAAGGGTTTGTTAATTGTTAAAATTAAAGAACTCTTAGTCTTAAGGAGAATTCATAAATCAATCAAGAGCACTTATAAATATCACTGCTTTCTGCTACCGAAATTTTAAATCGATATACTATAAAATAAAAATGTATTCAATAATAATTTTGTTCTCTGATATACGTCAATATGTCTATTAAAATTTTATTTTTTAGTTTTGAATTTAGATAAATATTATAAAATATGCGACAGAGTGAGATGTGAAATAAATAAATAAATAAATGCTGCGATGAATTATTTATAACTATTTAAAACAAAAACGTATGTTGTGCAGTTGTTCGCACGCGCACACATACACACACATAAATATATCAAGACTTTCGCACGTTTTGATGACTGCCGAGAGCCATACTTTGAAGATCAAGGCGAAATATGCGAATAGAACCTTCTAAGGAATTAATATTACTGACTGTTTATTGCGTCCCAAGCCCGTTGTTAATCAAAATTAGTAAAAATAAAAGATTTAAAAAAAATGTTCTCTCTCTCTCTCTCCCCCCCCCCAACCTCAAGATGTAAAGTTTAAAATAGATGCTTTATAAATAAAACAAAACTATTGGGGTAGTTGATAGATACGGTGGAGTTTTAATGTTTAATCTTGTCAATACATTTTAGAAAAAAATAAATGTTATATTTTCAATGCAAATGTATGAAACATGTGAGCCCTTTCATTGCCCGGCACCTGAAATTTAACATATGATAAAATTTGTTGCCTTTGTATTAAAAAGAAATTACAACTTCATAAATGACATAAAATTACGAAATGAATCAAAGACACACACCATCCTCGCATTCCCTAAGGACAAATGCTTCCAAAGATAGGGGCACTTAATCGTACTGCGGATAAAGTATCTCAGTGCTATGGTCTTTTACCCCATTGGAATTTTTAAGTGCCTTCTCATTAATCAACTTCGGAATAGCTAAGGTCGAAACGAACGCATATAACCCATAAAGTGAATTTTTTAAAAAACCGTCTCCTACTGGAAGGTGGCCAAAAGATTAATGCTATTTTTAAACTCGATTGTTAATCTCCTACATAATTTTGCACGTCTTACAGAAATAGCTTTAACGAAGTTTTTAGCGAGGACGTGTATCTTACGCGATTTAGTTGTTTATTTTATTTTATTTTATTTTAAAAAAAAGGATTAATTACACACTTGATAATGAGGCTGTTTACTCGTGCAATGAGCTAAGACAGTTGCACATTTCTGTTTATTGCAAAACTAAAACTAAAAACCAACATCTTATTTTGCTTCGGGGTAATTTGTCATCCAGTCAGCAGCTTTCAAATAGTGCGAGGTAACTGGTCAAAGGGAGCTAAGAAGGCATAGATGCCGCGCGGGTTTATGATTTGTGGTCCGTTAGATCATTTAGGGGACTTTTGACTAGACTTGTAAGTAATAAAACTTTTGAACAATTTATTTAAAAAAGAATCCTTGAATCTAGGCATAAAACAGCCTTATCTAAATTAAAGAAAAATACCGGTACATATATGATAATAATTTTGTCAGTTTACCAAATGATATGTATAATTTATTTCACAGTTTAATGTTTATCATATATATACATATTTCTTCTTAAGACAATGATAGAAATATATACTTTAAAATTCATTACATTTTTTGCACCAGATAAAGAACACCTTACATAATGTTCTCTCGTAAACAAGTTTGGATATTACTCGTTAGCACTGTCTTTATATCTCGGGCCTGTTTTGTTTTGTTTTATTTCTTGATCGAGTGAAAACTAGGAATCTTCAGTCTTCATCTGGCTTTGGCGTCATCAGTGTTGACCTAAAAGAGGTGCCTGATCCAATGGATGATGATCAACGACCTTGTATGGTGCTTCTGTAAATACTAGCAGGTAGCCATTTTGCTGTTGTAAAAGGTTAACAAGCTTTAAAACACTGGTTTTCAACCGCCGGTCTGCAGAAATTTCCTGTCGGTCCATAAACTAATCAGTGTGATGAAGACGCGGCAAAGATCATAAATGAAATTCGTAGTCGAGATATGAACTCCAGGCTGTTCACGACACTGTGTTTGAGTGTGGATTCGCAACACCAACATCTTCTTCTCCATGCAGACGTGAGGTGGCTGTCGAGAGGAAGGTTGTTTTTTTTCACGCCTTGTCGAACCAAGGGAAGCAGTTTGTGACAGAGCGAAACTCTCCCCTAGTAGAGCCTTTGTTGGATGAGGAATGGATGGCTAAACTTGCCTAATAAGTCTGGTATATTTAGCCTTCTCAACGAAATTAATATTTCTCTTTAGGGGTTTTGCACAAATATTTTCACACTGAGAAATAAAACGGATGCGTTCAAAAAAAAAAAAAGCTGGTTCTTTGGGATAGTCGCGTACATGAGGAAGATATAGAAATGATTCCATTTTAGCAAGAAATTTTTGATAGCTGCTGACGTCAACTGGAAAGTCATATTCAATATAATAAGTCAACATTTAAGGGCGTTAGGTCAAACCTCAATGATTAGTACCCTGAAAATGAGGATCCTCGTCAAGGTAACCTCTAGGTCAATAATCCCTTCATGGATGACGTCATCCGATGCGCACGCAATCCTCGTGAAAAAAACAAAACGAGCTGCATTTGTTATGCGACACATGGGAGTGGACAGGTCAGAGGGTGTGGTTGACAACAAGACATGCCGTTTGGGAAATTATTTATCTGAAGACGGTAACTAACATTCCCTAATGTGTATTCGCCGTAACCAACTTAATAATTCGAGAGTAGTCTCAAAAGAGAAAGACTTTCGGAATTCGGGCTGATATATAGGAGAAGAGAGCGAGCGAGAGGAAGAGAGTGAAGAAGAAAGGGGGACAAGAAGAGAATGAGAAAGATGGAAAGAGCGAAAAAGAATGACATGTGGAAGAGACAGAGAGAGAGAGAAGAAGAAGAGAAAAAGAAGAAGAGAGCAAGAAAGATAAGGAGAGCGAAAAAGAAAGACATGGGAAAGGGAGAGAGAAAAGAGCGAGAAAGACAAAATGGGGAAGAGAGAGAGAAGAAAGCGAGAGCGAAAAAGAAAGACATGGGAACGAGAGGGGGTGGGAGAAAGGAAGAGAAGAAGAGAGCGATAAAAGATAGAGAGAGTGAAAAAGAGGGAGAGCGAAAAAGACAGATATGGAGAAGAAAGGTAACTATTATTATTTTGATAAGTATTATAATTAGCATACGACCAACTGCCCTTGGTATTTATATACATTTTGAAATACCTACGAAAAACCTATCGCAGATTTAATAAAACTTAATCATTATGACCAGAAAGTAGCGTGGGATCAATAATCATTTAGATTCTATTTAACTACAAACTACAGTCCTGAAAATCCACTTCCTGTAATATTATGCATGCTCGCAGTCCTGAAAATCCACTTCCTGTAATATTACGCATGCTCGCAGTAACTTGACACAGCATATGCGTAAGCGTAATTGTTTTCTGCGCATGTGCAATGACGTGCATTTCCTTTATTGGCATGAAAAGGCATGCAAATTTATTTGATCAAATTTTCTACAAGTGCATTTATTGTTTTGCTTTGCATAAACTAAATACACAATTCACTGCATATATTTGTATTTATATAAGAACCAATAATATTTTATGATGGAATACTCTTGAAATGAATAAGGCAGGAGAAGAAATTACTGCCCTTAGTATGACGTCAAAGAGTCTAATGAATGTCATGGACGCCGCCGTAATAATTGCGTTCAGCAGACACGCCAACCCTCCCGCCCCCTCTTTCCTTCTTCCTACCCAGTTGCGTCAGCAGAAACCGATACGAGTTGCCTGAAGTCGGATTTGTCTTTCATGTGTGTGTTCTGGTGCCATTGAATGGTTTTTGTTCGGACATTACTTCGCAGTGTTGTTTATTCCGATTTGGCACCTGCTCTCGTCCCACACATACCCTGCTCCGGCCGCTTCATAATTAGTGCTGACAAATTCAGGAGTGGTTTACCGGCGAAAACTACTTTCTGTTCAATTTGATTGTCTCCCAGTTTTGCTTATAGGGAATGAAGATTTCGGAAGCGTAATTAACTTGCATGTGATTTGTTTCCCCTGTCTGATCTTTTTTTGTTGTTGTTGTTGTTGAAGTTTTCGTGGGGATTCATAAAAGGAATGAAAAGAAGAGTAATTTGAAATTTAAAGAAGGATGAAATTACGCTTTTTTATTTACTTGTTTTCACCAAGATTGCAACCCCACCAACTCCCACTACTTGTTTAAATATATAATATTGTTAATTTTACTTCTACTGAAAGAAAAAAACAGACCCCAGTAACATTAACATAAGCATCAGCACGCATGTACCAACACCAAAACCATACACACACACACACACACACACACACACAGCGCGAACCACAAACACGAACACCATACTAATACTTATTGGAAGAAAAAGCCATGTCCTTCACGAATTAAATTAAAATTAGCTCACACACATCAATATACGCATACATGCGTATATATATATATGCGCGTACAACTCTAACTCTGTGGCATTTGTGATAGCTCAGACATTATTAGTCCGCCATTAAATGCGACGTTTTCTTTACAGTGAAAATAAATTAATGTCTACAACGAGATGTAAAGGGACTGTTACACTCTTAACAGATCAAAGGCTACCACGCAATTGTAAAGGGGCTATTACACCCTTAACAGATCCACGGCTACCATGGAATTGTAAAACGGCATTTACACTTAACAGATCCACGACTATCATGCAATTGCAAATCGGCTATTGCACTTAACAGATCAACGGTTACCACGCAATTGTAAAGGCTCTATTACTCCCTTAACAGATCCACGGTTATCATGCTATTACACACTTAACAGATCCACGGTTATCATGCTATTACACACTTAACAGATCCACGGTTATCATGCTATTACACACTTAACAGATCAACGGCTACCACGCTATTGCAAAAGGGATATCAACAACAGCTACACAATTGTAAATTGGCTATTGAACACTATACAGATCAACGTCTACCACACAATTGTAAAATAGGCTATTACACACTTAACAGATTGACGGCAACCACTCAACTGTAATCAAGCTATTACGCCCTTAACAGATGAACCGCTACCATAAAATTCTAATTATTATGTCCTTAACAGATCAACGGCCGACGCAGAAATGTAAATGGGTCATTACACACTTAACAGATCAACTGCAAATTCCCAAAGTCTGCAAATTAGAATTCAGCAGAGATAGGAAAACTTTCTCCTCTAGGGCGGAGGATTGCGGCATCAAACTGATGATTGTTGATTTTTGTTTTCTTGGGTGAAAACTTCGTCTTCCCCTGCTAAGTTCTTCCTAAAGGAAACAAAAGAGGGTGGGGACTGAAGTGCTTGTTTGGCGAAACAACATTCTACCTTGCGAATCGCGCACGCCCTTATTTAATCGCAGTACTAAACATACACACAAATACTGTATTTTAATCTTGGGTGTGAGTGCGAAAATACGTGCAAAAGAAGAGAAAAGAACAAAACAGAACAGAACAAACAACGGAACATTAACAACTAGAAAACATTTCTTTTTCCTGTCAGTGTTGCGATCGTAACCATCTTTCAAGGGGCACTTTCCAGGGGGGACGCAGCCATCTTTCAAGGGGCACTTTCCAGGGAACACAGCCATTTTTCAAGGGGCACTTTCCAGGGAGCACAGCCATCTTTCGAGGGGCATTTTCCGGGAAATGCAGCCGTCTTTCCAGGGGTACCTTCTGAGAAACAGAGACGTCTTTCAAGGGATACTTTTCAGGGAACTCAGCCCTCTTTCAAGGGGTACAAA